>CM035439.1:86287011-86477011 GCA_020310875.1 Ceratopteris richardii | reverse complement strand
TGTTTAGCTATTTGGAGCCCCCATAGTAAATGGGGTATATACAAAAAGCTGATAATATAGAGCACAAGATTCAAATATGGGAACTATCAAACTAAAGGAAAGAAATAAAGTACAAACTGTATTAGAGATGCTATATGTACCCACGATTACAAAGAACCTAACTTCAATTTGGAAGATGGTTGAAAATGGCTATCAAGTAAAATTCAATCATAAGGGTTGTTTTATTGAGGACACTATAGATAAATTTATTGGTTGATTTCTCTATGTAAGTGCACTATGCGCTATGAGTTGCAATTTGAAACTTGAAAGAGAAGAATATTACATACAACAAGCACACAACGATACTAGAAAAAAAAATGCTTAGAGTGTAGAGAATACAAAACTCAAGAAGATAATACGTACAAATATTCAAGTGATCAACTTAGGGGCACAAGGTCCAAGGATACAAAAGAATTCTACTTACTGAACCTTAATCATACAAAGTATAATACACACACAAAGACTCCAACCTTCCCACACTAGCTTACTCAAGAGAATAATAACTAATCATTGTTTGCCCACTAACACTCACAGTGCCAAGCTAGTTGATTCCCATTCTCAAGAATGAAGTACTAATGATGGGGCTAGGTGCACCACTCACACACAAGTGAGTGGCGCACTTGTGTGTGAGTGCACCACTCACACACAAGTGTTTCAAGTGCTCAAGGGTTGTGCATTCCATCCTCTTATGTCTTTGTGTCTATTTTGGCTTTGATGGAGTTATTTTCTTATATAGTTTTTCTGGGACTTGTAGGGGATGCTGGTAGCAAAAAGGAACAAAATTAATTTCTTATGACCATTTGGGCCAACTTCCAATATTGGACCATTTAAGTAGTGAACCATTTGGCCCACCTTTAGTATTGGACCATTTGGGCTACTTTAAGTAGAGAACTATTTTTGCCACATCATCATTAGACCATTTTGACTACTTCAAGTATTGGACCATTTGGGCCACCCAAATATTGGACCATTTATTCTACCTCCATTTGTGGACCATTTGACCTATTTTGTTATTAGTCTACTCTAGAAAGATGTCTATTTGCAAAAAATTTGCCATCCTTTTGGATTTCGATCTACATTATATGTAGAAATCACACTCTTTAACCCCTTCATGTTTGTATTGTAATGGGCTTGAAATGATCCTGCATGCATAAACATCATCTGGGTTATGTGTTCTTGATAGTTTAAGCTTAAGTAAGGCTCTCTATGACTTTTAGGAAGCTTGAGGATCACTTTGATTGTATTTGTGTTGTATTAATTTATTCAAATGCCCTTGTATTTTGTTAGTTAGGCTTCCTTCCACAAGAGTTATGACATATTTTCATCTAGCCAAGAACCCACCATATTTGGCTACCTTGGGTGCATAGCCATAATTTGGCACACCTAGTGGGATCTATGCATGAGACAAATTCTAAAGCTTACCTTTAAGAAATGTTGACTTGTCTATGAATCATACTCAAAAGGAAACACCTCTTAGTCCCATAATGGAACTAGACATACCCCACAACAATGTCCTATGAAGATAGTATCTCAATTTTGTAGAAAAGGAGGCCATGGGGCAAGGGATCTTCCATACTTGAAAGGGATTCATCAACAAAGGGAGACTCGAACAAAAAATAACTATGCAAGTCCATCTACACATGCAGGTGAGAACAATAGAAACCTCAGATTGATCCGAGATCCTCCATCAATGACATTGTTGATAAGAGAGTTCTCAATTTCCATTGTAAGATTTGTACTTTTATAATCTTCCAATGATGAAGGAGGAAAATGCACTAGATATCCGCATGCACTTAGTGGTGCATTCATTGATGCATGGATAATCTTTAATAAGTCACTTCTTACATGAGAATACATTTGGATCAAAACATACTAACTTGCCTTTTTACAACTTCTTGTTAAGATTTTTTTCAATGCTTACTAATGGTTGCCTTAGAATGCTCATCTGTTCATTGGAGGTTTGATGACTATCATGTACCCCTAACTTGAATCATCAAAAGTTCAGTGACCCCATACATGTGCCCATAAATCTAGCAATTGAAATTCATCAAACTTATCATACTTGAGCCCCTAATGCTCTGTTCGGTGACCCAAAAAGTGAAAACTAGTCACCCAAAAAAATGTGCATGTGCCCTCCCTATCTCTCTTTGCCACCCTCCCTACCACCCTCTCTTTCTGGCCTATGTGACATTTTGCACATCCCTCTATCTCTCTAACACAATCTCTCTCCTCTACCTATTTGTGCCAATGAAGCAATGTATTGCCTCTCTCTCTCCCTCTCTCTCTCTCTCTCTCTCTCTTTCTGTCTCTCTACTCTACACCCATCTTTGTATGTTGCCACTGTCTCCTTGTTCTTTCCTCATCTCTGTGTGTTGTCCTCAATAAGCGTAGACACCTCTTTCTCTCTCTCTCTCTTTGCCCACTCTACACCCATATTTGTATGCTGCTATCCTTGAATCTATCCTCATTTGTCTATGCTACCTTTAATAGGCATGGAACCATACCCCCCTCTCTCTCTCTCTCTCTCTTTCTTTGTTTCCCTCTGTGTGTGTGTGTCGCTCTTGCTTCTTTGTTCATTGCACTTGCCTTCAATTCATGTCTCTTTCTCTCTATCCCTTTCACCTCTAGGCCTTTAACTAATAGTGAAATTCATCTCTCTCTCTCTCTCACCTCTCTGTCTATCTCTCCCCCCCCTCTCTCTCTTTGTGCACATCTACTTGGTTGTCCTATCAAATGAGCAAAGGAAGTGAATATTGGTGGACTCGATCGTAGCAAATTTTGGGAACACATATTCATAGAAAAATTGGGTGACACATTTGGTTGACTCATAACGAATCTAGATGACACATTTGGGAAACCAATTTAAAAGTAAATTTGGGAAAGTAATTTGATTGACCCATGTGGCCAACTTGAAGGGATCATTTGGAAGTTTGGAAACACATATTCATAGAAAAATTGGGAGATACATTTGTGTGACTCATAAAAAATATAGGTGACACATTTGGGAAACCAATTTAAAAGTATATTTGGGTTACTAATTAGATTGAACCATGAGGCCCGCTTGAAGGGATCATTATGAAAGATAATGCGAAAACCCACACTTAGAGGGTTGGACCAAAATGTAATCAAGCATAAGATGGTCTACCATTTGGACCAATTATTTATTTTGTCTCTTATGAAAAAAAAGCCATGACATGAAATTAGGTCTTCAAGAATCTATTTGGAGATTAAAAGGACACCAGTTGAAAAAAAGCTGATGAGGAAAATGAATGCACAATATGATACTTTTTACAACCACGAATCTCTCATACAATGGTCTGATGGTGGATCATTTGGTTCATTGGGCTATCGGCTATTTGGTCAACTCCATTCGGCCATGTTTTCCACCTCCTGGTACACTCATTCTATTTGAATAGTACTTTGGGATATTGATGCCATCAAGCTAGGTGGGCCATGGTCACTCTCTATTGCATTTGGTCCATTTGTTCATGATGGTTTGGAAATCCATCACGACTCGACTAGCATACATACAACCACAAAGTCACCCATTTCCATCCCACTACTCCTTGTTTGATCCATTTTAGAGCCACAAGTGGCCTAAAATCTTGAAGGGAAAGATACATACTTGCAAAAACTTCTATATAAAATGTGAAAAAACAACAAAAAGGGGGATATGCATGTAGAATAGGAGAAATTATTTGAGGCAAGCAGAGATACTTTCATGTTGAGGTTTTGGGAGATTTCTTTGTACTGGATTTGCAGGTAGAAGGCCGGAGGATTGGCTTGAGGTACTATTGAAGAGTTGAAGCATGTGAACCTTTGTTGGTGCTCCTACAAGATAGAAAGTGTGTTCCTTGAGATCATTTCAATTTTTTGGTATTATAAGGGCCTTATCTTCCATTGCATAATAAGAACTATGGTTTTATGCAATTCTAGGCATCTTTAAGATCCCTGTGATTGTATCTATTTTCTATTAATTACGATTAGATCCCCTTGTGTTTTGTTGATTAGGCATCCTTTCGCAATAGATAGGAAATACTATCCTCTAGCTAAGAACCCACCATATGTGGCTAACTTGAGTGCACAACCACATTAGCCTACCAATTTTTGAGCAACTCTTTGCTCTCATGCTTATAGAAGAGATGAACGTAGGTAGTTCATCTAGTAAATCAATCCCAAGCACTATAAGTAGGTAGCTCAAGAAGAACAAGAAGAAGAGGAGCTCAGAGGAGGGAAGGAGCCTATACAACCAAGATCAATCAAGCAAATAAATCTAATCAAATGCAAGAGGAAGAGTGCGATATTAGAGATCTAGAGGAGCTTGGTCTAGGCAAGGTAGAGACTAACAAGATAATGGTTCTCATATTTGTGGAAATAATGAAAATTATGGTATGGTATATTATCAAAACAATCACATATACTAGAGAAAACAATTCAAAGGTCAATTCCATTATGCAAGCACAAAACATAAGTCTAAACCTAAAGATCCACTCATGATTCACATGCATACTAAACACAAATAGCTTAAAGTGTATTCATAATAGATGTAACAACCACACGATCTTTCATCAAGATTAGTGATCAGACCTCATACATTATCATCAAGAGCTCATGTGGACTAGGAGGTTTATTTCTCCAAATGTAAAGAAAGGTTTTTCAAGAAAATCTAGTATAATGACTGATTTATGACTCATTAATGGCTATACGTTTTGCTCACATGACAAAAGTAGTTGAAATCAAGGAACCTACCACATATGATGAATCTACCAAGAATGTAATAACAAAGAAGGCGCCAAACCAATAAAGAAGAATGAAACATGGACCTTGGCGCCTTAAAGAAGAATACATAAGGTAATATGTTGCACATGTGTTTAATTTTTTTAAATTATGGTTGATTACTTTCTAGGTATATTACTATGAGATTATCATTTGCAGGTCATATCTTAGAAGAACAGTTATGAAGAGATTTGAAGGATTGAAGAAGTGCTTTCATACACTTTCATTCTTTGAAAGTAAAAGCATTACCTACATCAAAACATGTATCTAGAGGTTGTTCTTGACAGTTTTGATGATCTCTTACATGGCAAGAAAGCTCATCTAAGAAGACAAACTTGAAGATGAGATGAGTTTTGTTTTTAGCCAACCTTGTGTTGTAAGCTGGTTGGAAGTTTTTTATCTAGGTATAGAATTTGATCTAGGTACACTAGAAAGGTAATTTACTATTCAGCCAAAAGGTTGGTGAACTCAGTCATATCAGTCACATTTGAAGCAGAGTTTTGATTTAGAGATATGAGGAGATGGTAAAACATAATTCTATGTTCACTTCCATTTGTATACCATGTTTATTTTGTCTCTTACTCTTAGCACTAGAGGAAGAGAAAAGTTCATTTGAAGAAGTCAAGAGTACTTGCTACTTCAAGATGAAGAGAACAAAAGGTATGGAAGAGAAGTTTGAAGATGTTGACATCATCAAGTGGAAGAAAGATGAAGAAGAAGAAAGTCCAACATTTCCAAAGGGAAAGTAAGAATTCCTTTTCTCTTATATTTTCCATATACTTTTCCTAATTTTATCCTCTACATCCAAAGACAAGTCTACGAGAACATATTGTGTGAAGATAGTCTAAAGAAGAAGCAATTTTTTGTTTTGCATGATACTTAGTCTGTTTTAGTAGGTTTTGACAAAGACTTGCATTGAGAGAAAGAAAGATAGCTTATGTGTTTTGACTCATATGTGTATGAGCTATGTATAAGTTGAAGATTTTGAGCAGGAAGCTTATATGTTCCCTCAAAGAATTCTTAGAGTGTCAATACAAAGCTACTTGGTATATGACAAGTTGCAGAGAAGTATTTTTTTATATTGACCTAACTCTTGAGGTAAAAGAGTATTTGTCGCAGATGTTGGAGACTTGAAGTGAGGTTTTTGGGTTTGGAAAACTTACCTTATATTTAGTATATTCAGTATATTCAGAAAATTCAGAGTTTTTCACGATAAAAATTCAAAAAAATCAGTATTTTTAGAAAATTCAAAAATTTCAATATTTTGAGAAAATTTAGAAATTTAGGAAAATTCATATTTTTGATGAACCAATCAGTTGAAGAATCTACGTTCTATGATTGTCTAGATTTTTGGATACATGCTTGTATTCAAAAAGGTGTTCCATCAGATCCTATCACTTGATTGAGAAGTGAAGTTAGCCAAAAGAAAGTCAAGCAGATACTATCACATTTCACCTGGGTAGAATATGAAGATATGAAGTATCAACTTGTAACTTTTGGAGTTCTCAAGGTGAGAGTTTGTCCACTTATGTTTCAAGTAGGGGTTGTAGATTCTTGGGAAAGATTTGGTTAAAGAAAAGTTTTACAACTTTATGTGAGAAGCATGGACACTTAGAGACATTCAGGTAGCAAATCAAACATTCAATCATGAAGGTTTGATGAGAGAAAATTCTACAGAGGTATTTTGTTAGAGAGATCTTGATAGATCTTAAATGATCTTGAAGATCTTGAGTATTTATGAGTCAATTGTCTATCCTTTGTTTGAAATGTTCTTGGCATTGGAAGAAGTAAGTCAAAGATTCAGATTCTATCATATTTGTGTTGCAAAGAAAAAGAAGAAGATACTTTTTATGTTGCAGAAGATTATGGATCCTAAAATTTTGTCTTAGATACATGTATTGATCACTGAAGATCAAATTTACTGAAAGAAGGAAGACGTTCCAGATTTCATAGTCTGAATATATTTGAAGAATTTTGGATACTAGTGTTAAATCATCTAGGGGGTGATGAACCATGAAGACTTATTTTCAACGATATGTAAAAGAAATTAAAAGAATGTAGAGTCATACCTACAGGTGTATTCCCATAGGCTATATCAAAATTCCTATATTTCCTTTGTCAGTTTCTCTTTATTTTCTAGCTTTGAAAGAAGAAGGAAGAAGGAGAATGTCTGGAGAAAGTTCCTGTTAGGTGTTCCTGTTCGGGAGAAAGTTCTAGAATTCTATTGTAGAGAAACTTGATATTTCAGAGAGGTATGTTACTTTTGAGGTGCGCACATTTATGTTTATATCAGATTCTAAAGGAAAGAGGTATGAAGGACTTACAGACAGAACAAGGATGTAGATAAAATGACATCATAGATATGAAATTTTGGTAAGACTCATGAGTTGAGTTGAGTTGAGTACAGTCAGAGATGAACCAACTAGTGTTCATAATACACTAAGTTGTGAGTTGTCAGTCACAAGTTTAGGATTTAGTTCTCGTTATTTTTAGTGTATTTACATGACACAACAATAGTACATTCAGAAACCTTTTGTAAGGTAATTGCAAATATGTGGATTCTAGTGTATGCTTACAGGTTTAAGAAGACAGGAGATAGTAGGTTCAAAGTCAGTTCATGCTACATATGTTGTCAAGCAGTGATTGCTTGATGTATACACTATTGGATATGTAGTTTGCATATTTTCTTAGGTAGTATGGTTCATATTCAACAAGTTCAGTTTTTAAAAGTTTGAAGAAAGTCAAATTCAGCTTTGAAGAAGACTTCTGAAGAAAAGGTTTGAAGGTCAATTCCAGAGTTAAGTTTGAAGTTTATGACATTTTTGCAGATTAATGAAGTTACATATCCAGTTCAGTTTGTACCAATATGACATTGCAGGGGGGATTGTTGGAAGATAATGTCACATCAGTCCAAAATCCATTTAGGGCAGAAACCCTAATTTTGGTACTTAGTCATTTTTGGCACAAAAATGGGTAAAATTTTTATGAGCCTATCTTGTAGAGCTTGAAGAGAGATTTCCAATGGTATATGACATGTAGTCATCAGAGATCAGATTTGGAAGAAAACCCTAAACCTATTTTTTTGTTGATTTAGGGTTCTGACCTCTTATGATAGCTCTCAGCATGAGGATCATAAAAATATTGTTAGAATATTCATCAGGTATTGAGAAGTGTGAAAAAGAAGGTCAAGAAGCTTTTTTTAAAGTTAGCTAAAAGCAACTTTAAAAATAAAGCAAATTCAATTAAAAAAATAAGCGATCCAAGTTTTAAAAAGCTACGATGATGAGTTTTTTAACGTAAAAAGTTGCTTTATTCAATTTTGATTGCTAGAAGTCCTTGAGGGCTATACAAATAGTGCCTTGGGTCACTTTTGAGTTATCGTACACCAATTGCAATGCAAGCTTTGGTCCCTCAGTAGAGGTGGTGCTCTAGCACACATGGGGCAGCCATGGTGCACTTTAGGAGCATGTTGAGGAGCAGCTATGCAATACTTCTTGGAGAAGAGTGCGCTCACATTCTTGCCTATGGAGAGGACATAACCATTAGTAGCTTGGTGGTGTGGATCAACCATCTACATAATGTATTTGAAGATTGTCTTCTACATGAAGATTTCGGTGTACTTCAAAGACATTGGATGGAGGTTAACATAATATTTGCATGATATGTTAAGAATTCAAGTACATATTCTCTTTATGCACACAGGTACTACTTGGAGTTTATGGAGGCAGTGGCATCCACATTAGGAGGAGTCCTATTTGGCATATCTAAAGGAGAATCAGTACATGCATGCTACATGCAGATTTGGATGAGGTGTTAGAGAAGGTGTGTTCACATGAGTATGAGGATTTATGGCAGCAACATGTTAGCATTCTTTGATAATTCTATAAGTATGTGATCTTTCACACACACATCTGAATTAGGGTCTTCCGTAGCCTAAAATGAGATTAGGGTTTGCTGAATATCAATTTCAAATTGATGTTTCCTCTTTCAGTCACTCATATACACTCTTCTACAACCTATCAGGTCATAGATCTCATACATATTTAGATTTCTATCCCTACATCTGAATATTCTTGTAAATTCTGTACATACACTCATCCATCTATTTCTGTTCACATAGAGTGGTTGAGAGTTTTGCTCCCACATTGTAAATTGACATTTGTATATATGATAGTGTGAGTAAGCAGTGGCTTACATAACACTTAACACATGTTGTCTAATCTTTCTCTATCTTTGTCTCATCATTTGTATGATTAAATTTGGTATGTTCATGTTTTGTCAATATTGGAAGATTGCTGGAATCTGTGTTGTAGATCCTGGAAACCTATGGAACTATGGACCTGTGATATTAGTTATGGGACTACTAAATTTCCAACAAAGTATACAAAGGATTGAGTACTCTATGTGCTCAATATGGGATAGTGAGCCAAAGAGTGGGCCACATGTCCATGGCCAAGGATCTAATAATAGACACATGGGGAAAAGGTTACGTGTGCATATCTAGAAGGAATCGAGAGAGAGAGAGAGAGAAGATTCAATCACACGTTAGTAAGCTTTTGCTGGCTTATGTGTGAGCATTATGTAAGGGAAGAGTGATTATTCTATATTGTGTGAAGCATGATGTCTTTTGATAGATTTTGTTTAGAACTAGTGAAGGGGAAGCTAAATTGAAATGCAAGGGGATAGTGAGACACTCTACCCTACTATAATGTCTGTTAAAGTGTCCGATTTAGACAAGAAGAAGACAAAACAATTTTGACTTGAGTTGCCATTCCAAGAGAACATTTGTAGCTCATCACTGAAGACATGATTGGTGTTTCCAACCTTGGAGGAGTCCTAAGTGTAAGGTTTCACATATCAAGACAAGTGGTCAATGAGAGGAAGCAACATATAGAGTGTTTGTACTTGTAAGTACAATACTTGTGTGTACTTGGGTGTATTTTCTTTTCCTATGGTTGTATTTTGATGTACTTAGAAGTATTCGATGGTACTTTCCACTTTTTCTTCTATTTTATACCCTCCCAAGTACTTTTTAAGTTTTTAATCTCTCATTTATCAATTTAATAATACCTTTCTCGTGGGTGAAATGTGTCTATTCATCATTTTCTTCTATAGACACCCAAACAACGATTCCCAAAGTAACCCCCAACAAATTTGGCACACCTAGTGGGACTGGAATATTTGAGGATAAAGGAAGAAAGATAACAAATCCTTTAAAAAGGTGAAGATGAAGGAGGTTCTAGCAAGCATTGACACCACATTTTTCAAAAGATGTACTTATCTTTCCCTTTCAGTCTTAATACAAGGAATAGGGAGAGATGCATAGCTCATGATCACAACTCGGTATCAGACATTAGACATAGTAATTTCTTTTAAAACCACTAGAAGGAAGGTTACATGTAGATCTACAAGTCCCCCTTCTTCTTTATCAGTTTCCATCGAAAACATGGTGGTATAGGTACATTTGCAAACTTCACTATCCCGAATCAATATAAAATTTCCATCATTTAAGGTTCTAGCTAAAGAAGACCCTGATGAACATCTTTGAAGGTCCTTAGATCTATGGAAAAATAGATGGTGGATAGGATGGAAAGATGCTTTTTGGTTACTTTTTCTAGCTACATTAGAAGGATTGTATCACAAGTGGTTAGGCCACTTCTTGGATGATCATTTTGTATTGTGGGATTTGATGAAAGACTCTTTCAAGAATTAGCTCTAACAAGATAATACTACTAAAAACTTCATGAAAACTTAAAAACTCTATAGCTGAGTGTGGTTGAAACCTTTTGCAAGCTTGTCACAAGGAACAACACACTCATGGCCAAGCTTCCAGATGCTCCACGTGATTTTTTCTCTCAAGAAGTGGCTAGCAAATCCACTCTTAGTTTCGACACAGTAAGAGTGCAAAGAGCTTGTGCTCCTTACAACCAAAATTGATGCATTTATCACTATGTCTACAAGAATAGAACAAATAAGATAGCAATATGGGATTGGCTCTTTTAATCTGCCTCTCTCCATAGAGCCTCAAGACACAATGATGCAACGTTGGAAGGATCTAGAGAGTTTGAAGAGTCATAGGATGTATAATAAAGAAGAAAGTGTAGTGGCATAATGTCAGAGAGAACTTGAAGCCTTAACGCTTAAGAAGGAGGAGCAATCTCAAGAAGATGAAGCTACACAACTTCGAGAAGAACTTGAAGAGCTTTTCTCAAGAGCTAGAGTAAGAAGTAGATTGTGGTACACATTAAGGAAAAAAATGAACCCTGCATGGACCTTGTCAAGATCCCTAGTTTTTAGGAACTAAGCCTAATTCTATTCTTCTTTAAGGGATAATGTGCATCAAGAAGCTTGAAGAGAAGATCATATAGTTCTGGTTGACCTTTATAATTTGATTCCTCCAACAATTCCATAAACCTTTGGCATGGGCTCTTGGGAGTCACACAAGTGGAAGCCATAGCTCTCAAGCACACAATGAAGTGCTCTATCACTCTCTTCCTAGTTGTAAAAGTGAAAAATAAGGAGACATAACTTTTATTTATAGTTTTTCTAGGATTTTAGTGATGGGCCCACTTTTTAAGATAATTTACTTCTTAAAAAATTAAAATAGAAGAAGCTTTTAAATCAATAACAAAAAATAGTGACTTTTAGAAAGCAAAAATTGACATTTCAAATCACAACAAAGAAAATAAACCACTACAAGGAATACGGGCGTATAGCGACGGTTAAGGCGAAAGAATTTCATCGCTATAAAATTGCAACTTGCATCGTAGTTAACGTCGCGCGCCGACTGTCGATTAAACGATGTAGAAAACGACGGTATTTGCGATTTGTGACGCGGGGGATTGCGACGTTCCCATACAACATCGCTAAAAGGATGCAATTTAAAAGCGTTGCATAAGCGATGCTTTCTTGCATCGCATAGGCGACGTTACTTGCAGTCGCATAAGCGACGCTAAAATTGTCGTGTATTCGATGACAAATAGCATCGCTTACACGACGATCTGTTGACGGACAAAAATTAAAACGTTGGAGGCTTTGCGATCGGCATTTTCACGCATCCGATCGAAGAGCTCTCCAACGTTCGCAATTGCGCTGCGCTTACGAGCTGAAGCAAGTATATGCAAAATTGTTGTTTTGCCTAAGCTCTCTCTTATTGTCTCCCTCTGTCTTTGTTTCTCTCTTTCTACATCTTTCTCTCTTTGAATTCTCTCTCTCTCTCTAGATCTCTCTCTCTCTAGATCTCTCTCTCTCTCTAGATCTCTCTCTCTCTCTCTCTTTTCTTTCTCTCTTTATTGCAGGTTATTCAAGAAGCTAACCAAGCAAAAAGTATGGCTAACAATTGTAAGTACAATTTCTATTCTTTGTAGATCATTTGAGTTGTGTTATTTTCATTACATAGCATACTCACACTTATTGATATGCACTCATACACTTATACATGATGAAGATGCACTTTCACACATATACATATATACACATGCACATACACACACATATATACACATAGATACATGTGCACATACACTTAGACATACACACATACACACATTAACATATATGCAAATACATGTATATGCACATCCACATACACATGCATGTTTCATACATATACACATGCATATACATATACACATATACATATACATATACATATACACACATATACATATACATGCATATACATGTACACACACATACATATACATGCATATACATATACACACACATACACAAGAACATGCACATACTCATACACACATATACATTTATACATGCACATGCACATACATACACATGCACATACATACATATACACACACATACATATACTCATAGGTACACACATATGAATGAATTATATAATTAAAGTATTAAAACACATATACACATGCACACACACATGCATATACCTACATATACACATATACATGCACATACACACACATACACATAGAGTTATACATATACATGCATATACATATACACACACATACACAAGAACATGCACATATTGATACATACATATACACTTATACATGCACATGCAATTGCACATGCACATACATACATATACACACACATACACATGCACATACATACATATACACACACATACATATACACTTAGGTACACACATATGAATGAATTATATAATTAAAGTATTAAAACACATATACACATGCACACACATGCACATACCTACATATACACATATACATGCACATACACACATATACACATAGATTTATACATATACATGCACATACACACATATACACATAGATTTATACATATACATGCATATACATATACACATACGTACATACACATGCATATGCACATACTCATACACACATATACACTTATACATGCACATGCACATACATACATATACACACACATACACATGCACATACATACATATACACACATATATATCAATGTAAATACATATAATCCAATGTCATAATCAACTAAAATCCTAATCATCATCATCATGATCATCATCATCATGATCATCATCATCATCATCATCATCATCAGCAATATCATGATCATTCTGATCTTCCTCATCCTCATCGTCATGATCACCTTGTGACGATCGAGAGCGTCCCTCCTGTGTCTGTCTCTCCATAATACTCCTGTATTACATATAACAAACATAAATAAATAAAATAATTAAAACATTCATAAAAACAAAATAATTATATAAAAATTAAAAATACTCACAAAGGCATCAGGATGATCTTGCATATACTCGCTCAAATGCCGATATCCAAAATGTGTAGCATACTCGATCTCCTGTTTTGTAGGATATCAGCCATAATCCTTTCGCTGCAATGAAACAAATAAAAAACATTAGTTGCTTGCATTTTAACTAAAATAAAAAATATACTCACAATAACACATATACTTACAAACGTAGCTACAAAACCATTATGGCCCATTTGGCTTAGGTGCGATGTGTGGCCAGACTCCACTCTCTTCTTTGCAGCAGCTTATTTATTCAAGAAAAAAAATACATAAATTAAATGTAAAAAATTACTAAAATATATAAAAATTATAAATATAAACTATTAATTTGTGTACCTTCTGCTGAGGAAATGAATCCTGAAGATGTAGCTGTCTACAAAAAAACTGCCACGACTCAGGTGGTATGCTAGCTCGCCTCTTATTTTTTTCGACCATACAATATCTCTTGTTAATTTAATCTCAAACAAAAAAAAAAGTCAGAATACATACACATATATACACACACATACACATACACATACACATACCCACATACACATATACATGCAAACATATATGCATGCATATATGTATACATATACACATATACATACATATAACATAAACATACATATACATATCCACATATATACGTACACACACATGCATGCATATACACTCATTCATACAAAATACATGCATTTATCCCACAATAATATGTAGTTGTGTATATGTGAATATGTGTGTATGTGTAAATGTGTATATGTGAATATGTGTGTATGTGTAAATATGTATATGTGAATTTTTTGTTTATGTAGATAATCAAATTATAAATATCAAATATCATTATTTGTAGATTCTGATCAATCAGATGGAACTCCACCACCGTCTCCTCTTCGTGCAACGACTTTATAGTGTAAGTATATGAAATAAATTTGATGGATACATAACTTATATATATTTTTTATGTTTCTTATTATGTGCAGATTCTGATCAATCAGAGGGTACTCCACCACCTCCTACCCATGCAACGACTTCACATGTGTCCTCCGATAGGAATTATGATGAATTTTACATTGAAGAGCATATTATATGTTGGTGTAACTCTTCATATTATATGTTGGTGTAACTCTTGTTATGGCATGTATCGAAGACCACGATTGGAATGTATTGAACATGAGGCAGAGTATGGTACTTTTGAGCGTGCACCATCACCTAGTCAACATGATAATGCTTGGGTATGTATTTTCCATATATATTAATGTCATTATTTTATTTAAAAACCATATATAAAATCAAATTATTGTTGATATACAGGAATACTTGCTCGATGATGATGATGATGATGATTTTTCTCATAATGTTAATATACCTCGTACACGTCATGGACTTGCTGTTCATCAGTTACAAGCAGAGGTTTCTAGAAATCCTCTACCTCCTGGTTTAGAGAATGAAACGGCTGGAGATTATCCATTGCCAGCTCGTGATCGTTCTTTAGTACAAACATATTGTTGGCATACAAGTCAGATGAAGAGCATACTAGCGCAACGGAGGAGTCATGCACAATAGGGCAACAAGGCCCAATCATTTTTTCCATGGACCATTTACAACTCAAGTGATTTTAATCACTACACAAACATTGTAAATTCCGTTTTTGGTAGAATAGACTCCATTTTGTGCAAGCCGAGGAGTCCTCAAGCTTGAGGAGTATTAGAACTAGCTACATATCAATTTTCATAATTTTTAGACTCTGTTTGAGCCCTCAAATAGGCTCTAGAACCTAATTTTTAACTAGGCCGGACACTAGGTCTGGACAAGACCAAAGCTAGTTAGAAAACTATAAAAAGAGCTAGAGAGCTCATTTTTGAGGTTAGATTGTTTGTGAATTGAGCTTATGTAAGAGACTTTTTGACTAATGCAAAGAACTCCATTGTTCCTCTCCTTGTTCTTGCCTTGTGTGTGCGTGTGTGTGTATGTGTGTGCATGCTTGTGTGCTTCTCACTCACACACTTGTGCCTTCACTTGCTCATAGTCTTCATACTAGTCCTCACGTCTCCACGGATTGACAATTATGAGGTGAATCTTCTCACGTTGGTACTCACCATTGTGCTAGAGTGACACCAAATTTGGCGCCGTTGCCAGGGAGAGAGCTTCGAGGACGAGCGTGTGATGGTAAGACGTCGAGTTGAGACATTGGAGTTATACGTAATATCCTTCCTTCTCTTTATTTTTCTTCATTTTTTCCTTACTTTCGCATCACCATCATCACCATCATCATCCCCACCATCTCCCACCTCCATCTCCATCTCCACAAAAAATTTCAGTTTTTTTTGGTCATATTACACTCCCCACCTCATTTCCCTCATTTCGTTGTGAGAGAGAGCGAGAGAGAGCTTGCATGCTATCTGTTTTTGGTGTGTTTTTGAGCTTTTGTTGCAGGAACTTGCTGTACCACCTTCTCCAGCAGTGTGCGCAGGTACGACAGACTCTGCACAGGTCCCGAGACGAAGACCTCTGTCTGTCGCGACAGACAAAAAAACTTAATATTTTGTGAATGCGTGTTTGGCACGGTAACCTACACCATTAGAGCACTCCAAATCACTAGAAGTTTCTCAAAAATTTGCGTTCTTTCAGTCTATCGCGACAGACACTGTCTATCGCGACCGACACCGTCTATCGCGATAGACACTGTCTATCGCGACAGACAGAGACCCACGATAGACCCCGTCTATCGCGACAGACACCGTCTATCGCGACAGACCAAAATTCCAAGACAGATCCAGTCTATCGCGACAGACACCGTCTATCGCGACAGACAGAGACCCACGATAGACCCCGTCTATCGCGACAGACCCGTCTATCGCGATAGACACCGTCTATCGCGACAGACCAAATCACGACAGACGACAGACATCGTCTATCGCGACAGACACCGTCTATCGCGATAGACCAAATCACGACAGACGACAGACATCGTCTATCGCGACAGACACCGCCTATCGCGACAGACACCGTCTATCGCGACAGACCACTCTATCGCGACAGACACCGTCTATCGCGACAGACACCGTCTATCGCGACAGAAAGCCCCCCACGATAGTTTGTGTCTATCGCGACAGACACCGTCTATCGCGATAGACAGACATTTTCAGCAAAAATTAAGGGGTAAATTTTTTGGAAATTTAAGCTAAATTTTGGGCATATTTGCATTCTCAAATACTCACACACTTGCAAAGGCCTTAGAAAAATGCATTAAAACTCCTGAAAGGTTCTGTTTGTCTGGTTAACCCCCTAAACCCTGAACGGTCATAACTTTTTCATACGAAATCCATTTTTTGAGCTCTAGGGCTTGTTGGAAAGCTCGTGGCATATACTACACGCCCTCAACTGTTTTTTATAAGAATAATGCGTTGATTTTCAGATAGGATATTTGGAAGTTGACACACTGAGGGGTAGGAACACCAAGGGAGCTCTAGAGGAAATTTTTAGCAATACAAACGGGGGAACAAGGATCATTAAAAAAGTGTATGAAATAAATTGTCTGTCAATTGAAGGATCAACTTGAAGCTAAACTTGGGATTCTTACAGGATCATCGAGAGCTCTTGGAGAAAGCAAAGTAAGTGCCAAGGAGAACAAGCTCGGGAACGTGCTTCCTGGGTAGACCAGCATCGCCAAGAGGAGCGACTTGAGGTTGGAACATCACTTAACCCCCTCAGTCTATTCTTAGCATAGGCTAAGTGCGAGTAGTTGTTCTGATTGACTAGGGGTACGATAGGAACACTCAAGTTTGAAGAGCCCTTAATTTCTCAAGTGCAAGGGTAGACAAAATTGTAGTCAAGGGATAACTTAAAGGAAAAGAACTTAAACTAAGCGGACGTAGAACATCAAGTACGACCCACGAAAGTGCTCCTGATGACGCTTAACTAAAAACAAGAAAACACATCCAAAGGAACTTAAAAGAAACAAGTGACTGGTACCAAAGAATCAGCAACATACAAAGGGCATATGAACCTTAGGTCAGGTAGACACGTAGGGAGAGACAGACAAAGTCTTAGAACTTTAGAGGCTAGTGTCAATCATACTGCGAGGTCTTGGGCCCAGCAGTTGAGCCATCATTCATATTACCCTAGTTCTGAGACTAGCGAGTCTGAGATGTCCCACGGTACGGAGAGACCTATAGGAAGTTCTGGGGTGCCATATTTACATAGGGTGGAAGGCCCTTACAAGATGCAACTCGAGTACCTTAGGACCAACCGATTAGGTGCTAGCATCTATGAGGACGGCCTAGGAAGAGCGGTGGTCCAGATTAAAAACCCTGACCAATCCATTGGACTAGAACGCCCAGCTGTCAAGTTTGAAAATGGAGCATACTTGGACAAGGAAGGGACAATATATGTAGTCACCAGTCATCCCGATAGGACAGATGAGTTTGGGAATGTGGTCTCGGAAACGGACTTAGGTGACCTAGAGCAAGGAAACATGGGCGAAGAACCTAGAACCCCCCGAGGCAAATCTGTTCTCACGAGATTATCACACCAGAGTGGATTCCCCAAGATAATAAGAGCATAGATCTCCTCTTGAACCGAGAGACGGATGAAGCCTTTTGAAGATATAGACCTAGTCAACCGAGTGAGGTAGGAACAATCATGATATATGAGTTCAAAGATCCTGATATTCCAAGAAGAGTGACCTACTTAGATCACTCTTCAGAGAGGATCTTTGGGGTTACAGAAAATGATAGGCATGCTTACACTTGGAAAGGAGAATTTATCTTCCCCCAACCAAGATCGAATGTGTCCTTTGGTCGCCAAGGAGCTGGAACATCTCAAGCTCAGGGGACTCAAAGAGAAAGGAGTCGAGAGAGACCTGAGGTAAGCTTTGCCAACTCTTGGGGAAGAGAAAGAACGAGAATGGACACGAATAGAGGGGAACTTGAGGGACATAGAGCCCCAGGGAACCGAAGAAATGCCGATGATTTCCCTTTGCCAAGACCAAGAGAGCACACGAGGACCTTGAGACCAACTCAACTGGTGAAGTCCATGAAGAATTACTTCGATGGCACGGGTGACCCTTATGACCATGTGGCAGAGTTTAGGCAAGTCTTGAAAGCTGAACAGGTAGAGGACCTATTCACACAATATAATGCTTTTGGTCTAACCCTTAGGAACACTGCCCTTACGTGGTTTCAACCACTGAACGAGAGGCATTTCAGAAACATAGACCAGCTCTTAGAGGCATTTATCATTGAGTTTTCTAAGAGTGGAATCAGGCACAACACTTCCTCACTAATTCATAGCTTCAAACAAACACCTCAAGAGACGGTCAGACTAGCTGGAAGAAGATTTAGGCAGTACCTGGAGAGATGCCCGATGCCGGAGTTACCCACACCAGCCAAACAAGTGGCCTTGTTCTTAGATGGATTGTTGAGCACCAAGCTCAGGTCATATGTGTATCTGAAGGACCCCAGAACGATAGAAGAGTGCGTGCGCATGTGCATAGACATTGAGGACAATCTAGGTGAGGAATTAGAACTATCAAAAATCTATAAGGATTCTGATAGCTCTAGTAGCCTCACATCTGGTCAATCCACATCCATTGAGGAACTTGCAGAGAAGGTAGCTCAAAAACTAGGTGTCTCTAGCAAACATTCCGAGATTTGCCCCAGTTAAGCGGTGTTACACTTGTGGCGGTGACCATATGGCAAATGCATGTCCCATTATGGCCCAACCCCATGCGAATCCTAGTAGCCAGTACTCCACCATAGAGCGCAGGTACACCAACCACACTGCACAAGACTGCCCATATAACAAACAAACTGTTAGGCAAAATTACCCTCAGCCATATCCACAACAGGGTAGATACCAGAATCAGTACCCACCACAACAATACAACAGACCACAACAAACTTATCAGCCACCTTATCAAGGGCAACTGAGACCCCAGCCAGTGCTAGCACAGCAACCACCTGCTCCTACTAATGTGATTCCGGTCAAGTATGCTACTGCAGAAGAAAACCTGAATAGAGCGATAGTCCCAGTAACACCATTAATCTCAGAAAGTGATCCCAGTGACCATAGCTTTGATTCTACACATGTTGATAGTCCCCAGGCTTACTACATGCAGTCTCTTGAACATGGTGAGTCTTACTACAGGGAGGAACCGAGTGAACCTATTTGGGAGCCTGAATATGCTAATGTCATGTACACAAACCCCAACTCTAGACCTCAACCTAGGCAGATACGACCCCCTTTTCCTAGAGGACCTTGCTTCAGATGCCAGGGTGATCACCTCATACGTGATTGCCCCATGCCTGCACCTACACAACCCCAATCAGTGACGATCCAAGGCTTTTGCCAGGAGTGCGGAAAGGAACATCTCTTACGAGATTGTCCCAAGAATCCCAGCAATATGCCAAAAATCACTCCGATTAATGTTATTGGGTTAGTGGTCAATTCCATAGGAAGTGTCACTTCCACTGCACCAGTGCAGGTAATCACTAGAGCTCAAGCATTGCAGCAAAACCAAGGGGTAAGCCAGGAAAAGAGCCCAGACGCTAGCGATACTGAGAGCCAAAATAAGAAGAGAACAAGAGCTTGGAGAGATAGCCGTGAACGTATGAAAAGGCAATGGGCAAAGAAGATGAGTGAACTTGAGGAAAGTCTACGAGAAACCAAGGCCAAAATCATAGAGATCACATCTCAACCGCACTCTCACACATTCCCACCGCTACCATCCCCATCACCCTCCATCTCTCCACCCTCTAATACACCCCACGTAACCCACCCACCACCCCGAGCAGGATCAGTATTAGCTGATCCCACTCCTGAAGACATAGACATGATGCTTAAAGCATATCAGGCCAGAATCCAAGAAGGGCCAAATGTAACAGATCATGACAAGTGCTACCCCAGAGCTGACCTAGAGATAGAAAGAACCAAGTTTTGCGCGAAAATGGTCGCATTGACTCATACTATGTTTGAAGCCAGTCGCCTTTTCAATTACTCGGGCTCAGCCAAGACGCAATTACACTTGGATGGACTTCTAGAGAAGTTAGAGGGCATAATTGCAAGATCTGCCAAGGAAGAAAAAAATCAAGAAAGAGATAAAGCAAGCAAAAACATGACCCATCCCCCACCGAAAGCTTATGTGCCCAATTCCACTGAACCAGACAACCCCCCCTCCCTAGAAAGAATAGAGAATCTAATTGCACAATCACAAAAGGAGCCCGCCCCTCAACACCATGACAAGGCTAGTGAAAGAGCAGGTCTTCCTTCCCAGAAAGCCTATGTGCCTGAGGCCTACGTGCCTAACTCTACGGAACCAGACACCTCTTCTTCTATGAATCAATACACACCAGAATTCTTGCGAGAGATTCAAGAAGAGAAATGGGCTAAAGAGAGTGAAGTTCCTCCTCCCATTGAACTTGTAGATGACACACACGATCAATTCCCACAAGACCTTCCTTCCCTTTATGGAGAGCAGGAGAGTGCCCAATCTCAAGAAAGATTAGACTTCCAGTCTAATTCTTTACAAGAACTACCCCATTTCACAGGCCCATGGGAAGCAAAGTCCACCTGTATGAGAGCACCTACAGTCATGGTAAGAAACGAAGATTCAGTCATACCTAGGAACACAGAGGTAGTGAAGAACACCAAAGTGTAGTGCAATCTCACTTTGGAAGAGCTTCTTAAGGTTAGACCAGAAGTGTGGAAACATGTAGCCAATCAAGTGCCCGAGATAGCAAAACCTCGTTCCCAGGTAGGATCCTAGAGAACAGTGCCAGAAATACCCTTAGACAAGATAGGAGACATGAGTGAGGGCGAAGAGGGAAACACATATCTCCCCATCACTCATCAGGGATACACAACCAAGGCCATCTTGGACTCAGGTGCAGGAGTTGCAATTGTTACCACTTCCTTATGGAAACGATGGGGCAAGCCAGCTCTCAGGCCAACAAGAATGAAATTGCAGATGGCTGACGGGCACATAGAAAGACCCTTAGGACTACTCGAGGGGATAACTCTCACTACTTGTGGTGTAGAGTTTGAGCACACATTTGCTATCTGTGACTTTAGCAAAAATCAAGCCTATGAGATGATTTTGGGAAGACCATTTATGCGGCAGTTGCAAGTGGTACAGGACTGGGGAACCAATTCCTTGTATTTGCAGCACTTAGGTGTTACAACCAAAGTCAATCTCAAGGATTACTCTCATAGAGATGTCCCTCCTATCCAATGGAACCCCATCCATAGAGCCAAAGATGATACGGAATCGGTGCATTCCCTAGGATCAGGATCCTCATGGATGCATGAAGACACTCACTTATGGATGTGTAAGGTAGCAGTAGAAGAAGAGAAGAGAGAAAAAGCCAGGGAGATAGGTGCAAAAGAAACCCATAGATCAATGCAAGACCCAGCCTATGCACCTGTAGTTTTTCCAGACGAAGAATTCGAACCTCACGGCTGGGCAGAAATTCTAGCAACCATGGATGTAGCCATCAATGAAGAACAATGGACACCTCACTGTGATGAGGATGGCTATGACATTTCAGTCTTCTCCATAGAGCCGATCATGGGAGAGGAAGTTTTAGAAGAGTGTGAACCTAGCCCTGATGCATTTGAGGATGCGAGTGACTCCGATCTAGAGTCAATCATTATGGACCCACCTTTTGCATCAGATGAAGAATACTTCTATGAAGTAGAATTTCAACCCCAGAAGCACGGAGAGCTTACAAAGGATGTAAGGCTAGCCACACATGTAACCCATAAGGAAGAAGGAAAGAAAAGAAAGAAGAGAGAAGTCACACCAGAAGAGGAAGAATCTTTGTTTGAGGTTCCGGAAAATTTTCAGAAGTATGAGATAGATGACAGGAGAGTCATGATTAGAATGCCTAAACGAGAGGCGCAATCGGGAGAGGCCTATGATAACAAAGAAACTACCAAGAAAATAGTGGTAGCCATAGAAGAAGGAGAAGAGAGGTGCACTTACATAGGACATGACCTCACTGAGGAAGAAGAGCATGAGCTGATAGCCTTGCTAAGAGAATACAGAGATGTATTTGCTTGGAGTTACTAGGATTTGAAAGGTGTGGACCCGGACATATGCTCACATACGATCCCCATGACTACAGAGGCCAGACCCTCAAAACAAAAGCCATACACATATAATGACAACTATGCTGCCAAGATCAAAGAAGAGATAGACCGCTTGGTTGAAGCTGGATTTATCTATGAAATTGAGCACACTGAATGGGTATCCCCCATTGTGGTGCTACCCAAGAAGAACGGCAAATTACGAGTATGCATTAACTTGAAGAAGGTTAACGCAGCCACGATCAGGGATAATTACCCGCTTCCTATCACTGAGCATCTTTTAGAAAGGGTGGCAGGCAAGGAAGTGTACAACTTCCTAGATGGGTTCTCTGGCTACAATCAAGTGGCCATTGCACCAGAAGATCAGCATAAAACAGCTTTTGCCACAGAGTGGGGTATATTCGCTTTTAGGGTAATGCCATTCGGGCTGACCAATGCTCCCGCAACCTTCCAAAGGCTGATGTGCCATGTATTTAAGGAGTTCCTGAGGAAGAACTTAGAAGTCTATGTTGATGATCTTTGTGCTCATTCCAACATTAGACAAACCCATATTCCTGAACTCAAACAAATCTTTGACAAATGTAGAGAATATCAAGTCTGCCTAAACCCAGAAAAATGTGTTTTTATGGTCAGGCAAGGCAAAATTCTAGGACACATAGTGTCAAAGAATGGCATATCCACTGATGAAGAGAAAGTGAGAGCCATAGCCGAGTTACCTAGGCCAAAGAATGTCAAGGAAGTACAGGCTTTCATGGGGCATTGTGGGTACTACCGCCGGTTCATTCACATGTATGTTGTCATTGCAAAGCCCATGTACGGACTTCTGACAAACTTTGAGTGGACTGATGAATGTGAGAATTCCTTCCAGGAGCTTAAACGAAGATTATGTTCAGCACCAATCTTGACCACACCAGATTGGAACAAGCCATTCCATGTTCATGTGGATGCATCCAATTACGCTATTGGATGTGTACTCGCACAACCTATTGGTGAAGGTAATATGGATCTCCCAATTGCCTATGCCAGTAGACAATTGAATGCAGCTGAACGAAATTACACCACTACTGAGAAAGAAGGCTTAGGCATGGTATATGCAGTTAAGAAATTTAGACACTATTTGCTTGCAAACAAGTTTAAATTTTTTACTGACCACCAAGCATTGTTATATCTCGTGAACAAGCCATGCAATACAGGACGATTAGTAAGATGGTTTCTCTTGCTAATGGAATATGAATTCGAGGTTGTAGTAAGGAAAGGGAAGACTCACTTGAGAGCGGATCATCTCTCTAGGCTCACATCTGGAGAAGCCCCACAAGGAGTGTCAGATGACCTTCCTGATGCTTACTTGTTTAATGTGGAAGTTGTACCGCAGTGGGCTAAGCCATTGGTACCAGTCTTGACATACGGGCCTAACCACCCAGTAATAAACACACAGGATAGAGAGGTAGTAAAAGCCCAAAAGTATCACATCATGGCAAGAAGTATGTACAAGCACACAGATCAAGGGATCTTGGCTTGTTGTGTGGAAGAGGATGAGTACGCTAAATGGTTGCAATTAGCACATGTAGGTGCGTTAGAGCAACACTACTCAAAGCAACGAACCTTACAGACACTAAGGAGACTCGGAGTGCATTGGCCGACTATGGAAGTTGATGTCCAAAAGTTGTGCAAGGATTGCCCAATCTGCTGCACTAAACCACCTGTGGAACATGCCACTCTTTATCAAGTGTCCATAGTGCCAGATTGGAGTGAACCTCTAGTATCCTTCTTAAGGACGAGAACATTCCCTCCAGACATGACTCTGGCTAGGCAAAGGAGTTTAGAACAAGAAGCCCAGGATTATTCACTCATTGGTGACAATCTATACAAGCGTGGTAAAGATGGTTACCTGAGACTATGTGTCCATGAGAATGAATATCTCAAAATCTTGGATACTGCTCACCAAGGTGTAGCAGGGGGACACTTTGGACCAGATCGGGTAATCAAGGCAATACTATTTGCAGGCTTTTGGTGGCCAACCCTTCACATGGATGCACATACCTATGTGAAACGGTGTGATGTTTGTCAGAGAACTCAGTACCCTATACGCAAGGATGAGATGCCACTGAAGCCTATGATGGGCGGACGTGCGTTCTCTAAATGGGGAATAGACTTTGTTGGTCCTATTAATCCCCCAGCTAAGGGTTCACATGCTGAATATATCATCGTGGCCACAGACTATCTAACCAAGTGGGTAGAAGCGAAAGCTACTACAAAAAATGATGCTCAAACAACAGCAAAGTTCTTATTTGAAAATGTATTCACGAGGTACGGATTGCCAATAGAGTTGGTGAGTGATAGAGGCACACACTTCTTGAATGAAGTCATAGAAAACCTTCTCCAAGAATTCTTGGTGATACATAAGAAATCGGCCCCCTATCACCCGCAAGCTAATGGCCAGGCTGAGAGCACTAATAAGATCTTATGCAATGTGCTGACTAAACTAGTGAACAATAAACGCTCTGATTGGGACAAACAGCTACACCATGCTGTTTGGGCATACCGGGTTGCCTATAAAACGGTACTCCAAGCCACCCCCTTTCAGATGGTATTTGGCCAAAATGCTGTGCTACCCTTGGACTTTTTGATACCTACATTGAAGGTAGCACAAGAGCATGACTGGACAGGCCATGAACTCTCCTCTTGAATCTTTGATCTTGAACGTCTAGGCGAAACACGATTGAGAGCTGCAGCAGGAATCTATGCAGCGAAGAAGAGGCAAAAGGCATATTTTGATACACATGTGAAGGATAAAGGCTTGAAAGCAGGCGACCTAGTCCTAATCTACACATTGAAGCAGCATGCACGGAAATTAGAGAAAAGAGGTTACGGGCCAATGATTATCAATAGAATCTCCACAAGTGGCGCAGTTCAACTAGCCACTTTAGAGGGCGATATTCTACCAAGTTACATAAGTAGATGCAGAGTCAAGTTATATCAGGAACCCCTTACTGAAGAGATGCTAAATCGACTCAACACTACCAGGGAACGTAAAGAAGAAGAGAAACGAATTAGAAGAGAAGCACATGCAGAAGCTTTAGAACGCATCCGACGAATGAAATTGAGGAGACAAGGCAGAGACCCGCCTATGCTTGACACTCAGAATCTGTAGGCTATCCTATGGCCATGTGCGAGACTTCAGGTGGGCATTCCCATAGAATAATCGACTGACGGCCTTTTTTAACCCTAGGAGTAGGACAAGGAAAGGGTGCAAAGATTGTAAGAGCTTTGATTGACTCAGGTGCATCCACTAGTGTTGTCAAGTTGTCTTACTGTCAAGAATTGAAATTAACTGTCGATCCTATAGAAGCATATCTCATAGGATTGGGAGGTGTGGAAACTCCTTGCATGGGCGAGGTGGATCTTCCCATCTCCATTCAAGACGAAGTGATGACAGTCAAAGTACTAGTGTGTCAAGATGAGGACCTCACTGAGCCTCTTGTCTTGGGTCAGGACTGGATCTATGATCATGCAGTCAACCTCAACCTAAGAAGTGGACTTCTTCAGGTATGGGTAGATCATAAATGCTCGCCTCCACACACAATTCCAAACTCTCCAAGAGGCTCATAGCATATTGGAGGTACAATTACAGAACACAGATCAGGAAGCAATACAAGTGGTAGAAGGTCATCCACGGACACAACTGGAACGCAATTCAAAGCTTCAGCGAAATATGGCCCTACTCAAGCGACATCTTGCTGCCGCTCATGAAGAGAATCGACGCCTGCAATTACAAAATCAGGAGAACCTAGAAGCAGCTATCGAAAGCACACCTGGGGCACCCATCAGCCCATCAAAGTTTCAAGCAGTGACCCCCGACAATATCAAGATCATATTGGAAGACTATGCCATGCTGCTTGAAGCACATGACCTGCTATCAGAGGAACTGGATCAACTGAAGCAGAAACACCAAAAAGAAACAACAGCAGCCTCTCAAACCACCTCCTCCGCGGCTTCACTTCTCACAGACTCAGAGGCCTTAAAAGATCTCCATAAACAGGTCACCGAATTGCAAGCACGTCTACTACAATATGAGAGACCACCTTCCCCTCCAGAGGCTCGCACCGACGAAGAAGTAGTACAAATTCCTGTGGAACAGACATTTGAAGAAGAATACGACCCACAACCCTTCCCAGGAGGCCAACAAACGGAAGAAGCTCAGGACACATTCGAGGCACCACGGCCTCCATGGTTACGTCAAGTGGAGGAAATCGGGAGTTCTCACGAAGAGCGCACAGTAGTGCAAAATCAGGCCATGAGGGTCATAGAGGAAACTGTGCTACAATCTGCTTACTTCAAGAACCTGTCATCAAGACGCCTTATCCTCTCATCTGAACTCCAATACAGGCCTTATTATATTATCTTGGCTGATTATAATGCAGAAATACAGAGAGTCACGGGTCAGATTCCTACCTTTGCTACCCAATTTCAACCCGAAGACCTTCCTCCAGAGGCGCAAAAAGGCAAAATTCGTCAACCCACCTGGCGGCAGAAACTTCTAGAGACATATCCAGAAATGCTACGCACATGGAACAACGCGCCTTTACATCTCCTATACAATCCATGCTACGGTCCAGTTCCACGCCGCAGGTCTTGGAAGGCATTCAATATCAAAGTGCAGAACAATGCGCAATGCAAGGAATGGCTAAACTACCCGTACATTGCGCCACCACAGGGACCACCGTCGGTAGCATACATGATGGGAACAATTCACCATTGGATGCCGCGATTGAAGCCCATGCTAGATGTAGCAGCTCAAATGATGCTTAAAATTTTAGATATGATGCAGGTAGTCCTGAAAACTTTTAGAAATGCAGCCGCACCACAGGTACGTCTCCCGGGGTTTACCAATGGAAATTATGATTTGGTGTATGACATGAGCACCACCCCCAGTATTCGTGTGGCTTACGCCTGGCATGCACGCATCAAATACCTCCCTGCATGTTACAAACAGACCTTCGAAGAAATGTTCAGATCAGGTTTCTGGGAGAATCACTCGGAGATCTTCGCACCGAAGCCAACACACCTGCTCCATCTCTTTGCTTGTGAACAAGCAATGTACTCTGAGTACTACACCACCCCGCAACCAGAGGTCCCTGGTGCAATAAATTGGGATGCATTGGAAGCTGATCTAGCAAGAGGCTTAAGGATAGGAGAACACGAACTTGCCACCAATGTCATCCAATACTATATCGACCACCCGATAGAACAGAGGTCTGTCAGAGGCGACAGACGCTAGGAAGGGGGGCGTGTTGGCATACAAGTCAGATGAAGAGCATACTAGCGCAACGGAGGAGTCATGCACAATACGGCAACAAGGCCCAATCATTTTTTCCATGGACCATTTACAACTCAAGTGATTTTAATCACTACACAAACATTGTAAATTCCGTTTTTGGTAGAATAGACTCCATTTTGTGCAAGGCGAGGAGTCCTCAAGCTTGAGGAGTATTAGAACTAGCTACATATCAATTTTCATAATTTTTAGACTCTGTTTGAGCCCTCAAATAGGCTCTAGAACCTAATTTTTAACTAGGCCGGACACTAGGTCTGGACAAGACCAAAGCTAGTTAGAAAACTATAAAAAGAGCTAGAGAGCTCATTTTTGAGGTTAGATTGTTTGTGAATTGAGCTTATGTAAGAGACTTTTTGACTAATGCAAAGAACTCCATTGTTCCTCTCCTTGTTCTTGCCTTGTGTGTGCGTGTGTGTGTATGTGTGTGCATGCTTGTGTGCTTCTCACTCACACACTTGTGCCTTCACTTGCTCATAGTCTTCATACTAGTCCTCACGTCTCCACGGATTGACAATTATGAGGTGAATCTTCTCACGTTGGTACTCACCATTGTGCTAGAGTGACACATATGATAGAAGAAGATATGGAGGATGGAATAGAGGACCACTTCCTTTAGATGGAGAGGTTTTCAACTTTTGGGGTAATCGCTATATGATTGCTCCATCCACTATTACTAATGCTGGTCGTGGTCTCTTTATTGTAGAGGATTCGTATGTGCCTCCGAACTCTGAAGTCACTCTTATGTCATTTTGTGGTCCTATATATGGATGGGGAGATTGGCATCGACTTTCAAGTTATGTTCAAAGCATGAGTACTTATGGAATATGCTTGAACGCAGCATCCCTTACTAGTAGAAGGATTTTACATGCAGAAAATGAAAAATTATATATTGATGGAAGACCTTACACACATGGAAATATAGCAGGTTTAATAAATAGTAGTCGAGGGTTACATAATAGTTCAAGGACTAATTGCACATTTGAGGAGCGTGAAAATAGTCATGAATCACCATACATGAGTAGAGATGTATCAAGATACATAGTTTTCAATGCTATTACTACATTACATGCTGGTGATGAACTATTAGTGAATTATGGATGGCGTAGACCTCCAAGAGCACCTTTTAGCTAGAGAGAATAAAAATTTTCTATCCATATTTAATAAGTTATATACTTAATTTTATATTTGAAGTTTACTTTTTATTCATTTATGGAATACTAATGAGTTTTATTTATATGTGTAGATTCCAACATATGATGTTGATGATATTCGTCCACAACATTCACAATTACCAGTAAGACCACGATTATCAGAAGCTTCCATGAGGAGGCTATGCAAAACTAATCCTGTGCAATATGCAAAGTTGAAAGATCTATATTGAAAAGACGATAAAGTACAAGATTTGTGTGACAATGATGAAAATGATGGCATGGCAGATTTTATTGAGGATTGGTATCAAAATGACAGTGAGAGCATTGATATTTCTAAAAATGAGAAATATCTTCGAGAGGAATGTCTAAAGCATGTATATGAAGGAAGTCGTTTGACACGACTAAGTGCGAGCTTACTTATTCTCAACCTTCAAAATCGTTTTGGATGGAGTAATGTATCTGTTTCGACACTATTAAGGTATATTTTCAATTTTCTATCTATTTATATATATATACATAAATATATATATATATATATATATATAAATACATGCAGGTTTTTATTCTTACTTTAGATAAGATAAGAAGAAGAACTTGAATCGAATGGATACGATTGTTTGGATGGCAGGATATGATTGTTTGGATGGCAGGATACGATTGTTTGTTTTGGAGGATATGAATGATTTGTCGATTCACACATATGTTCAGCTTGAAAGTGTGAATCGACAAATCATTCAATGAAGGTACATACTTCATGTGTCCAAAACAAACAATCGTATCCTGCCATCCAAAACAATCAAATTTTGTGTAAATATTTTGAAAGATGCATTAATAGTTTTAAAAGATGCGCGGACAAAAAGTGTCCATTCAATTCAAGTTCTTGTTCTTACCTTATCTAAAGTAAGAATAAAAACCTATATATATATATATATATATATATATATATACCTTTTTTAATATATCTTTTTTTGATAAACTTACAGGTTATTATCTGAAAAATTTTTACCAAGTCAGAATATTCTTCCTACCTCACATGATGAAATGAAGAGATAATCAACAATCTTGGTATAGATTATCAATGTATACATGCATGTCCTAACGATTGTATTTTATATAGAGGTGAATATGCAGACTCTTTGACATGTCCCAAATGTCAATCTCCTCGATATAAGGGTGAAGAAGGTAAAATCCCAAAAAAGGTATTGAGACATTTTCCATTGGCTCCATGGATTAGACATATGTTTCAAAGCCCCAAATTATCAAAGCTTTTGACTTGGGGACATGATCACAAAAGTACTGATGGAATAATCAGAATTCCTCATGATAGTGTTGCTTTTCAGCATATTGATTCTACATGGCCTGAATTTGCACAAAATCCATAGAATCTAAAGTTAGGAGTTGCATTAGATGGGGTTAATCCATTCTCCATGAAATCCAGTAAATGGTCAACATGGCCAGTGGTAGTCATAAACTACAATCTTCTGCCATATCTTAGCATTAAAAAGGAACATTTAATGCTTTCACTTTTAATCCCAGGCAAAAGACAAGTTAAAGATATGAATGTATATCTTGCTCCTCTCATTGACGATCTTCAAGAGTTATGGAGAGGTATTAATGTCATTGATGTATCGAAAAGCATCAATGAAAGACATATTACGGTTCGTGGTATTGTGGCTTGGACTATTCACGATTTTCTTGGATATGGCGTTTGTTCAGGTATTGATGTAATTTTTTTATTCAATCTGCATGTAAATACATATGATTTAATCTAATTATATTTTTATCATTTTCCATGATGCAAGAATATCTACTAAGGGTTATAAAGCTTGTCCATATTGTGGTGATTGGTTGAGATCAATCTATAGTAAGAATCTCAACAAAAATATTTATCTTCGACATCGACGATTCTTGCCTGATGATCATCCATTAAGATCTAAAAGAGAAGCGATACATTTTAATGGAAAGCTTGAAATAGGCCAGTATCCAAAACCTATGACGCCTATGGATTGGTATAAAAAATGGACAGATGGACCTCTGATAGATCCATAAGCAGAAATCTTCAGTGATGATTCAGATAATGAGTATGTGAATAGAGGTAAAGGAAAATTGGCACTCGCAGAGAACATATCAATATGGTATTCTTTGGAGTATTGGAAAGAGTCAAAAGTATGTCATCTTCTTGATCCTATGCATATATTCAAAAATATTGGTTATTCACTATGGTAGCATCTTCTTGGACTAAAAGATACCACATCATCAAGGAATGATTTGAAAGATCAAAAATCCAAACCAAAGTTATGGCCAGTTTTTGATAGACATCGACAAGAAACGACTTATGCATCTGCTCCTTGGGTACTTACAACAAAAGAGATGCAGACTATCAACAATAGAATTCAATTGATTAAGACTCCTACAGGATATGGAGCATCATTTCAAAACATGTTTACTATGGAAGGTAAGAGCTTATCTGGGTTAAAGACCCATGACTGGCATAACTTTTTGAAACATATTTTACCTTTGTTTATCGATGGATGTACAACGAAAGGAGTACGAGATGTGATCTATCGTCTTGGATCACTTATAAGGTAATTATGATACTTTTATATTCAATATGTATGAATATTGGATATCTTTTATTTTTTAATTAACTTCTTTATAATTGTTTTTATGATATGTATAGGTGGATTACATCCAAAGAGATCGATAAAAATTGGATCCCACAAAAAAAACGTGAATGCAAAGAGCTACTATGTTTGATGGAAAAAGAACTTCCTACTTCATTTTTTGATATTCAGGTTCATTTATTAGTCCATCTTGTAGATGAGATAGAGATTGCAGGTGTTGTCAACACTCACTGGATGTTTTGGGTCGAGCGATTTATGGGAATACTAAAAGGTTATGTGCGACAAAGAGCAAAACCAGAAGGATCCATGGTAAAGGGTTGGATGCTTGAAGAGTGCATGTATTACGTTAGTGAGTATCTTGAAAGAGTTCATGAAGAAGCTCCACGTGCATGGACCAACGAGTCTTCTTCAAAAATAACAGATGAGGTATTGTCAGGTAAGGGGGTTCCAATCTTATTTACATTTCAAGCAAAAAATGATGTTTCTACTTTTGTAGCATATAATAGCAAATGCATGCAAGCATTCCTTAGCGAGTACGAGGAACTTCAAAGTCTCCAAAGTAAAAGGCAAAAAAACAAAAGATCTAGACGTAATGTCGATAATAATGAGATTACAGATATACCTTCTTTCACGGATTGGCTATATAGTCGTTTGCAACGCGCCAACACAAATAATGACGAAATCTCAGATGAGCAAAGAGAGTTAATGATAGGTTGTGAACGAAAGGTAATTTTATTAAAATAATATTTTATTTTTTTCATATATGTATGTTAGTTTCTATTTACTAATTGAATTTATTTTGCAGGCTCGAATGTTTACTAATATGTGGGCTTTTGGACAGGATATTAGAATCAAAGCCATTGATTCTTTACGTAAAATAGAGGATTCTAGTATTGTTGCTTCTTTCAAGAAACTATCACGTGCTAGCTCAAAAGACACGAACCTTATAGATAGCGAACTTGGTTACGTAGGAACTATTGTTGGTATCTACGAAATTTCATTTCGTACATTCAAACAGGTAGAAAAAAGTTTATATATTCTTTTTAGAGTTAGTTATTTTTTTAAGCACCTAATAATGGGTTTTTGTTGTTATATATTTTGATAGGTCATTTTGAAGGTTGACTGGTTTCGAGCGGAGTATAAAGGTAGTAATTCTACATTAAGAAAGGAATTATCTAGGTTTTGGGCAATTGATTCTTCCAAGGTAATGCGATCTACTAAATAACCATATATTCTTCCTAGGCATATTGAACAAGCATTTTTTTATAAAAACCCAGATGCTCATCCTTGGTGGCAAGTCATTCATGTGCAACCTAGAGGTAGGTCATTGTTTGAACAGTTTATTGTTAGAGAGATCGAAGAAAGTCCTCTTGATGATTCAGCATCAGATACTCATACATCAACATCTGAAATAGAAATTAGAATCATTATACGTGATAATGATACTAATCTTTTTGATGAAGAGGATAATTCTCTACATGCTGATTCTACTGATGAGGAAGAGGAATTACCAGAAATAGATATTAATCCATCAATAGATGATGTGATTCATGAGAACATAGATTTAACAAATGAAATCAATAAGGATAATGAAGATGAGACTATATTGATGTCTTACCAAAATGATGGCAATAATGAAAACATATGAGCAGATTAGATAGTAAATTCTACTCTAGTTATCAATCAATAACTTGAAGCTTCTGAATGGATATCAGATAATAGGTTTTTTTTATTAACTTGAATAACGATGAATCCTATTAGAGAGATGAAATCATGTTCTTCTAAGTTAGAACATGAAGCTCCGGGGTATGCCTAATTATTTTATATATAGCTTTATCTTCGAGGAGCAAATTTTTATCATGTATGTATGCATATGTGTGTGTATTCATGTGTATTATATGTATACATATGTTAGTATGCATATATATGTATTTCATGTATATGTATGTGTTTTCATGTGTGTGATATATGTATACATGTGTTAAGTATGCATATGTGTATATATGCATATGCATTTATGTAAAATATTCATGTATTCATGTAATATATGCAAGTGTTTATAATTGTGTACATGTATATATGTATATGTGTCTATGTGTAAATATGTACATGTAAATATGTATGCATGTATATATATGTTTATGTGTGCATGTAGGCATGTATATGTGATGTGTACATGTATATCTGTATATATGTCTATGTGTAAATGTGTACATGTAAATATGTTAGTATATATATATATATATATATATATATATATATATATATATATATATATATATATATATATATATATATATATATATATATATATATATATTTATGTGTGCATTTAGGCATGTATGTGTGATGCATAATATATCTACTCCATTTTATATTTATGTATCCTATCTACATGATGTTTATATATCTTTACATATATTATGATCCTCGTTGATTCGAGTAGCTATATATAGAGGCATAAGGTTGGGAGGAGAGACATCTCTCTAGTAGGACATCGGAGGTGTACATATACTTCAAACATATGGCTAAAAAGTTGAATTAGAGTTTTTAAATTAGGGATTTCAAAACCCTAATATCGAAATTAGTGTTTTCAATTTAGGATTTTTGAAATAGGATTTATTTATTTATTTATGCGTATGCATGTGTTGTGTATGTATGTGTATCTATATGTGCATATGCATGTGTTTTGTGTGTATATATGCATGTTTGTGTATGCGTGTATTTATACCTCTAGTCTCTCTCTCTCTCTCATATACATACATACATGCATAAACACACATACTCATATCCACATATATATACATAAAAGCAGTGCATACCGTGCATTGTCGCGACGATGAGCCATAAGTGTTCGCATCTCTTTTAAACACCACTTAAGCGACCATCTTGTCCCAAACTCTGTCTCAAGTGAACTAAGCACATATTTTTTATCCCTCTCATCATGCTCACTACAAAAATAAAAAACATAATGTAAATAAAACATAAGATATATATTTCAATTTATATGTAAAACTTTTACTTACTTCCACGGTAAGTGGATAAAGCGCAGGTAAGAGTCGCATAGTGCCCACATTCTTCTCTTGAACTCCAATCCATTCCCTATGTACACAATGTTCCCCTCTAGCTCTATGTCGCACTCTAGTCCTAAGGTGCCTATGCATGTCCTCATAGGCAACTCTGCTCTGCTATCACGTGCTGGAGGTGGTATAGGTGTCCTCAAAATAGATAGATAGAAATAAATAAAAATCTGTGTTATAATATCATTAAAAAAGTTTATGAAAACAAAACATACCTATGAGCAGCTAGCTCTCTTCCTGCATGTGGAGCCGCAGAAGAGCCCTCGTCTGATCGCTGGGTAAGCATCTGGATCGTATAATCCAGCTCCTCATCAGACATCTCTGAGTAATCACGCATTATGGCCCCTAGAGTATCAGACGGAACTCTTGCTCTCATAAGACTTTTTATGAGAGTGAGTTTTGCCTTTCTCTCTCTACTGGGATCCATAATACCTAACATATAAAACAAAATGGTTAGAAATCAATATATATACGTGTACATATGTAAGTGTGTATGCATTAAGTATGTGTATGTATGCATGTGTGTGTGTATGTATGTGCGTGTATATGTGTGTATGTGTGTATGCATGTGTATGTGTGTGTATGCATCATTATGTGTATATGTGTCTATGTGTGTATGTGTGTGTATATGTGTGTGTATGTATGTGTATATGTGTGTGTGTGTATGCATGTATGTATGTATGCATATGCATATGCATTATGTATGTATATATATGCATGTATGTGTATGTGTGAGTATGTCTCTCTATGTGTGTGTATGCATATATGTGTGTATGTGTGTGTGTATATGTGTTTGTATGTGTGTATGCATGTGTATGTGTGTGTATGCATCATTATGCGTGTAAGTGTCTATGTGTGTTTGTGTGTGTATATGTGTGCATGTGTGTGTGTCTATGTGTATGTGTGTGTGTCTATGAGTGTGTATGTGTTTATGTGTATGTATGTATCTATGTGTGTGTATGTGTCTATGTGTGTATGTGTATGCATGTTTGTATGCATATGTGTGTGTATGCATGTGTATGTGTGTGTATGCATCATTATGTGTGTATGTGTCTATGTGTGTATGTGTGTATGTGTGTATGTGTGTATGTATATGTGTGTGTTGTCTATGTGTATGTGTGTGTGTCTATGAGTGTGTATGTGTTTATGTATATGTATGTATCTATGTGTGTGTATGTGTCTATGTGTGTATGTGTATGCATGTATGTATGCATATGTGTGTGTATGCATATGTATGTGTGTGTATGCATCATTATGTGTGTCTATGTATGAATGTGTATGTGTGTATGCATCATTATGTGTTTATGTGTCTATGTGTGTATGTGTGTGTGTATCTATGTGTATGTGTGTGTTTCTATGAGTGTTGATGTGTTTATGTGTATGTATGTATCTATGTGTATGTATGTGTCTATGTGTGTATGTGTATGCATGTATGTATGCATATGTGTGTGTATGCATATGTATGTGTGTGTATGCATCATTATGTGTGTCTATGTATGCATGTGTATGTGTGTATGCATCATTACGTGTGTATGTGTCTATGTGTGTACGTGTTTGTATATGTGTGTGTGTGTCTATGTGTATGTGTGTGTGTCTATGAGTGTGTATGTGTTTATGTGTATGTATGTATCTATGTGTGTGTATGTGTCTATGTGTGTACATACATGCATATGTGTGTGTATGCATCATTATGTGTGTCTATGTATGGATGTGTATCTGTGTATGCATCATTACGTGTGTATGTGTGTATGTGTGTGTGTATATGTGTTTGTGTCTATGTGTATCTGTGTGTGTCTATGAGTGTGTATGTGTTTATGTGTATGTATCTATGTGTGTGTATGTGTATGCATGTATGTATGCATATATGTGTGTGTATGCATATGTATGTGTGTTTATGCATCATTATGTGTGTATGTGTCTATGTGTGTGTATGCATTATGTACGTGTATGTAAGCATGTGCATTATGTATGCATATAAGTATGTATGTATGCATATGCATATGCATTATGTATGCATATGCATATGCATTATGTATGCATATGTGTGTATGTGTGTGTATGCATTATGTATGTGTATGTAAGCATGTGCATTATGTATGCATGTAAGTATGTATGTATGCATATGCATATGCAATATGTATGCATGTATGTGTATGTGTGTGTATGTCTCTCTATGTGTGTGTATGCATATATGTGTGTGAATGTGTGTGTACATGTGTCTGTATGTGTGTATGCATGTGTATGTGTGTGTATGCATCATTATGTGTGTATGTGTGTGTATGTGTGTGTGTCTATGTGTATGTGTGTGTATCTATGAGTATGTATGTGTTTATGTGTGTGTATGTGTCTATGTGTGTATGTGTCTGTGTGTGTGTATGTATCTATGCATGTGTATTATGTATGCATGTAAGTATGTATGTGCATTGTATGCATATGCATTACGTATGCATATGTATGCATGTATGTGTTTATGTGTGTATGTCTCTCTATGTGTGTGTGTATGCATATATGTGTATGTATATGTGTATGTGTGTGTATATGTGTCTGTATGTGTGTATGCATGTGTATGTGTGTGTATGCATGTGTATGCATGTGTATGTGTGTATGTGTGCATGTGTGTGTGTATATGTGTGTGTATGTGTGTGTGTCTGTCTATGTGTATGTGTGTGTGTGTCTATGTGTATGTGTGTGTATCTATGAGTGTGTATGTGTCTATGTGTGTGTATGTGTTTATGTGTGTATGTGTATGCATGTATGTATGCATATGCATGTGTATGCATGTGTATGTGTGTGTATGCATCATTATGTGTGTATGTGTCTATGTGTGTATGTGTTTGTGTATATGTGTGTTTATGTGTGTGTGTCTATGTGTATGTGTCGCTACACATCTATGAGTGTGTATGTGTTTATGTGTGTGTATGTGTCTATGTGTGTGTATGTGCATATGCATTATGTATGCATATGTATGCATGTATGTGTATGTGTGTGTATGTCTCTCTATGTGTGTGTGTGTATGTGTGTATGTGTGTGTGTATATGTGTGTCTATGTGTGTATGCATGTGTATGTGTGTGAATGCATCATTATGTGTGTATGTGTGTATGTGTGTGTGTATATGTGTGTGTATGTGTGTGCACGTCTGTGTGTATGTGTGTGTGTCTATGAGTGTGTATGTTTGGATGTGTGTGTGTATGAATGTGTGTCTATGAGTGTGTATGTTTGGATGTGTAAGTGTATATGTGTGTCTATGTGTGTATGCATGTGTATGTGTGTGAATGCATCATTATGTGTGTCTATGAGTGTGTATGTATATGTGTATATGTGTGTCTATGTGTGTGTAAATGTGTGTCTATGTGTGTATGCATGTGTATGTGTGTGAATGCATCATTATGTGTGTATGTGTCTATGTGTGTATGTGTGTGTATATGTGTGTGTATGTGTGTGCGCGTCTATGTGTATGTGTGTGTGTCTATGAGTGTGTATGTGTTTATGTGTGTGTATGTGTCTATGTGTGTGTATGTGTCTATGTGTGTATGTGTCTATGTGTGTATGTGTGTGTATGCATTATGTATGCATATGTGTGTGTATGCATTATGTATGTGTATGTATGCATATGCATTATGTATGTGTATGTATGCATGTGAATTATGCATGCATATGTGTGTGTATGCATGTAAGTATGTGTGTATGTACGCATATGCATATGCATTATGTATGCATATGTGTGTGTATGCATGTAAGTATGTATGGATGTACGCATATGCATATGCATTATGTATGCATGTATGTGTATGTGTGTGCATGTCTCTCTCTATGTGTGTGTGTATGCATATATGTGTGTGTATGTGTGTGTGTATGTGTGTGTGTGTATGTGTCTGTGTATGTGTGTGTATATGTATGTGTATATGTGTGTGCATGTGTATGCATTATGTGTGCATGTGTGTATGCAACCTTATTTGTGTATGTGTGTATATGTGTGTGTATATGTGTGTGTATTTGTGTGTATGTGTGTGTGTGTCTATGTGTATGTGTGTGTGTGTATGTGTGTATATGTGTGTGTGTGTAAGTGTGTGTGTGCGCATACCTGCTTGCTGTTAGTTTGTGCGGTCCTCTCTCTCTCTCTCTCACGCGCTCTCTCTCTCACTCTCTCTCTCTCTCGGTCTCTTCTTGCTCGCGTCCAAGTCCCGGCACAAATGTGCTGGGAGAAATCAATTTTTTTTTTTACATTCCAGAGCATCGCATATGCGACGCTCTACAGTTTGCCAACGTCGCTCACACCATCGCTAGGCAGCGACGAAATTAGCGACGCTCTTTAATTAGCGTCGCATAAGCGATGCTAGCATCGCTTATGCGACGAAGGTCGGGGAAAAAAAAATTCGAAATTTTGACCGTGGCTTATGCGACGACCTCGTCGCATAAGCGACGCTTCCCATTTTTTTTCCAATTCGGGGGCATCGCTATGCCCCGCTTTTTCTTGTAGTGAACAATAATAATTTTCTTAAAAACAAAATATTGAAAATCTACCAGTACAAATAGAATGTGGCCCAAATATTCCTAAAGTAAATGTGAAAATATTTTCATTGCAAAAATAGGTTTGTACACAATTTTTACATTGACTTTAGAATTTGACAAAAAATCTATGACAATGAAATTTCAGTCCCATCCATGCTTTAATATGTGAGGACCTTGAATTCTTCTTCCAAGTGAGGACCTTGAATTCTTCTTCCAATTTGACTTTAGAATTTGACAAAAAATCTATGACAATGAAATTTCAGTCCCATCCATGCTTTAATATGTGAGGACCTTGAATTCTTCTTCCAATTTTTGGAAATTTCATAATGAGTAAAACATTATGGAATTCATGAAAAATAATGATAGAACAAGATTTTAAATGCAACCCACCTCTTACCTTGTTCCCTCATATTCAAAATTCGAAATCATGAAGATCATCATATCCCATGATAAGTAAGTGCTCTCCCAAGTTATCTAGGTCTCAATGTTGATTAGTTAAAAATATAAGAATAATCATCATTGGGTAAGTTTACAATAATTTCAAATGAAATTAAATATCCTTTAGAGCTTTGTAAAGGTATCCACTCTCCAAGTTTACACATCCAACGATTGTAATAAAATCTAACATACAAAGAAGTACAATGTTTTAAATAGCAAAACCCTATACCTATGTCACCTATTTTACAACAATATTTATCCCCTTTTTGATAACCCTTCTATGTAACCCCAGTTTCCTACTAATAAATTTTTTACTAACTCATATGTAGTATCATTAGATACAAACATTGTAGGAGTTTCTACAAAAGGAAGACCTTGAAATATAAACACAAAACAATGCATTGGTAAAGTCCAAAGTAGACCCACAAATCTAGACACTCGTGTGAATTTTAGAGCATTACGTACCATTACCCTCTTACCCTTGAAAGATAATATGGACCAAACATTAGGTTGTGGACATTCTAGACTAAGACAATAATCAAATTTAAAAATCTCTAACCTTCCATAATATCATCTATTGAAGGAACAATGTATGTGAGTATGTAAAAGAAGTTCCTTTCATGAATAATTTTAGCACGAGGTACATCTAGTAACATCAATGTCACCTATCTACATGTAATGCTTTGAAAGTTCTTGTAAGACTATGGAGTGGTTTCTCTTCCACTAAAGTAGAATGAACCATGATTGTAATAGAGAAAAAAATACTGAGATCACTGATTAAGACTTCAACATCATGAAGCATTCAAAATAATATGCAAATACTCAAAATGGATAAGATATCTATTTCTATTGGAGTTTTCAAACTTCATGGTTGACACTCCACAATCTTGAACATGATGAGGACCAAATCAGGATGGTTGCATGTACACATCCATGGACATTTGAAAAAATCCCATGGTAGCCAACTTCCTTCCATTGTTTTGATGTTGTGGCATGTCATTGTGTGAACTTCATCCTTTGGTTTACTACAAGGTGTGGATGTTTCCATGGGAGTCTGAGTTAATGTAATTGTTGTAGAAGGTGGATGAGAAAGATAGAGATTCTATGGTATGGTAGTGAAGGAATAGAGGGGAAAATGATGATTTTTTGGATTTTGGGTATCAAAATGGGAGGCTAAGTAGGGAAAAGAGATTTGTTTTTTGTTATTTTGAGAAAATCACTTTTTTGAGCTCTAATCATGCATGGATTTTGAACTAGAAGTAGCACTTTTGAACTTGAAAAGTGATAAGGGGGATAATTTAATGGTATTGTGATGAGTTTTACAACTTTTTTAAAATTTTGAATCCTTGGACCCAACTTGATTATGCTATTTCTTCTCTCTCTAGAAGAAAACCCTAAACTTAGGGGAATCTTGTCCCATCTTCCCCCTTCAGCGTAGTAATTTATAGGGTATAGACTATGGCCAATACTACCATGGCCTATAGTTGGGCTTCTATGCAAGAAAGCTAAGTTGTCCAAGTTCCTGTACAAGTTTCATCCAGACTAGTTGTAGATGTTTGAATGTGTCCTGACCCTCATCGGTAACTCAACCGTTGATTATTGTTTGTAGTTCATATTCTTCCTCATAATATTTCTCTCTCGATATTTGGATGAGTTCCTCAAGTTTAGGGACATTCAATGGTGATGCTGGTCTGTCAAGAGTGACATGTGATGCGTACTTCAGGTCAACGGCATGTATTCAAAGAAATTCTAGCTTTGCCAAAGTTGCTTTTGGAATGATGTTTGTTTTTTTGGTTATCTCCTTCTGAATTGGCATGGGGAGGGTTGCTTGAGTCATCTGCAAGGCTTCGAATTCTTCCATGAGCTTATAATGGCCTCCAAGAGTGTTGTATAATCTTCTAGAATTATCCTGATCTTCTTGGGTGGGACTGCTTGAAAGCATGAAGGGTTTATTGGGGCATCCAACATGTCTGTTGTAGCTTCAAAATTTTCTCGATTCTTCTCTTGGAGCCTTTGATTCTCTTCTCTCACTCTAGCGAAGTGTTAGTATAAAAGACCCATATTTCTGGTCAATCGAGCATTCTGGTCCGTTTGAGTGCACACTAGTTCTTCCATTTCTTTGACTCCCTATTTGTTCTATATTCCAATTGCAATTTTAAAGTATGATGTGCATCTTTTTGTTGAGTGTACCATGCATTAAGAGAGGCATTTTCTACACTAAGAGAATTAATTTACGATTGTAGACTTAAAGAATGCTCTTGCAAGCACATATAGCATTGTCCTAAGTTTGTGAATTCCTCTATGACTTGATGCACACATGTGATAATTTACTGAAGCATGTTATCTACAATTGATGAGGTATATACAAGATTGAATTGCATGAATGTAGGGTGTTCTAGTGTAGATCTAGAGGGGATGGGAGTGGAGATCGGCAATGTGGATGTGAATGTAAGTACATTAGTGAGTGGAGGTGAAGTTGGTGGTGGGGGGATAGAGGATGGTGGGTCTAATGGTGGTGGTGGTGTAGTGGGTGGTGAGATGTCCATTGGTTCAGACATGATAGAGTGAGTGATAGTGATGGTGGATTGGCATAGGCTGTGCAGTGTATCATGGTGTACTCGTGGAACTAGACAAAATTGAAGTTACTATAGATCGCAAAGCGGATGGTATGAGAAAATTGCTAAGACTAACAAGGGGTGAAAAAATGTTTCCCCACGAGAGAATGCATGTGGAGGGTGGATTGAATGGTGCAAAAAATATTGGTTGTGATAGGTAGAGGTTTGGATCGACTAGGGAAAAAGAGAGAGGAGTAGGGGCATATAGTGGAGGGGGAAAGGTGCCAAGGTGGCTTGGATGGGTGGTGGAAAAGGGGCTACAAGTGGTGGAACGGGGGCAATGGTGGTAGGGGTTGTGGTTATAAGTGGTTTGGGGTGAGAATTTTGACAATATTTTCAATGGTGTTAGAGGTCATGCATGGTGGAGAGTGGGGCAGAGATATTATTGGAATGTGGGAGCAGGGGGCATTTGCAGAGGTGTTTCAAATATGGATTGGAATCCTTGGGAAAGTTGATTGGTGGAGGATATTGGTGGGATGGGAGGATATTGGTTGGATGGGTGGCTGGCTTAAAGAGGATGTGTTTACGGGTGGGATAGGAGTGGTGTATGTCTTTGGAGGGTGGATCATCGAGAGATGTTGGGTGGTACAAGTATGTTGATAGTGTGGCCTTGTCGAGGCTGGAGTCAGACTCATCATGCATCATATCTAGTTGGTGGTCTATTGATGAGGAAATTGAGTGCTTCTAACACTCCAACTACTTGCACCAATGTATGCATGGTCTCAATGAAGGGTTTCTTGAACCATTATTCTCTAATTCCTACTAACACAATGCATGGTTTTGATCTTCATTAAGCTCTCATCCGGTTCTTACTACTTCCATATTGGCATGTAATCTCTAGAGTACTATTGCATAAGCTGATCTATCTATTTCTAATTCCTTATTTGTGCAATGTTGCTCCTCTTGTTTGTCTCCTTGATCAGTGGTTCTTTCTTCATCATCTTCTACCAAAGGTCTTTCCTCATCTTCTTGATGATTTTTGAGATCCTTAGTAACTAGATCTTTCATATTCTTGTGAGACATATCAAACATCCAAATACTAAAACTCTCTAAAGTATGTCAATGGTGATTCCAAGTCAGAAATCAAGGTGTCTTCTACATGTGTTGTTGCATCAGTCATTGGGAAGACAAAATCTGAGATGAAAGGTGCTACTTGCTCTTCCTCCACTACAATTTAAGTTGTGGCTATCCGCTCTTGTGCGATAGGATGAAGTGTTTGGAAAATGGTAGTAGGGGTTGGAGTTATTCAAGGAAGCCTAATTGTGAAGGGGGGGGAGAGTCGGTTCAGGGCCTAGGGGGATTTCTCTGGCATAGATACAATGTAAGTGGGCTCCAAGCAAGGTATGTTGCCATGAATTCACTTTGTAGGTTTTCCTAATGATCTTTGTCCTTTTAACCCCTGTGTTAGAACTTTGGTGAGGGCGCGCTGAATTGGAATGTTGTATGCTTAGAAATTTTAAACAATCTTGGTAATAGTGCAACATCCATTGAACACTTTCTTTCTTGGACACCTATGAACATAAAATTCATATATAATCCAATGGGATAGGTTGATTTTCAATTGAGCCTTTTGTGCTAATTGTAGATTGAACCATATGTTTTTGTGGGGTTGGGTGAATCTATCTTATCTCGGAAACATGAAGTGTTGCATACACACACAAGGAGGAGTGGACATGTGTGGTGTGATTGTAGACATCTATACTAGTTTCAAAATTTCACTCTTCTTCATCTCCTTGGGTATGACTACTTCTTTATCAGTTTGTACATGTGTTCCTACCATCTTCAAGGCTTCTGTGACTAGTTTGTGTGATAGTTTAAATCTTTTTTATGGCTGCTCTTGAGACAACGAGGGAAGCAAAAAGTTCCATTAAATGTCTTTGTTTGGCATCTGGTTGTAGCGTGTACACTAGCCAATAACATTGTAGGAAGTATAGTTAAATTCCTTGTCATTTTGTAGTGTCTCAAACTCTTGTGAGAAGATTTGAAAGTGGCCACATACATTGCTAAATTCCAACTTAGGCTCCCAAATGTATGAAGCATCTCCTAAAATTCCTACTAAGCCTTAAAACGAGTGCACTTTAGCATGTACTCTTTCAGTGCAAGCTATGGGTGGATCACTTGCTCACTCTGCTGATGGTAGTGGGGGGTAGGCTTCGATAAGTAAGAATTTGTAATCAACTAGTCTCTGACTTGGACCTTCTTTGGAAGGGTCTGATGTCTGCATGTTGGGTTGCTGATAACTATAGAGATCTACTACACAAGGAAAACATATACTATGGAAACAAACTCTAATCCTAGTATGGAAAGACCTCGGTCCCTTTCCAATACTAGCATGCCTTCTGTGTAGCCCTAAATTGGTGTATCGGTGCACTTCTTATACTCATGCCTAATGCATATCACTAGAATTCCTATATGGACACTTGGGATAATGGATGAGGTCAATATGTTTTTGATGATTCAAATGTATGTTACAAAGTTTGTGAGACTTGGATTTTTTTACAAGATTGATTATGACATAGGGGTTCCCTTATGGAATTACAATGTGATTTGAATGATTCATACATTTTGTTAGGTGATAATGAAAGCTATTGGTCCTAAGGCTATTTAGGCACCCATTTTTGAATAGATCTAGGAAAGTGTTTAGAAGGATTTTCATTTATAATGTCTTTTCTTCTAGATGGAGAGTGAAGACAAGAAGAATTATAACTCCCTAAGGTGGATGATATGGAAAAATGAATTTGGATCTACAAGCAAGTCTTGGGCAGCCAAATGCGTGAGCTATTAGGACATGCCACCCTTAGCTGCTTGGGTATCCAAATTTGTCAAATTATTCATAGTTGATTTCCTTCCTTCATTGTCACTTTTTGCCTTTCGTTTGGTCTTTGCTTCTAATGTATTGAAACTATCTTTATTGTAATAATTGGTTTTTCACCTTTCTTCGCCCACACCTGCTTCATTCCTAGAATACATTGTTTTTTCATAGGTTGGTCTGCAAGGTTGTAGGTTAACATTGATTATTTTGGTAATCCTACAGTTGTTTCTTATGTTGTGGTAGTTGAGTCATCCTTAACAGACTCATCTTTGGGAAAGAAGGGATCTCCATCACATGCATGAGCTTTCCATTAGGGAGGGAGGGATTTTGCACAATAGACTTAGGGGCACATGCACAATGAGTGGATTTATAGCCAGAGAACTCGAGAGTCTCCAACTTTATGATAGATTGAGAGCTAGAAGACCTGAGACTTTTTAGCTCTATTGTAGATTTAGATCTTGGAAACTCGAGAGACGCCAAATTACTGTTGAACAGAGAGCCCACAAAGGTGAGAGTCTTCAAATCTATTGTTAATTTAGAGTTAGAGGTCTCAAGATTCTCCAACTCTACCATAAGGTGTTTATTAACCTAAACCTAAATAAGGCATCTTCGTGATTGTAGATCCAATCTTGGCCCAATATCAAGGGTTTTGTGAGATCTTCAAAATGGCAAAATAATAGCTTTACTATCAAGGGGACATCCTATATTAAGATAGGAACTTTTGCCTCACCAATCCAAGGGGTCTCTACACCTCCAAATCCTATGCGGTAATCCTCAATAAAAAACACGTGTATTTTCATGCCGTGATAGCATAAATACCTAATGGCACTAGTGGCAACTTGTGAACCTGTCAGAAAATATGATCTTCTTGATTGTAGTGCTCGATCCTAGCCTGATTGAAATGAATGGTCTTCGATCCGCTGTGCTAGGAGAGGTATTTGTTCTAGTTTGGCACGTTTCCATGTGATAACTTGGGGCATCTGACTGGGAATTGAAATTATGAGGTGAATCTCTTTAGCGTTGGTAATCTTGTGATGACCTAATACCTATCGCCTCAGCTTCATGCATTTAATGTGGTCTAGGACTTAAAACTAGGCTTCTTCTCTAATTTGGTTTTCTTTCTCTTTATGCTTGTTTGCCACATTTAGTCATTGAAGCACTTCTTTTGTCAGTGGCTCTTGATAAAGCTTGGCTCTACATCCATTGATGTAGTTTGGCACTACATCTCCTTCTAAGGTGGCTAATTTTATTGCACCACTAGTCAAAAGTCTATTGATAATTATACATCCATAATTGTATACTATTAGGAGAGCATTCAATATCAATAATGGTTGGATATTTGTTTCATTAAAAAGAATAATCTAAGGTTGCTTTAGCCCCCTTGACAAAAGGTTGTGTCTCATTCACGAATGGGTGGGAGAGGAGAAATGAAGAGGCACAAGATTATGTATAAAGATATCACCTTGATTAATAAAGAAGAAGCATGTATCTTGGAAGTCATGTGTGATTGTTGTTTGGTATGGCTCTCTCTCTATCATCTTATCTTGTTGTTTGATCTGCGTATGTATTTGGGCTATGGCTATAGTGTTTGTACATTGAATTGACATGTTAAGGGTGATGCCCAATCATCTTGCAACACTAGCCATCCTCAAAGGGCAGATCTAGATCTGTGGAATGCTTGATCGGTGGCCTTTCGTGCTCCATGGACTACATCACAATTGTCCTCACTGATCAACACATTAGTGGCACTCATAACATCCTTCAACGCTGATACCATTGTTAAATTCTTTAAACATACATGTGACATCCACTTTTTCACTGCCACTTATGCATGATCGACCAATCCTTTCCTCCATTAGCACTCATCTACGTCCCCCTAATTATGCATCTCCTATGTTTCATGCACTACGAAGGTGGTCTTTGTGATGTGCTCTCCACAAATAAGTTGCATCACATCAGGTTCCAATAGAGCCTAGGCCCTACACTCGATTGATATTCATCTGTCGTGCTCAGAAACTTAGTGGCATAGAGAGAGAGAGAGTAAGAGCTATTTTCTATGTACTTCTTTTTCCTTTGTAACATCTGGTATGTTTCTCTTGCCCTTTATGGTTTCAAATCATAAGACTTTTCTGAGATAAGGAGAGGTTACCACAATTACACCATGGTGTTTATAAAACAAAGATTTGCCATGCAAATTTTATGAATCTAACGACCATGGAGTGAAGCAGTGTTCATTCCACTCTATGAATGCATGTGAAGGTGGATGTAGTGCCCTTTGTTTTAGGAATGTTTTGAACATCATTACTTCTTTTTATGAGGGTATCAAAGCTCTTTCTAAGAGTGAAGGGGATGGATTTGAATTACATTCAAAATGAATTATGCTTAAGGAATCTCTTATGGTTGGTAAAGAACATATGAATGCTACACCTAAGGAATGGGAATACACATGTATGCTTCCTAGATTGTTGGACCATTGCATGAAAGCATGTGATACACTTATGCATGATCTCACAAAATTCATGACTATGTGTAGATATATGAATGAACCATTTCGCCCCCTTATGTTTGGAGTTTGATCACACTATCACTCGATGTTCTTTTCTTCATGGATGTAAGGGCACGTGTCTGGACAAATCATATTGCTTTTACCCTTTTACATGGGAGTTCTTTAACTTAGTAATGTTAAGAAAATATTCATTTGATGGGAATACTTTTTATGAAATTAATTTTGTGTCTATGGTGGATAAATTAAGACAATCTTTTCATGATAAGATACACCAACATGATAAGGAAGTTATTACTTGCATTGATGATCATAATACTTCTCTATTTGATAATGCATGTGAGATGCTAGGGGATTGCATGTTGTCTAGTTTGCAAGATAGAACTTGTTGTGCTACCACTTTCACAATGATGCATATCAAGTTGATTAGTGAGCATGTATATTATAACTCTACCCAATATGATGAAAGTAAATGTGCTTTGAAATCTCCCATTTCTCCCCCTATGATGATGCATGATGAGAACAATGACTCTTCTTACCCTCTTGATGATGATGAACATACAAATTCTCATAATGAAACAATACGTGATAATGATGATCCATCTTTATGCTTCATTGAGAAAGACATTGAAATTATGCATGATGATTTGATACAAATGGAATCTATGCTTGATCATGATGATATTACCTTTGATTTCATTGATTATGCTATTATAATTTTGCATGCCACTGATCATTCTATTTTTTGATAATGTTCAAACTGGTCATGATGATCCTTGCATTTATGATCTTTCTTCTCCACATATTTTTTATGCTTACGATGATGATGGTCCTAAATGTGATAACTGTGATGAGAATAAGATGGATAATTCTATTGCTTTGATAAGAACACATGATGTATCTTCCATATATATGGAACATAATGACCAAGATCAAAACGAAATTACGAATGCTTTTCCAAAGTTTGGAGAACCAAGACTATGTCATAGATTAAGATCTTACCAAAATAATGATGCATATATGTAATATGGGTTGTGGAGATGGGGTATGGGTTTTGGGTTGATTCAAAAAGCTTCAGTTTCTCAGTTTGGAGCTTCTCAAAGTCACACTTCCATGAACATTAGTTTTTCCACTTCCTATTTGTGACATACCCGGCTTCTCCGCACCATAGCTTCCTCATACAATATCTGATTTCAAAGATCTTGGTCACGTTACAAAGCTACACTATTAAGCTTCACTAAAAGACCATCATTGTTGAATTTGGACGAGATTTGGTCAACCAAAATCTCTCTGCAGCCCTTCAGCCGAAACTAGGCGGCCACTCCTGGGCCTAGTTTTTAATCATACAGCGTCCAAATTCACTTTTTTCACTTGGGATAACTTCAAGTCTTGAAGTATAGGTGCTGAGCTACATATTTTGGACTGGTGAGGATTGTCAAATCTCAGAAGTTTCTCAGTTTTACTTAGTTTGCCAGGTTAGGGCTATTGCTACGTGGTTTTGGTAGTGTTTTTGATGGTTTTTGGTGTTTAGAACCTCTCCGGACCAACCAGACATTTCCAATTTTTGTTTCGGCCTAGCGAGGATTCAAAATCAGCGACCTAAAGCTTCAAGGATCACTTGGATTTTGCTTCCACAGCTTCATTTTGTAACAGGGAAGTGCTCTTGTGATATATTTCTCTTCTTCTTGCATATTTAAGCTTTACTTCCATTCATTTTCATATACTCTAGTTAGCAAACGGGGAAGGGAAGTAAAACATGAAATATAAAGGCAAGCAAGTAGTTGAACATACTTCTCCTGATTCTAGAATGGAAGAAGTAGAATTAGGGAAAGAAGTAGAAGAAAACTTAGAAGAGAAAGAGCCTCAGCAAGAGGAATATACATATGAGGAACTTTTAGATGAGTTTGTCACTCGTGACCAATTCATTGACTTGAAAGAGCAAACCCTTAAATTAGAGAGAGATCTTGGTAGCATCACATCTCTCATACAATAGTTAAAGTCTCAAATGATCTCACTTGAGACTAGCCTCATCTCTTTCTTAGCCAGGAAGGAAAGAGAAACCCCTCCTATTCCTCTAGAGCTCACTAGGAAAGATACTTCTCTTCCTAGTAAGCACAGCACCAAAGTTGGCTATACTCTTTGTAGAGAACCTATACCGGTTATATGGTCTTCCCTTAGATATAGTTTCCGATTGGGATAGGAAGTTTACTAGCCACTTTTGGAGAGCGGTCTTCAAAAGGTTGGATACGAAGCTTAGCATGAGTACGGCTGAGCATCCACAGTCGGATGGGCAAACAGAGAGGGTTAACCAAGTTCTAGAGGATATGCTTCGAGCATATGTAAATGAAAGGAAAATTAATTGGGAAGAGTACTTACCTATAGTAGAGTTTGCATATAATAGTGCCAAGCACTCTTTCACCGGACATAGTCCATTTATGCTTATGTATGGGTTTCAGCCAAGAGCTCCTTATGCAGTAGGCTTGTAGAATGAGAAAGTTCAAGCTGCAAAGGACTTCTTGGAAGAGATGAATGATATGCTTAGGCTTGCTAAGGACAACATTAGGAGAGCTCAGGATAGAGCTAGAGCTTATGCTGACCCTCAAAGGAGAGACATCAACTTTGAGGTAGGAGAGCAAGTGTATCTTAGAGTTCCATCTAGATTTGAAACCATGAAGACGGAACCTTGTCCAAAACTATCTCCTAGGTATTGTGGACCTTTCCAAATACTTAAGAGAATAGGTAAGATGGCTTACCAGCTCCAACTTCCAGAGAATAGTCAAATCCATCCAGTTTTCCATGTTAGCCGGCTTAAGAAAAGGCTGGGTGAATTTGACAACCTCATTCCAAATAGTGAGGTAATAGAGCCTATTTCTCTTCAATCTATTCCACATGAGCCTGAGAGCATATTACGCACTCGAGAGAAACGGACGAGAAGTCACTTGTATAAAGAGTGTCTAGTAGAGTGGAAAGATAATTCAGAAGATAGTGCCACATGGGAGCAGATTAGCACCCTTCAGAGACGGTTTCCCAAATTTAGACTACCTTCCCAAGAGTCTTCTTAAGGGGAAGGATATGGGGAAACAGCACGGAGATATGACCATTTACATGAGGTGCATGGGGATATAGTGGGAGTGGTGGTTCTATTATTTCTCTCTTTCTATTAGACCTTCCAATACCATTTTTGAGGACAAAAATGGAACTAAGGGGAAGGAAATGTTATATGGAGTATCATAATTGAGAGGTGAGAACCTCCTCTTATGCTAGATAAGTATGATACTCACATGAGTGCCAAGTGGCACTCATATGAGATATGTAGAGCCCGCCCTTTATGGGTAGAGAGAGAAATCTATGAATCATCAAGCGGCTGGGCGGATCGGGATCGATCGGTCTCCGTGAGTAATTCGAACTTAGAGCAGCACAGACTCCAGAAAATGGAGGAGATCATTGGGAATTGAACATAACACAATGTTCCATAGGGGAGTTGCATGTAATTAACTTAGGACATCGGTAAGCATTGTGTGGGTTTGGGTCCACCTTGCATGCCAATGTTAGGAGAGCATTCAATATTAATAATGGTTGGCTATTTGTTTCATTAAAAAGAATACTCTAAGGTTGCTTTGAACCCCTTGACAAAGGGTTGTGTCTCATTCAAGAATGGGTGGGAGAGGAGAAATGAAGGGGCACAAGATTATGTATAAAGATATCATCTTGATTAATAAAGAAGAAGCATGCATCTTGGAAGTCATGTCTGATTATTGCTAGTATAGCTCTCTCTCTCTCTATCAGCTTATCTTGTTGTTTGATATGTGTACGTATTTGGGCTATGGTTGTGGTAGTTGTACATTGAATTGACCTGTTAAGGGTGATGTCCAACAAGGAGAAGTGATGCGGTCTCGAGCATACGAACTTTGGTTTTAACAATAGTTAACAAAGAAAGATGGTGAATTGGAAGCTTTGCACCATGAATTGGCTGAATAGAATGAAGCCCTCGCTAAAGTAAGCTCTGTGTGGAAGAGCAGACAAAGAAAGTTGCTATGTTGGAGTAGGCTTACACCGAAATAGCCACTAAAGCCACATAGTGGGAGAAGGAATTGGCCAAAACCAAGGAGGAAATATTTGTTAAATCACAAGGATTGACCCCTAAAGTCTCTATCACTATTAAACTAAAGAAAGAATTAGATGCTACTAAGAAGGAGAGGCTTCCCTATTTCCAAACTACTGAGTTCCAAGCAAAACAAATTCAAAGACTATTAAATAAACAGAATGAGAAGATGAAGAAGGTCAAAGTTGATGCCAAATAGAGTAGACTTAGATGCCAAATGCCCTAAAAAATGACTTCTATCTGCGAAAGTCTTTTTTTGGTTGCACAGAGTTAGCAATTCATTGATTAAGCGGCTCTCACAAGTTATTACAGTTTGGATGCTCAATTATTAGATGTAGATACAGTCCAAAATCTGCTTAAGGTGTTACATAAGAAAATAAGCCCGCACAATTTACTTATGGGGTTTAGAATACAATGATTTTTTTGCTTAGTGTTTGGCTCCACCATGCATGTCAATGTTAGGCCAGCAGTGTGATTAATTGTAAAAATACTTATTTTCACTAAACCATTTCATTGAAGCATTGTAATTGTTTGAAGTTTCTAACACAAAGAAACATCACATGGTTGAGAGTCTGGCACGACGAGTCCGTATGAATTGGGTCGCTACTAGAGGATCGGTATGTTGACAAATTTGGTGGAAATTGTTGCTTTGTGTCAATATCATTGTCACTATGGTATGATTGTTATAGTTTATTAATATTGTTGTCAAGTTTGGTTATTGTTATTCGCTAAGTATTGTGTTAATCCAATGAGAATTGATAAGTTATTTTCAAAGTCCAACATCATTTAAGAAGTGTTGTTTTGTTTGTTGTAATCGAGTATGGTATTGGTCGATGATTCATATTTGTTTGACCTCTATACTATGAATAATCTCTATAATTATTTCTAAGTGATATGTTTGGAAGATGGCATGAGAATTGTGGTGTAGAGCACTATGTGTGAAGGCAGTAGCAAGAAAACCAATAGTTTGTAGATTATTTTGTTAAAATACCAAAGGCTAACAATACCAACACCAATTTGCCAAATTTTAAGCCTTTGTCTTTCACATGTGCATCGAAGTAAGCCTTTTGCCTACATATGTCTGCTACTACTCTTAATATTGTGTCTCCTAGATGTTCTAAATCCATTATCCTTGAGAATAACTTGTGGCTTGTCCATTGATGCACTTATGCTACTTTTAGCATGGGTATCAGGAAAACTAAAGGTAGCATGTCATTTTGGCCAAATACCATCTCAAAGGAGGTTGCATTGACTATTGTTTTATATGCCAATGGATATGACCAAACAACATGATGTAGTTTTTTTTCCCAATGGAAGGGTTTGCTATCTATGAGCTTCTCAGCACGTTACATAAAACTTTGTTAGTACTTTCCACGTGTCCATTTGCTTGTGGGTGATAGGGTGCTGATTTCTTTTGAATCACCATGAAATCTTGTAATAGATATTCTATCACTTCATTCAAAAAATGGGTTCCTCTATCGCTCACCAATTCTATGGGAAGTCCTTATTTCATGAACACATTCTCGAACAAAAATCTAACCATTTTTTGTGCATTGCTCTTTCTTATGGTTCTCACTTCTACCTGTTTGGCAAGATAGTCTCTAGCTATTCTGCATGGGAGCTTCTAGTTGGGGGATTAATGGGTCCTAAAAGTATATACCCCACTTGGAAAATGCATATCCTCCCATCATGGGTCTTAGTGGCACCTCATCCTTTTGTATAGGGCATTAAACTCTCTAGCATGTGTCATAATGTTTCATATAGGCATGTGTATCCATGTGAAGGGTGGGCCACCAAAGACCTGAAAGGCTTTGATCACACAATCAGGTCCAAAGTGTCTAGCTGCAACACATTGTGTGCAATTTCTAGTATCCTCAAATAATCACTCTCATGTATGCATAGTCTCAAATATCTTCTCTTCTATGCTTATACAAACGATCACCAATACATGAATAGTCTTGCGCTTCCTATTCTAGACTCCTTTGTCATGATAATGTCATTTTTGGAGGAAAATTTTTTGTTTTCAATAAGTCAAACAAATGACCCCCCAATCGGGTATTAGTGACACAATATAAAGTTGCATGTTTAATAGGGGATCTACTAATACAAGATGGACAATCCTTAAGCACCTTCTTAACCTCTGGAGGGTTCATTACTTTGAGTAATGTTGCCCTAGTGCAACTATGTGTGCTAGTTGCAACCACATATAATCCTCTTAAATTATAAATCTTTGTTCATCTTGCTTATAGATGCTTCTTGTGAGTATACGATAACTTTGAGGCTTTATTACTTCTTTTTCTTGTATGTTTATTGTAGTGATCTTGGGTCCATAAATCAAGATTGACACTAATGGTTTTTCCCAATTTGTAACTACTTCAGAGTTGAACAAATATGCATAAGGAAGATCATTTGACACACCTCGTGGGTATTCTCTTTAAGCAATTCATGAAAGCTAATCCATCCTAAGGTGGATTTACATTTCCTAACTTCTTCAAAATCATAATCCATTAGTAAGAGAAACCATCTTACTAACCTACCAGTATTGCAAGGTTTTTCACCAAGTAAAGTAAGGATTGATGTTCTATAAATAATTTTAACTTATTTGCAAACAAATAATATCAAAACATTTTTACCGCATAAACCATGCCTAATCATTCTTGTTCAGTTTTTTTGTCGTGTAATTTCTCTCTACAACATTCAATTGTCTACTCATGTATGCGATGGGTAAATCTATTTTTCCTTCTCTAGTTGGTTGTGCTAGCACACATCCAATAGCAAAATTGGAGGCATCCACATGGACATGTGATGGCTTGCTCCAATCCGGCATCGCCAAAACTGAGGTTGAGCACAAAGCATCATTTTAGCTCTACAAATAACTTCTCACATTCATCATTCCACTCAAAATTTGTTAAAAGGTTGTAGAAGGGCTTAGTTATTATTGCGTACATTTGGAAAAATTGTCAATAATATCCATAATGACTCATAAATGAATGTACTTGCTTCATCCTTTTAGGCCTTGGCAATTTTTCTATGGCTCTCATTTTATCGTCATCCATTGATATTCCATTCTTTGATACTATGTGAACTAAAATCTTTCCTTGTCTAACCATGAACACACACTTCTCTAGGTTTAGGCACACTTGATATTCTCTACATTTGTCAAATATTTGCTTGAGTTATGGGGTATGAGTTTCTCTTATGTGGGAGTGACCACACAAATAATCCAGGTAGACTTCTAAGTTCTTATGCAAGAACTCTTTGGACACATGGAACATGAGCTGTTGGAATATAGTAGGTGCATTTGTGAGGCCAAATGGCATCACATGAAATGCAACAATTTTTCTATGGTGAAAGCCATCTTATGTTGATCTTCAAGGGTATTAGCTACTTGTTTGTAACCTAAAAATCCATCAAGGAAGCTATAAAATTCCTTGCACACTACTCGCTCTTATAGATGTTCCATGATAGGAAGTAGATAACGTGCATCATAAAGTGCTCCTTTTTATCAACACCAAGATTAAAACCAAGTGGACCCTGCATGAGGGTGATGAGAGGGTGATAACCTTCTTTGTAATGCCATCTAAAATTTGTAAGACCTACCCTACTCTGTGGGACTAGGGGTTCCCATGGGCACTAGTGCCCTTCACTTATACTTTTCTTTTTTGTTTATTTAATACAAGTCTGGGAGAATAGGCTAAGACCGAACTTCCTTTATTAAAAAAAAAAACTATCTTGTATAGTTATGGCATTAACTTTCTTCAAGTTAATACACACACACACACACACAATTTGCCATTTTTCTTGGGCATGACCACAATGGGGGATACCTATTTAGTATGCTCAATTTCATAGATAAATCTATCTTCTATCAACCTATCAATTTCCTCTTTTATCTTTACTACATACATGTCATTATCCGTGTAAGGCTCTTGTTTTGTATGTTTGGCTTCTAAAATCATGAGGATCCTATGTGAACATATGTTTGTATCCACTCCTTTCAAATCTTTATATGTCCAAGTGAACATGCCTCAATATTCTCTTAGAGATCAATTAATTCCTAATCTTCTTCACTATTTAGATCTTTCCCTATGTATGTACTTCATTCCTCAATCGTTAGCACTACCTTTTTGGTTTGTTCTTTGTTATCATAAGATTCTCCCATGATAGCTTCTCATTGTGGCATTCTCACCATGAGCTTTCTATCCTCTATCTCATATTTCTTAAAGCTTTTTGGCACCTCAAACAAGGGTTCCTATTCTTCTTGTGTTGATTGATTCTTTTAATGCTTATTTTCTCGTTTTCCATCTCAACTTGTGTGGTTAATAATACATGCTTATTACACTCATTCTACTCGTGAGTCTTAGCATCTATCAGGTACAAATATTCTTCTTTCTATTCATAAAATGGATCTGTTAAGATGGATTGTAGATCCTCTTTGTTCCCTCCTTCACTCGTGTCTACACTAGGCTCACATTCTTCAATTATGTTCACACATGATTCATGAATACTAAGATGTCCTAGCCACCCTTATTGTGAGGGAAGATAGAAGTTACAATCCAAAGACGTGCAAAACCGTGCTCTCCACCTACGAAGATAACTTTAGAGATGATAAGTAGACATCTTGTGCTTGCTAAGGATGCATATAACCCATCCTAGTGCTTTGGAGTATCAATCGCAAATTGATTCATCAAGGTAGACTAGTTAATACTAAACAGATGAAGTAAAACTTGCTATTTTGGGATGGATTGCATTTTGGAAATTAGCTCAGAGCTCATTGCCTACTGAAAATTGAACAAGTTATTTTGATGCTTTTAATTAGATAGATAATGATTCTAAAGCAACAAATTTTATGACTTTTGATGAACCATATTGAGAGAAATCAATCTAGCAATATAAGGGTATCATCCCGATATTTTAGGAGTTAACTACTTGTATACCTAGTCAGCTTCAAATGATTGTAGCTCATAGAGTAATAAACAAATGATAATGAAAATCGATATGATGAAAGTAGAGTTATCAGGTTACCTATACCAATTTAAATCTAAGCAAAAGATCAAGTATACACAGATAACTCACTCATGGAAGTTGACTGAAAATGTGAATGTAAACTTGTAGCAGTAGATGAGAACAACTTCAAAGTATAGCTAGAAAATCAATCCGTATTGAACATATTGTACATGATATGAATGGACATGAAACTTGGGAAGGAGGAGCACAATGTGTGCTTCACTTGTGGCTTGGTGCTTGATCAAAATCCCTCCACAATGTAGCTTGAAGTGGTACTCTAATCTGCCACTATACATAGGTGTTTTTATAGTGATATTTGAATTCAAATATTGGAGGGAGTCCCCTAAAGTTGAGGAATCACTTAGATAATCAATCACTCCTAACTCAGCTCATAATTTGTGCCTAACATGACCATAATTTTCTTCAATAAACTTTACTTTTCAAGGTGATAACTTTTCAAGAGTTATAAGAGCATGTCTCTATGACTCTCTCATTGAGAGTGTGCATACGTGATGTTTTACATTTATGAATGATCAAGCACTAGGTTTGGATGAAATACACCAACAGCTCCCCCTCAAGCCTAGTATACTTGAGTCTTTAGGCCTCCTTGATTTCTATCAATCCAATCATGCTTTTGAACCTGTTTAGCTTGATACCATCAAATGACTTAGTCAACATATCTGCACATTGAAGCTTAGTGGAAAAATAGGACAATTGAATATCCTTGCTCGTCAAGTTCTCTCTTACATAATGATAATGGACTTCAATATGCTTGGTTCTAGCATGGTAAAGTAGATTAGCTTCTAAGTGAAGTGAACTTGTATTATCACCAAAAATGTGAGGAGTTAAGGTATATAACCCCTAATCAGAGTATAAGCATTTTAACCACATAGATTCTTGTGTTGCATTTGCCAATCTTCTATATTCAGCTTCAGTAGATGATAGAGCAATATTTGGTTGCTTCTTTGAAGACCAAGAGATTAGTTTCGATCCTGCAAATGATAAATATCCTGAAGTACTCTTCTCGTCATCTATTGAACCAACCCAATCTGCATCTGGGTAAAGTTTGGTATCAATTTTAGAGGTGAAGGGGTAGAAAAGCCCTTCATTCATGGTGCCTTTCAAGTATTTGAGCACTCTCTTTGTTGCTTCCATGTGTGGCTTGTTGGTGCATTCTACCCAAGCCTACATGCTTGATATACTTGATATTATGATCATTTGTAAGTCACATGTGTAGTCATGTGAACACCTCTTGTAAAAGAGTTCATTTTTTATCTCTTGTAATTGAAAAAGGAAAAAAGAAAAGGATGTCTTGCCTCATCCATGATGTAAAAGCAAATTCGTGGCTCTAACTATCTAAAACCACGAATTTTTTAGCTGAGGGAATACCTCCTAACTTTGGGGATCACTTTTAGGTGGAGCCATTCAAATTCGAATTCAAAACTCCCTCCAAGAATAGCTATAAAAAGAGCAAGAAGGAAGAGGCGATTAGCAAGCCTTGTACGTGACCACTTCATGTCATTTTGTAGAGATTGAAGAACTTACTCCATAGCTCTATCATTCTACTCCCATTGTGCAAAGATTCATTGCCAATGTCGTTGTAATCATATGTGAATCTATACATTTGTCATTATCTACTTCTCTGTTTTGTTCTCTGCTATACTCACTCAGAGCAGTAACTTCAGAAGGTCATACCTCGAGTTGTACTCAACCTTTTTCCGTGTTTTAATGTGCGTTAGATATATCGTACTATCTAATTTAAGCATATAAATTTTCAAGGTCATTGGATTTACAATTTTGGAGATATCTGCCTTTGACTACTCACTGGTCTATCTCTGCAGAGCCCCGAGAATGGTGGGCATGTTCCAGAAATTGATGAATCTTGTTCTCAGTGCTCAGTCCATCATTTGAAGTGTTTTAACTTGGATTGGGAAGCTTGCTATGTCCAAAAGGAATTTATCTAATTCCTACCAGGTTGAGAGAAATGCTCATTTTTTCCAGTAGGTGTATGTCCAAAAATAGCAAGTTTTTGGGAGCTAGTCATCTTGCAACTTGTCTGTCTTGACTTAAACTTTTGGGATACATGTTCCAAAGTACTTGGCTGATATTTTGATGGATTTAGGAAGCTCAAAGGGTCTACTAATAAACTCTGAAGCCTCAGTTTGCTGGTGTGAAGCTGGTTGTAGCAGCACCTACTCATCTTTGGATTGCATCCACCATCTCTCTTCAGAGTGGTATCAGAGCATAGTCAAGCAACATGGGAGATGGATTTCCATCAACAATCGACAAATTGGATCGAAACAACTACCGGGCATGGTCTCTAAGGATGGAGGCTTACCTTCAAGGGAGGAATCTATATGGATTCATATCCGGAGATGAAGAAATGCCAACCATGAGGAACAAAGGGCAACCATCACATGAAGAAGTGGAAGGACTTTCAAATTGGTGTTCAAAGGATGCACTTGCAAGGTCCTATATTCTAAACTCAATCTTTGATTTTCTTTTACCTCATGTCAAGGGATGCAAGACATCAAGAGAGACCTGGAATGCACTTGCTTCTTTCTTCTCTTCCAACACTCGAGCAAGGAAGAACCAATTGTGGATGGAGTTCACAACAATGAAGAAAAGCCCGAAGCAAAATGTGACTGATTATGTCACAAAGATGAAGGAGATTTCCGACCAACTTGGAAGCATTAGAGAGGTAATTGAAGAGGAGCAAATCATTAGATAAATCATAAATGGAATCAAAGCAGACGACAAGTGGGAGTCATTCACAACAGCCATGGATTTATACATGGACATGCATGTACTCGACCTCAACACACTCATGGGCCAACTTTCACTCATGAAGCAAAGATTAGCAAAGGTGGTGAGTCCTCAAGAGGTAATCAAACTTCTGCCTTATATTCTGATAAAGCTAAGGTCAAGGAAAAGTCAAAGAATAGGAAGAATGAAGATGAAGGTAGCTCTTTCCAAGCAAACTTTGCAGGTAGAGGAAGAGCTAGAGGAAGAGGCAGAAGTGGAAAGCAAGGCAGGGGGAGATTCCAATCATCTCAACCTTGCAACATATGTGGCTTATCTAACCATACTACTGAAGAATTTTTCAGGAATCCAAGGAACTCAAGAGGAAGAGGATTCAATAGAGGTGGCTATGGATCAAATAGAGGCAGGTACAATGGAGGCTACAACAACAAGTACTACAACAACAATTACAACAACAACAACTATCAAAGTTGCCATAGAGGAAGGAGAGATTACAATAACTATGCAGAGGACCAAAGTCAAGAAGATTCATAGCTGGCCCTCACGGGGTCCCCGAACTGGAAGAACCTCGACATCATGACCTTGCTATTCTCCCCGATACCTGTCTTCCCGAAAGGCTCCAATCTCGTTTGCTCTCTTTGGAAGGGCTGGAATAAAGTCAAAAGCTTCACAAGAATTAGTGAGGACTGGAAGTGGGCGGCCGGAATCAGACAAAACGACTCTATCTGGTTTCCGATTCATGGCATCCGGAGTGTGGAATCTTGGAACATTCAAAATGCCAAGAAGTTATGGAACAAAGGATTCAAAAAATGGAAACACCTCTGGAAACATGACACCAACAGTTGGATCAACTTCGAGGATATCGACCCTCGCATAAACATCTCCTACGAAGAATGGAACACCTTGCAAAGCAGATGCCTCGCTTGGGATCGTCACAAAACCCGCCTTCTCATGGGACATGATGCACCGAACGCGCGTGGTCTCAAATGGCACAATGGAAATAGTCTACTCAAAATCCCGTACATCAAAGAAACGACTGACCTCCAGATCAGCCTCAACAAGAAGTGGTGCCTGTCTTGGACGCGGCTGCGGTGGGACATGAAATTCATGGGTATCTGGCACCCACTGATAGAGATTAAGAAGTCGGTCCTCTTATGGCAAATTCTTCATCGAGGAATTTGGACTAACCATAAGGCAAGCAAAATTTGTGGGATCCCTCCGTGGTGCAAACGTTGCCACCGCGCAATCGAAGATGTCCCACACATCTTCCTTACTTGCCCCAACTCCTACAGAATCTGGCAGATGGTTGGACTGAAAATCAGAGTCCAGAAACAGCTTAGTTGGAAACAAGTCCTTTTGGGTGAAGCGATTGGGTGCTCTGCGGCTCTCTGGAACGCAATCAGAGGGGAAGTCCTGTGGAAAATTTGGCGGGAGCGGTGTGCTCTCAACTTCGGTGACTCCCCCAGGGAGTGGTCGATTGAAAAATCTCTGTTCCTCCTTGGCAAAAGGATTGCCAACAGTAAGAATTCCCCCCCCTTCAGGCATCATCAAGTCCTCCTTTTGATCAACAACAAGCTCAAACCCAAGTGGGTCCCGCATGAGGGCGACGAGAGGGTGATCAACCTTCTTTGTAATGCAACCTAGGAATCAACCAAGCTTCCCCTGCTTTGTGGGATTTGGGGGGTCCCGTGGGCACTAGTCCCCTTCTATTGTACCTTTGTTTCTTAATTTAATTCAAGTCCGGGAGAGTAGGCTATTGCCGAACTTCCTTTATATTAAAAAAAAAAGATTCATTATTGATTATGAATCTATCAGTGAAGAAGGTTAAGGATGATGATAACATATTTTACATTGATTCGGGATGCTCAAACCATGTAGCAGGAAATGTGGCTTTACTTTCAGATTTGGAAGATCCTCATAACAAGCATGAAGTGCAGACAAGAGATGACACAAAGCACTCAGTGGAGAAGATAGGTAATGTGAAGACATCAGATGGGAATATGAACCTCTTAAGCAAAGTCTTGTATGTCCCTACAATTACTAAAAATTTAGTAAGTGTTGGACAGATTGTTGAAAAAGGATTGCAGGTTAGATTCAACCGATTTGGAGCATATGTTGAAGACCCAAGGCAAGGCTTTAGAAGGATTGCCAAAGGAGAAAAGACAGGAAGGCTTTTCACTTTTGAAGTGGAAGCAACATAGCTTTGTTTAACTATGGATCTCAAACTCTAACAGAGTTGGAGATATGGCACAAAAGGCTTGCTCATATTGGTGAGAGGACACTCAAACAAATTTGCAGGAACCAAAGTGTACTTGGTTTGCCTAATATCACAAGGCAACACATGATTTATAAGTGTGAAGCTTGTCAACTCGGCAAGGCTCATAGACAACCTTCAATAAGAAAGGATATATGTATCAAAATCCTCTAGATCTAGTGCACACGGATGTGTGGGGTCCAAGTAAGGAGCCATCTATATCAGGCTCAAGATATTATGTGTCTTTCATAGATGATTGTAGCAGGTGGACCATTCTGTTTTTCATGAAGCACAAGGATGAAGTGTTTAATTGCTTTAAGAAGTATATTGCTATTGTTGAAAACCAAACAAGTAGGACTTTGAAAAGACTCAGATCAGATGGTGGAGGAGAATACTTCTCTTCTGAATTTGATGCCTTCTTGCATGAAAGAGGCATTAAAAGGGAAGTCACTACAAGGTATACACCCGAACTCAATGGTATAGCAGAGAGGAGGAACAGAGCTATTGTCGAAGCTGCAAGGTCCATGCTCAACGAAAAGGGATTGCCAAACTACCTATGGGCAGAGGCTGTGTCTACAGCCACATATCTCATAAATAGACTTCCATCTAATTCACTAGATGGAACCACTCCATATGAAGTGTGGAATGGAAGAAGACCTAGTCTAGAGCATTGTAAAATCTTTGGATGCTTAGCCTATGCTCACATTCCTTCTCAAGTAAGAGGGAAATTGGATCCCAAGGCAGAGAAGTGTGTATTCATTGGTTATGATCAATACCAAAAAGGATATAGATTGTACAATCCAACCAATAAAGGATTTTCTGTGAGTAGAGATGTAATTTTTGATGAAAACAAATCATGGTTTGATGATGACAGGAAAGTGAAGTTGCCATATGACTTGGATGAAGATTTTCCATCACTTCAACAAAAGGAGCCAAAGCAGATTAAAGAAAGCAATTCAGAGATTGACCTAGAAGATTTAGAAGACTAAAGCTATGGAAGAACAAAGGTAAAGCAAAGATGCAGGATGCTACATATGGACCCGAGAGCTCACATCAACCACTTAGAAGGTCTTCAAGGGAGAAGAAGAAACCTGAGAGGTTTGTTTATGATACTTCTTTGGTCACCAAGCACTCAATCTACATTGCAAAAGATTCAACCAATGAAGAGCCTACCACATTCGAAGAAGCACAAAGCAAGAAAGCTTGGAGAGATGCAATGGATGAAGAAATGGAAGCCCTGAAGGAAAACGACACTTGGGAGCTTGTATCTAACAAGCCATCTATGAAGGTAATTGGATCTCGATGGATATACAAAATCAAGAGGAATCCAGATGGAAGTATAAATAGACACAAAGCAAGGTTAGTTGCTAAGGGTTTGCTCAAACCCATGGTATTGATTATGAGGAGACTTTCCCTCCTGTTGCAAAAATACCTACATCCAGATGGAAGTATAAATAGACACAAAGCAAGGTTAGTTGCTAAAGGGTTTTTTCAAACCCATGGTATTGATTATGAGGATACTTTCTCTCCCATTAGTCTTGCTGCATCTAGAAATTGGAATCTCTATCAACTTGATGTAAAGAATGCTTTCTTGAATGGATGGATTTCTGAGGAAGTGTATATGGCACAACCTCCTGGATATGAGGATGCACATCATCCTAACTATGTATGCAAACTAAAGAAAGCTTTGTATGGATTGAAGCAAGCTCCAAGAGCTTGGAATTTCAGATTGGTGACTTATTTGTAGGACCAAGGATTCAAAGCTAGCAAGGCGGATACCTCTTTGTTCATAAAGAGGAATGGATCTGAAGTGATCTATTTATGTGTGTATGTTGATGATATTATTATCACACGCAATGATCTTGAAGGAATCAAACAGGTAAAGAGTCAAATGAAGGAGGAGTTCAAAATAAGTGACCTCGGACCACTCACTTATTTTCTTGGATTGGAGTTGATCTACACAGATTTAGGTATATACATCACACAAAGGAAGTATGTCCATGACATGCTCATCAAGTTCAAGATGGAAAATACCAAGTGTGTAGGTACACCTATGGAGCAAAATCATAAGCTTAGTGCTTATGAAGGAGAGCCAATTGAAGACATCTCAAGCTATCAAAGCTTGGTTGGAAGTTTGAACTATGCAACACTCACAAGGGTGGATATATGCTATAGTGTTAGCATATTGAGTCAGTTTATGCATAAGCCGAGAAGACCACATATGGAAGCGGCCAAGAGAGTCCTCAAGTACCTAAAGGGGACTATGAATGAAGGTTTGTTTTATTCATTTACTTCAGATATTGAGCTAAAGGTCTACTCAGATGCAGATTGGGCTGGATCTAGAGATGATAGAAGAAGCACATCCGAGTATATATCATTTGCAGGTTCAAAAATCATTTCTTGGTCATCAAAGAAGCAACTAACCATGGCATTATCTTCTACGGAAGCGGAATATAGAGGTTTGGCTAATGCAACTCAAGAAATCATGTGGTTAAAGTCCTTGTACACAGATCTTGGACTTCATTCTTCAACACCTCACATTTTTGGTGACAACACAAGCTCACTACATCTAGAAGCTAATCCGGTATACCATGCTAGAACCAAGCATATTGAAGTCCACTACCATTATGTAAGGGAGAAGCTAATGAGCAAGGATATTCAACTATCCTATGTCTCTATAGATATGCAATGTACAAACATGTTGACTAAAGCTCTTGATGGTACAAAGTTAAGTAGATTCAAGTTGATGATTGGCTTGCAGGAAATCAAGGACAATTGAAGACTTATTTGGAGGCCAAGCATGTTAGGCTTGAGGGGGAGCTGTTGGTGCATTTTACCCAAGCCTACATGCTTGATATACTTGATATTATGATCATTTGTAAGTCACATGTGTAGTCATGTGAACACCTCTTGTAAAAGAGTTCATTTTTTATCTCTTGTAATTGAAAAAGGAAAAAAGAAGGATGTCTACCTCATCCATGATGTAAAAGCAAATTCGTGGCTCTAACTACCTAAAACCACGAATTTTTGAGCTGAGGTGTTGAAGCTCAAGGTCAAGGACAAAGCATGGAAGCGCATCAAAGAAGTGGACACACAAGAAGAAGGAGCAAGTAGGGAGCTCCAAGATTCACATGTCAAATTTTCAGAAGAAATCCCTATAAAAATAGTGATTTTTATCACTAAAAATCATTGTAAATACCATTTTCTATTTTTACAGCTCCATTTTGTTCAAGCCAAGGAGTCCTTGAGCTTGAGGAGTATTAGATGTATCATACTACCAATTTTCATAATTTTTAGATTCCGTTTGAGCCCCCAAATAAGCCCTAGAACCTAATTTTTAACTAGGCCGGACACTAGGTCTGGACAGGGCCAAAACCACTCAAAAACTATAAAAAGGGTTGGAGAGCTCATTTTTGGGGGTTTTTTTAGCTTGTTGTAGATTTCAGCTTTGTAAGAGATTTCTAGTGTAATCGAAGATCTTCCATTGTTCCACTCTTTACTCTTACCTTGTGCACGTGTGTGTGTATGTGTGTGCATGCTTGTGTGCTTTCACTCACGTACTTGTGCCATCACTTGCTCGCGGTCTTCATACCAGCCTCACGTCTCCACGGATTGACATTTATGAGGTGTATCTCCTCACGTTGGTACTCACCATTGTGCTAGAGTGACACCAAATTTGGCGCCGTTGTCGGGGAGAGAGCTTGGACGACAAGCGTGTGACGGTAAGACGTAGAGTAGCGACGTTGGAAGGTAAAAAAATCACCATTTTTAGTTCAAATTTTGAGTTTTCATTCTTCTTCATCTTCATCATCTTCACCATCTCCACCCACCTTCATCTTCTCAGTTTTTTTCTATTTTTTAGAGTACATTCACCTTGCTTTTTACTTGTGGTTGTGAACAAGAAGCTTAGAGGGGGGTGCAGAACTGAATTGCTGAAGAAAAACTCTTGAAACACTCTCTAAACACCAAGAGTCCGAGCGGCCATTTTCGTGAAGTGATAAAACCTGCGCCAAGTATCGTGAGTGCAATATCGCGGGTTTGAAGGAAGATTTGGAAACTACAGACACATAGGAGTGACAAGGAGGACACAAGGTACTCATATTTGCAAAAAGTTTTGAACTTGGACTCCAAAAAATCCAAGTATCACGTTTCTCCCGCGGTTGAGGTATCGTGATACCTGACAAGTATCGTGATCTCCTGTGGTTGAGTACACTTCACAAGTACCGAGTATCATGAGATCCCTGATCGCGATACTTACCAAGTATCGAGTATCGTGAGATCCCTGATCGCGATACTTCACAAGTATCGAGTATCGTGAGATCCCTGATCGCGATACTTACCAAGTATCGAGTATCGTGAGATCCCTGATCGCGATACTTCACAAGTATCAAGTATCATGAGATCCCTGATCGCGATACTTCACAAGTATTGAGTATCGTGTTTGCCTGATCGCGATACTTACCAAGTATCGAGTATCGTGAGATCCCTGACCGCGATACTTACCAAGTATCGAGTATCGTGTTCCTACAGGTATCGAGTATCGTCTTTTGTCAGATATCGTGTATCGAGAGTTTGTTCCCCACGATATCTGCTGAGTATCGAGTATCCTGGACATCAAGTATCACGATATTTCCCAAGTATCGTGTGTCGTGACATCCCAGATATCGTGTATTGTGGCAAGGCAAGTATCGTGTATCGTCTGCTTCCAAGTATCGCGATACTTGATAAGTATCGTGTATCACCTATTTTGAAGCATTTCCTGAGAGGTCCTGTTTCCCTATTTTAACCCCCAGAACCCTGAACTGGCATAACTTTCTCATACGAAATCCGTTCAAAGTGATCTTGGGTTTTAAGTTGACCCTCAGGTTGGACTAGGAAGCAAGAGGTTCCACAAGATTTTGAGTAGTTCAAAGGACAATTGTGGACTTGGAGACAAGGCTTATGAACCTAAGATCAAGTAGACACTTAGGAAGAGATAGATAAAGTACCAAATCACTTGAAACTAAGGTCAACTGCACAACCAAGTCAGGGACTCACAACTCACGGGTTAACACTACGTGCTGAGTTCATAGACAAGTGAGTCAAAAATGTCACTTAACTGGGAGAGACTCTTCGATTCTGAAGACATGCATAGTTCCATACCTAGGGAAGGCCTTATGTCCACAATGGAAGGGGAATATAGGACGTCTCTTCAATACATATCCACCAACTTGCAGGGAATACCCATCTACCTTGATGGTCTACAGAGGACAATAGCAAGAATGATAAACACCACAGAATCCGAAATAATTCCAAGACCAGCTATCAAGTATGAAAGTGGAATTTATAGGGACAAGATGGGTCAGATCTATGTAGTAACTGAAAACCCTGATCAGATTAATGAAAGAGGAGAGTTAGCTCGAGATCAGGCAACTATCTCACAAAACCCATTCGAGACCAAGCAAAGAACAGAAAATGTGATGTTAGGATAAATAAGCCAAGGTAGTATACCCAATAGACCACATGAGCAATTTTCCACGCCAGGAATTAACCCCCACGACCACACTAGCCAGGGAAATATGAATAGACCTACCTTTAGGACAGAACCGCCCCAAGGTGTCCCCACCATAACTCGATCCCTAGAACCCGACAGAAGACTGAGACCAATCCAATTGGCCAAATGTATGCAGAATCGTTTCAATGGCACAGGAGAGCCCTATGACCACATTGCAGAATTCAAGCAGGTATTGTGAGCGGAACAAGTGGATGACTTTTTCATGCAATATGAATCCTTTGGGCTAACCCTCACGGGAATAGCCTTAGCTTGGTTTCAATCCTTGGATCCAAATTCCTTTGGCAATATCGAACAATTCTTCCAATAACTTATTTGGGAATTCACTAAGCGAGGGATCAAGCACAATTCATCATCCTTAATACATAGTTTCAAACAAGCTCCTAATGAGACAGTAAAAAATGCAGCACGAAGATTTAATCAATATGTAACCCGATGCCCTATGACAGAGAGACCTTCTCAGCAAAAAATGATATCCCTATTTTTAGAAGGTCTAACCAATGGAACATTGAGAATCTTAGTATACATAAAACGACTGCAAACCCTAAGTGAGTGTCTTCAGGAGTGCATAGATTTGGAAGACAACTTAGCTGAGGATTTCAAAATCACACAAGATCCTACCAGAATAGAGGATACAAAGAGCAAGGAGACTTCTAGTTCGAGTTATGTGGAGGAAATGACAGAGTTAGTGGCAGAGAAATTAGGAGTACAAGGACAAAAGAACTACCAAAACTCTTCATTGAGAGTGCCAATGTTAGGAAGATGCACACTTTGCAGTGGGGATCATCCATCTCATGTCTGCACCGGAGAAGCATTAGGGTTATCCCAACCTTACCCTTACAATAGACAACCACCTCAAGCGCCTAACATGGACTCTTATAGTGAGCAGAAGTACGTCAACTACAACACCGAAAACTATCCAATGAATAGACAGCCACTACCGTTTGTACCACCCCAATGTAGACCATATGGGCACCCTACTAGAGAACAAGGTAGAGAAGTTCCTAGGTATAGCCCATGTCCAGAACCACGAGGAACAACTAGACCATATGAACATGGAGGATATAGCCAACCTCAACCTATGCCAAGACAACAATCACCCCACCCACGAGCTCTAACACAAGGGCAGAACATCATGATACAAGTTATTTGTCTTGAGTGTGGCAAATAACAACTCCTAAGAGATTGTCCCGAACTTCCCTCTAGTGCACCAAAGGTTACACCCATTAATGTAGTAGGCCTAGCAAGGGACTCAAGTTCCAGTAGTGATAATGTGGCTCCTATACATGCAGTAACCAGGGCACAAGCCTTACAAAAAGATAAACTAGCTCAGCAATCAGAGCCAAATGAATCAGGAGAGCCTATAAGAGAAGAACAAGAACATGGAAGGATACTAGAGAGAAGGCCAATCGTAAGTGGACCAAAAAGTTATCCGAACTAGAAGAAAGCCTGAAAGATGCAAAAACAAAAATAGAAGATATTGCCTCTCAAAGCCCCTCTGAGCTCAAAACGCCATCCACACCACCTCATCCCCACCCACCAACCAGTGTAAATAGACCACCACAATCAGGGTCTGTTCTTGCAGATCCAACCCCAGAAGTCTTGGACATGATGTTCAAGGCATACCAGGCTCGACTTCAAGAAGGGCCAACACGTGCAAACCTAGATAAGAGCTACCCTAGAGCAGATTTAGAGATTGAACGGACAAAAATGTGCATAAAAATGGTGGAACTAGCTCAAGCTATGTTCGATGCCAATCAATCATTCAATCAGACGAATGCCATTACACCGGGTTTGCACTTCCAGGGCTTACTAGAAAGATTAGAGCAATTGGTAAATAAACCGCAAGTTTCCTTACAGCCACAGGCTCAACTAACTATTGAAAGATAAAGCTCATCACCAAAGAAATTCTATGTTTCTGACTCCATAGATGATGGAGAACCTCTTTCAATTCAACAGCACACTCAAAAGTTCTTGCGGGAAATACAAGAAGCAAAATGGGCCAAGGAGAAGGATGTTCCCCCTCCTATTCTTGAGATTGATGATCTTCATGACCAGTTTCCCCAAGACATCCCGTCTGTCTATGGAGACCAAACACAGCAACAAGAAGATGAACAATTCGATTTTGAATCTAATTCCTTACAAGAGTTGCCACAGTTCACAGGCCCATGGGAATCTGAATCTCTCCAGATCAGAGCTCCCACGATAGTAATCAGAAACGAAGACTCGGTGGTTCCAAGGAACACTGACATAGTGAAGAACACTAAGGTTCAGTGTCATCTCACGGTAGAGGAGCTGCTCAAAGCGAAACTTGAGCTATGGAATCACGTGAAGGATCAGGTTCCCGAACTTGATTCCAATATGCCAAAAGTAAGCTCTAAGAAAAAAATTCCAGAGATAACTCTTGACAAAATAGGGGACATGAGCGAAGGTGAGGAAGGTAATACTTATCTTCCGATCACGTACCAAGGTTACACAACCAAAGAAATCATAGATTCAGTTGTTGGTGCTGCTATTGCAACCACCTCCTTGTGGAAGCGATGGGGCAAGCCCACATTAAGACCAACTAGAATGACGCTTCAAATGGCCAACGATCATTTTGAAAGACCTCTAGGATTGCTTGAAGGGATAACTCTAACCACCTGTGGTGTAGAGTTTGAACACACATTTGCTATATGTGACTTTGAAAAAAATAATGTCTACGAGATGATCCTAGGAAGACCCTTCCTACGACAACTGCAAGTTGTACAGGATTGGGGAACCAACTCCTTATACTTGCAATGCTTAGGGGTTACAACCAAGGTCAATTTGAAGGATTACACTTTCAGAGATGTACCACCCCTACAGTGGAATTCTATTCACAAGGAGCAAGAAGATTCGATCTCTGTGCATTCTAAAAGTTCATCTGAAACATCCTGGATGCATGAAGATACTCATTTGTGGATGTGCAAGGTCGCAAAGGAAGAAGATAAACGCTTAAGGGCAAGAGAAAAAGGAGCTTCTCAAGGAGATAGACCAGTTCGAGACCCAGCCTATACGCCGATGATATTTCGAGATCAGGAATTTGAGCCTCATGGTTGGGCAGAAATCTTAGCCACCATGGACATTGCTATCAATGAAGAACAATGGACACCTCATTGTGATGAGGAGGGATATGATATTTCAGTGTTCATGTGTCAGCCCTTGCTAGAAGAATGTGACTCTAATGAATTCATAAAAGAAGAAGAGAACGATGATGATCTAGAGTCCATTGTGATGGATAGTTGCTTTATTTCAGAGGAGCACTATCTAGAAGACATAGGAGTAGTTACACAAAAAGAAGAAGAACCTCTTACAAGCATCAAAATGGTAAATTCAAAGGATGGGAGTGAAGGTAGGCAAAAGAAAAAGAAAAGAAAAGTAGTGAAACAAGGAGAGCAACAAGTACCAGAAAATTTCAAAAAATATGAAGTTGAGGACCGAAAAATTTTGGTACGAATGCCTAAGAGAGAGGCCACAATAGGAGAAGCATATGATAATAAAGAAAAGACCAAAAAAATTGTAGTCACCATCGAAGAGAATGAAGAGAGATGTACATACATAGGAGATGACCTAAGTAAAGAAGAGGAAGGAGAGTTGGTAGCCTTGTTAAGGGAATATAGGGACGTGTTTGCATGGCACTACAGATACTTGAAGGGAGTAGATCCGAAAATTTGTTCTCATACGATTCCCATGATAGCATATGCCAAGCCCACCAAACATAAGCCCTACACATATAATGACACTTATGCAGCCAAAATAAAAGAAGAAATTGATAAATTGATTGAAGCTAGATTCATCTATGAGATTGAGCATACTGAATGGGTGTCCCCCATTGTAGTGGTGCCCAAGAAGAATGGAAAGTTACGTGTATGTATTAACCTTAAAAAAGTTAATGTTGCCACGATAAGAGATAGTTATCTGCTTCCAATCACTGAACATTTATTGGAGCGTGTTGCAGGCAAGGAAGTTTATAGCTTTCTTGATGGATTTTCTGGTTACAATCAAGTAGCCATTGCCCCAGAAGATCAACATAAAACAGCTTTTGCCACAGAATGGGGAATCTTTGCATTTTGGGTGATGCCATTTGGGCTCACCAATGCACCTGCAACCTTTCAACGGCTCATGTGTCATGTCTTCAAAGAGTTCTTGCGAAAGAGCTTAGAAGTATATGTGGATGATTTATGTGCTCATTCCCAAGAGCGAAGATACCACATCCCTGAGCTCAGACAGATCTTCAACAAGTGTAGAGAATATCGAGTGTGTATGAACCCAGAGAAGTGTGTGTTCATGGTACGTCAAGGTAAGATCTTAGGTCACATTGTCTCTAAGAACGGAATATCAACAGATGAGGACAAGGTAAAAGCCATAGCGGAGTTGCCGCGGCCAAGGAATGTTAAAGAGGTGCAAGCCTTTATGGGCCATTGTGGATATTACCGCAGGTTCATTCACATGTATGCAATCATAGCTAAACCTCTTTATGCCTTGTTAACAAATTTTGAGTGGAACGATGACTGTGAAAAGTCCTTCAATGAGCTGAAGAAGCGCTTGTGCACAGCGCCAATACTGACCACTCCTGATTGGACGAAGCCATTCCATGTACACGTGGATGCATCCAATTATTTGTCACAACCCACTAATGAAGGCAACCTAGATTTTCCTATAGCATATGCGAGTAGGCAATTGAACGTTGCTGAACGAAACTACACCACAACCGAAAGAGAAGGCTTAGGCATGGTATATGTCGTAAAGAAGTTTAGACACTATTTGTTGGCCAACAAGTTCAAATTTTTCATTGATCATCAAGCTCTATTATACTTGGTCAATAAACCTTGCAACATGGGACGCTTAGTAATTTGGTTCCTCTTACTAATGGAATATGACTTTGAAGTTGTTGTTAGGAAAGGTAAGACCCACCTCAGAGCGGATCACCTTTCTCGCATCACTTCAGGCGAGTCACCGCAAGGAGTGTCTAATGAATTGCCCGACGCTTATCTGTTCAATCTCGAAGTTGTTCCTAAATGGGCAAATAAGTTGGTACCAGTCCTAACCTTTGGACCTGCAAATAAGAATGTGAAATCAAACAAAGATGAAATTGTAAAATCACAAAAATATCAAATATTGGCAGGCAGCATGTACAAAGAAGATACAAATGGTGTATTCGCTTGTTGTGTCGAGGACGATGAACGCAATAGTTGGTTGCAACAAGCCCACGAAGGATTTCTAGGGAATCACTATTCTAAACAACGAACACTGCAAAATCTAAAACGTTTAGGAGTGTATTGGCCTAGTATGGATAAGGAAATTCATGAGTGGATCGAGAATCGTCCAGTGTGCCGGAAGAAACCCTCTGTGGAGCATGCGACTCTTTATCATGTATCATTGATTCCAAATTGGAGTGCTCCATTGGTAGAATTCTTGAGATCAGGAACATTACCTAGCGAGGCTAGTCTAGCAAGAAGACGAAGCATGGAGCAAGAGGCTAAAGACTATGCCTTAATAGGAGACAACCTATATCAAAGAGGCAAGGATGGTTACCTAAGACTATGCGTTCATGAGTCCGACTATTTAAGAGTTTTAGAAATTGCCCATAGCAGTGTTGCAGGTGGACATTTTGGTCCTGACTGAGTAATTAAGACTATTCTATTCTCAGGACTTTGGTGGCCCACTCTTCATATGGATGCACATACCTATGTGAAGAAATGTGACACATGTCAACGTGCCCAGTACCCAATTCAAAAAGATGAGATGCCTTTGAGGCCAATGATGGGGGGACGTGCATTCTCGAAGTGGGGCATAGACTTTGTAGGTCCTATTAACCCCCCAGCTAGAAACTCCCATGCCGAATATATTATTGTAGCCACAGATTACCTTACAAAGTGGGGAGACCATGCAGTCAACTTGAACCTAAGAAGTCAACTTCTTCAAGTTTGGGTACATGAACAATGCATTACATTAGAATTAGACAATTGCATGCTCACAAATCCAGAGGTCACACATTCTCTTAGTTGTCTTGAAACTAATCTTCGTAAAGAAAATGTTGTGTGTGTCAATAACTCTACGAAGCAAAAGGACTCAATCATGGAAGCACAAGCTCAAAGGCCAGCGAATCTCTCTTCTTCTTCACATACTAATGCAAGTGTGAATCGACCAAAGAGGCAAGCAAAAATGACATCTGCTATATCAAGTAGACAGACGGAATTCAAGAAGAAAGAAGCTCAAGGCAGGAAGCAGATTTGGGTACGAAAAGGAGAACAACCACCAGCCTTGCCACAACCCTTCCCAGTCATGCAAGTCAACCATGCTAAAAGAAGTACCAAGAAACGAGGACCAACTCAATCCTAAGGACTTCGACAAATTTGGGTACCAAAGCAATCGAGGGAGGCCGACCATAATAACGTACAAATTTGGGTGCCAAAGAAGTTAGTTGCAGCTCAAAAAGGGCGATTACAAATGTGGGTACCCAGGACAATCTTATATGCACAAACACCACAAATCTCCCTCACAAGCAAAGCTTCCACAAAGATGCCAAGGAGAAGCAAGGGTTACCGCCAAGCACAAAGAACCAAAACAGATCAACCCACCTCTTCGATAATCATAAAAAGGCAACCAAAAAGGGTATGGGTTTGGAAGCCAAAAGTATTAGCAGCTTCCACAAAATTAAAGAGCCAACCACGCTGGATACCAAACTTTTAGACACCATTCCACGATGAAGGGGCCAGAAGTGATCTCCACAAAGCCACGTACCATTCTCAAATGGATCCCTATAAGGAGGATTACATCATTGCAAGATTCAATCGACACCTCCAAACAAAGATTGCATCTAGTCTAGAATTAACATCAAAAAGCCTCGACCAACAACAACCATGTGCCTTTGGCATAACCTTGTCTTTTGCACCATTCAGGTCATGCATTTCCAAAGTATGCATTAATCTAGGGCCACATTACACGGCCGTGCATAGACACAATCGAGAATCCCAGGCACATGCGACACACCTGACACATGTAAAATATTTTATTGACACTAACACCTTTATTCTTGTTTTATGCCATTGTTCAAAAAAAAAAAGAGAGAGAGAGAAGGGGAGAAAAGCAAGAAAGACAAAGAGAGGAGACATGACCATGCGCTTGAAGAAGCTCATCCAGCAGCAAGGCCATTCCTCAACAAAACGACAAGCCAATGGTCAAACACGATGATGGAGTACAACACGGAGAGATGAAGATCGACAGACCTTTCAACATGGTAAGATATGCATGCTTCAACAACACTATAACCATGATAGATTAGGAAACCTCTTCGTCGGCATACCCTTGAGCACTTCGCTCAAGACCCAATTTCTTGCACCATACTTCTTCCCATGCATTTTCCAAGTACGCATGCGTAGGGCTACATTACAAAGCCATGCACAAGGCACATTCTTCTTCTAACCCATGCACTAATGCACTTACCCATCAGTCATGATGGGTAACAAGTACTTGGTATGGCAACTAGGGAAGCCACCTTTGGAAGAACCCGAGGATATCACAGCGACAACAACTAGAGGCAGGAAGCAATCCACCACAAGAGTTGCTCACAATCAACATTGACAACCTCTTTCGAGTAGCTCACAATTTTTGAAAGCTCACAAAGACACCATGCAGCTGGAATACACGGACGAAGTCCATACAAAGGTTGCAATGACAAAATGATGAACCTGACAACTGCCCAAATTACAATGGGAAGATGAACTGCTCCTACTGATACATGAAGGACACCACCTCTCAATGTACTACATGGAACAACCACTACAACAAGGGTTTGTCAGGGACGACAGACTCAAGAGGGGGGGGAGTGTTGAAGCTCAAGGTCAAGGAAAAAGCATGGAAGCGCATCAAAGAAGTGGACACACAAGAAGAAGGAGCAAGTAGGGAGCTCCAAGATTCACATGTCAAATAGTGATTTTTATCACTAAAAATCATTGTAAATACCATTTTCTATTTTTACAGCTCCATTTTGTTCAAGCCAAGGAGTCCTTGAGCTTGAGGAGTATTAGATGTATCATACTACCAATTTTCATAATTTTTAGATTCCGTTTGAGCCCCCAAATAAGCCCTAGAACCTAATTTTTAACTAGGTTGGACACTAGGTCTCGACAGGGCCAAAACCACTCAAAAACTATAAAAAGGGCTGGAGAGCTCATTTTTGGGGGTTTTTTTAGCTTGTTGTAGATTTCAGCTTTGTAAGAGATTTCTAGTGTAATCGAAGATCTTCCATTGTTCCACTCTTTACTCTTACCTTGTGCACGTGTGTGTGTGTATGTGTGTGCATGCTTGTGTGCTTTCACTCACGTACTTGTGCCATCACTTGCTCGTAGTCTTCATACCGGTCCTCACGTCTCCACGGCTTGACATTTATGAGGTGTATCTCACAGTGGTACTCACCATTGTGCTAGAGTGACATGAGGGAATATCTCCTAACTTTGGGGATCACTTTTAGGTGGAGCCATTCGAATTCGAATTCAAAACTCCCTTCAAGAATAGCTATAAAAAGAGCAAGAAGGAAAAGGCGATTAGCAAGCCTTTTACGTGACCACTTCATGTCATTTTGTAGAGATTGAAGAGCTTACTCCATAGCTCTATCATTCTCCTCCCATTGTGCAAAGATTCGTTGCCAATGTGGTTGTAATCATATGTGAATGTATACATTTGTCATTATCTACTTCTATGTTTTGTTCTCTGCTATACTCACTCAGAGCAATGACTTTAGAAGGTCATATCTCGAGTTGTACTCAACATTCTTTGGTGTTTTAATGTGCGTTAGATAGCTCTTATTGTCTACTTTTAGCATATAGATGTTCAAGGTCATTGGATTTACAGTTTTGGAGATATCTGCATTTTACTACTCACTGGTCTATCTCTGCAGAGCCCTGAGAATGGTGGGCATGTTCCAAAAATTGATGAATCTTGTTCTCAGTGCTCAGTCCATCATTTGAAGTGTTTTAACTTGGAGCGGGAAGCTTGCTAAGTTTATTTGCTATGCCCAAAAGGAGTTTATCTAATTCCTACCAGGTTGAGAGCAATGTTCAGTTTTTCTAGCAGGTGTATGTCCAAAAATAGCAAGTTTTTGGGAGCTAGTCATCTTGCAACTTGTCTGTCTTGACTTAAACTTTTGGGATACATGTTCCAAAGTACTTGGCTGATATTTTGGTGGATTTAGGAAGCTCAAAGGGTCTACTAATAAACTCTGAAGTCTCAGTTGGCTGGTGTGAAGCTGGTTGTAGCAGCACCAACTCATCTTTGGATTGCATCCACCATCTCTCTTCACATGGCTTCCTTGGCTTGTGCATAAATTGACTGAGTATGCTAACATTATAGCATATGTCCATCCTTGTGAGAGTTGCTTAGTTCAAGCTTCCTACCAAGCTTTAATAACTTGTGATATCTTCAATAGGTTCTCCCTCATAACCACTTAGCTTATGACTCAACTCCATAGGTATACCTGCACACTTAGTTATTATAATATCATCCACATATACACAGAGACATATAACCTCTCATCCATTCCTCTTGATGAATAAGGATGTGTTTGCTTTGCTAGCTTAGTCATTGACATCATTCCCTATAATTATAACATGCACACTTAGTCATTGACATCATTCCCTGTAATTATAATATCATCCACATATACACAGAGACATATAACCTCTGATCCATTCCTCTTGATGAATAAGTGTTGGGAAAGATGGATGGATCCTCCAGAAGATTAAGTAGGTGCTGCTAATCCTGCTTTGCACCAGCCCTCAGTAACTCCAGATATGATTAGTAGACACCCTTAGCTTTCAAATGATACCAAGAAATGCTATATGTACTTTGGAAAAGGTTTGAGTAATGACTTGATCAAAACAGATGAGTTTGTGAATCACAACGCTAGAAAACTTTCTATTTTGGTGTTGATACCTGCTCAGTCTTTCACTCAGTATGACCAGTACACTTACAATTGGCAAAATTCCTTCTAGAGGTATTCTATTAGCTTAGTAAGCTACCATTTGCAAGTAGAATCATTCAAAATGATAAACTATACTAGGAGAAATAACTTTAGCAAATTTATGGACACTCCTCACTTTTTAGGAAGTATGCAGACAAATACAAGTGAGCACTTCGACGGCGATTTCTTGAGATTGGCTGAACCAAGTTGCTTCAAACTTTGTACGCTTGTAGTATGCTTTGAGCTGGATCCAGCAAGCTTTGAATCACTTGATTTGGTGAAGTAGGCACTCAGATATGCCTCTTTGAAGTTGACAGAGTTGGATGTAGAAAACTCAATGAATACAGTAGTGATAGAAGTGAATGTATGTATTAAATCACATTGATGTACATTCCCATTGGCATGATTAACATTGCCAAATGGTACTCAGAGGTGTAGGCTATGGAGTAGACCTCACACTCTCAATGATCATTAGTGTAAGCCTTGGGAATTGAGCTAGACAAAATGAGCTAAGCTACCCGCGACTTTTGACTTTCGTCTTTTATAGAGTTGAGTTGAAAATTCAAGTTTGAATTCAAATTCAAACTCCTAGAATCTTTCACCTAAAAGGTAATGAGATATTCTCTCAATCAATCAACAACTTTTTTCACGACTCTAATCAAGTAGGTGTGTATATAAGAAATGCCAAGTCTTTTAGACTTTTACAAGGAGTAAAATGGTAAGAACTTATAAGCCTAAGTTCCTATGATCCTTCCTTCATGTGATGTCTTTATGAAGTAATCCAAGCCAAATTGTGAAGGCTTGAATTGCACCAACAGCTCCTCCTCAAGCCAAACACTTTGGCTTAAGTCTTCATCTTCAATCTTCAATCACATCCTGCAATCCAATCATGGATTTGAATCTGCACAATTTGTTTCCATCCAAAGCTTTAGTGAGTAAATCTGCACATTGCATATTAGTAGACACATAGGTCAACTGAATGTCCTTGCTTAACAACTTCTCTCTCACATAGTGGTAATGAACCTCTATGTGTTTTGTCCTAGCATGATATATTGGATTAGCTGCAAGGGGGAGAGAGCTTGTGTTGTCTCCAAAGATAATTGGGGGCCTAGTGTATAGGCCTAGCTCTGTATACAAAAGCTTTAACCAAGTAGCTTCTTGAGTGGCATTGGCTAGCCCTCTATACTCTGCTTCAGTGTATGACAATGCCACTATTGGTTGTTTCTTGGCTAACCAAGAAATAGGTTTATCACCTGCAAAAGATAAGTATCCTGATGTGCTCCTCCTATCATCCTTGCATCCTGCCCAATCTGCATCTGAATACACTTTAATGTCAATATCTGATGTATAAGGGAAGTACAAACCATGGTTTTGAGTTCCCTTTAGATACTTCAAGATCCTTTTTGCAGCCTCAAGGTGAGGTACCCTTGGTTTGTGCATGAATTGACTTAGCACACTAACTCCATATGCTATGTCAATCCTGGTCAAGGTAGCATAATTCAAACTACCTACCATACTTTGATATCCTGTAATGTCTTGGACTTCATCCCCTTCATGAGCACTTAGCTTTAGGTTGACTTCCATTGGAGTACTTGAGACTTTAGCATCCTGCAGGTTAAACTTCTTCAACATGTCTTGTACATACTTTTTCTGAGTGATATATATACCTGAATTAGTATAAACCAATTCAAGTCCTAGAAAGTATTTCAATAATCCAAGATCATTGATCTTGAACTCCATCATCTGGTTTTTGATGCTTCTGATTCCTTGGACATCATTACCTGTGATGATGATATCATCAACATAAACACAGAGATAGATTACCTCTGAATTGCTCCTTTTGATAAACAATGAAGTGTCTGCCTTGCTCATAGTAAACCCTTGGTCTTGGAGGTATGTTGTCAGCCTGTAGTTCCATGCCCTAGGTGCCTGCTTCAATCCATATAAAGCCTTCTTCAATTTACAAACATAATTTACCTTCGTGTGGTCTTCATAGCCAGGTGGTTGTGACATGTAGACTTCTTCAGATATCCATCCATTCAAGAAAGCATTCTTGGCATCTAATTGGTACATGTTCCAATTTTTGGATGCAGCTACACTCACCAATACTCTGATTGTTGGCATCTTAGCCACAGGAGAAAAAGTCTCCTCATAATCAATGCCTTGGGTTTGTGCAAAACCCTTGGCTACCAACCTAGCTTTGTACCTATTGATTGTACCATCAGAGTTCCTCTTTAGTTTGTAGATCCATCTGGATCCTATCACCTTCATAGAGTCCTTCTTGGGTACCAAGTCCCATGTGTCACTTTCCTTGAGAGCTTCTATTTCTTCATCCATAGCTCCTTTCCATTCTGGTTTGGTAATTGCTTCTTCATATGAACCTGGTTCTTCACTTAACAAGTCCTTTGCAAGATAAATTGAATGCTTAGTAACAAGAGATGTATCATACCCATATCTGATAGGCTTCTTACTTTCTCTCTGAGATCTCATTATTGCTTGAGTTGAAGATTCTGGTATATCCTCAAGCTTCTTCATCTTCATCTTGCCTTTGGACTTCCATGCCTTGAATTCTTCAAGATTGATTGTGTCATCATCTTCTGAACTTGAGTCTTCCTTCTGGATTGGTTCCTCCCTTGAGAGTTTTGGAAACTCCTCTTCCAAATCATAGGGTAGACTAACCTTCAAGCAATCATTCTCATACCATGAGTCATTCTCATCAAAGATGACATCTCTGCTTACCTTGAACCCTTTATTGGTTGGGTTGTAGAATCTGTACCCTTTTTTATTCAAGTCATAACCAATGAAAATACATTTTTCTACTTTAGGGTCTAGCTTTCCCCTTACCTGTGAGGGAATATGCACATATGCTATACAACCAAAAATTTTGCAATGATCCAATGATGGTCTCTTACCATGCCAAGCTTCATAAGGTGTCATTCCATCAAGTGATTTTGATGGCAACCTATTTATGAGATAGGTGGCAGTAGATACACTCTCTGCCCAAAGATAATTTGGCAACTTCTTTTCATTAAGCATGGACTTAGCTGTTTCAACAATAAGCCTATTCCTTCTTTCAGTTACCCCATTTTGTTCAGGTGAGTACCTTTTGGTTATCTCCCTTTTGATGCCTCTTTCCTGCAAGAAGTCCTCAAACTCATTTGAGAAGTATTCACCTCCTCCATCTGACCTTAGCTTCTTCAAGTTCCTTCCTGTTTGATTTTCAACTAGTGCAAGATATCTTTTGAAACAATTAAACACTTCATCCTTGTGCTTCATAAAGTATAACACAGTCCATCTACTATAATCATCAATGAAGGACACATAGTACCTTGATCCTGAAATGGAAGGATCCTTGCTAGGTCCCCAAACATCTGTGTGCACCAAGTCTAGGTAGTCTTCATGCATAAAACCTTTCCTTGAGTAGGGCAATCTGTGAGACTTACCAAACTGACAAGCACCACATTTGTAAATCATGTGTTGCTTGGATACATTAGGTATCCCAAGCACACATTGGTCCCTGCACATTTGCTTTAAGGTCCTTTCACCTATGTGACCTAATCTCTTGTGCCATACTTCTAATTCTGAAAGTGTTTGATCCTTGTAATTGTATAAAGCAATGTTTTTGGTGTCTTCTAGCTCAAAAGTAAATAATCTACCTGATTTTTCTCCCTTGGCTATCCTTTTGAATCCATGTCTTGGGTCCTCCACATATGCTCCATGTTGATTGAATGTGACCTGCAAACCTTTCTCCACAATCTGACCAACACTCATTAAGTTTTTGGTAATGGTTGGTACATAAAGTACCCTGCTCAATAGGTTCTGGTTACCATCACAAGTTTTTACATTTCCAATCTTTACTACAGAATGCTTAGTATCATCACCTGTCTGTACTTGATGTTTGCCCTTTGGTTCCTCAAGATCAGAGAGTAGTGCCACATTGCCAGCTACATGATTAGAACACCCTGAATCAATATAAAATAGATGATCATCATTGATACCTGACTTGGAAGTCATATTCATGATCAATAGGGAGTCATCTTGCTCCTTTGTGTAGTTGTTGTAGTCTTTCCTATTTCTGAATCCTCCTTGGTAGTTACCATTATAGTTGTTGTTGTGATTGTTGTTGTAATTATTGTTGTAGCCATTGTAGCCTTGGTGTTGGTTGAACCTCCCTCTGCCTTGAGAGTATCCACCTTTTTGATAGCCTCTTCCTCTCTGATTTTTGTAATTTCTGTAGCACTCATCTGTGGTGTGGTTAGACAGTCCACAAATGTTGCATGGTGATGAATTGTAGAGTCTCCCCCTACCTTGCTTACCTCCTCTGCCCCTGCCTCTTGAAGATCTACCTCTCCCTGCATAGTTGGCTTGGGAGGTAGAACCTTCATCTTCTTGCTTTTTTCCTTTACCTTTGTCTTTAATCTTTTTATCAATATATAGGGCAGAAGGATTGTTACCTGTCAGAGATCGCCTGCTCCGATGAGCTCCCCAATTTTGGGGCGATACCTGCACGACTTTCGATGACTCTCTCAGGTGTTCGCACGGAGATCGATGAGTCCTTCGCCGCCCAGCCGCGTGGTGTCTCTAAATGACTACTTTCTCTCTCTCTACACCCAAAATGGGTCATGGTCAAGGTTCCTCTCATGAGTGCCACTTGGCACTCATGTGAGCATCATACTCTATATGAATAAGAGGAGGGTCATACCTCTAAATACTATTCATATAGGATACTCCATGTGACATTTCCTTCCCCTTACTTCCATTTTGTCCTCAAAATGGTATTGGAAGGTCTAAAAGAAAGAGAGAAATAATAGAACCACCACTCCCACTATATCCCCATGTATAGAAATACATGGTCCTGTCTCCGTGTTGTTTCCCCATATCCTTCCCCTTAAGAAAACTCTTGGGAAGGTAAACTAAAACTGGGAAACCGTCTCTGTAGGGTGCTAACCCGCTCCCATGTGGCACTATCTTCTGAACTATCTTTCCACTTTACTAGACACTCTTTATACAAGTGACTCCTCGTTCGTTTCTCTCGAGTGCGTAGTATGCTCTCTGGCTCATGTGGAATAGATTGAACAGAAATAGGCTCTACTACCTCACTATCTGGAATGAGGTTGTCAGATTCACCCAGCCTTTTCTTAAGCCGGCTAACATGAAATACTGGATGGATTTGACTATTCTCTGGAAGTTGGAGCTGGTAAGCCATCTTTCCTATTCTCTTAAGTATTTGGAAAGGTCCACAATACCTAGGAGATAATTTTGGACAAGGTCCCGTCTTCATGGTTTCAGACCTAGATGGAACTCTAAGATAGACTTGCTCTCCAACCTCAAAGTTGATATCTCTTCTTTGAGGGTCAGCATAGGCTCTAGCCCTATCCTGAGCTTTCCTAATGCTGTCCTTAGCAAGTCTAAGCATATCATTCATTTCTTCCAAGAAGTCCTTTGCAGCTTGAACTTTTTCATTCTGCAAGCCAACTGCATAAGGAGCCCTTGGCTGAAACCCATACATAAGCATAAATGGACTATGCCCAGTGGAAGAGTGCTTGGCACTATTATATGCAAACTCTACTATAGGTAAGTACTCCTCCCAATTAGTTTGCCTTTCATTCACATATGCTCGAAGCATATCCTCTAAGATTTGGTTAACCCTTTCTGTTTGCCCATCCGACTGTGGATGCTCGGCCGTACTCATGCTAAGCTTTGTATCCAACCTTTTGAAGACCGCTCTCCAAAAGTGGCTAGTAAACTTCCTATCCCGATCAGAAACTATGTCTAAAGGAAGACCATATAACCGGTATAGGTTCTCAACAAAGAGTCTAGCCAACTCAGGTGTCTTCACTGTAGTATGTGTTGGAATAAACCTAGCCATTTTGGTTAACCTATCCACAATTACCCAGACCGAGTCGTGCCCTCTCTGTGTCTTAGGTAATCCGACTATAAAGTCCATGGAGATACTCTCCCACTTCCCATTGGGAATATCCAATGAGTGGAGTAGCCCTCCAATCCTTAATCTCTCAGCTTTGTTGACCTGGCATTTATTGCACTTAAGCACATACTCTAGGACGTCCTTATGAAGTCCAGGCCAATAAAACTGCCTCTTAACAAGATCATAAGTCTTGTTAACTCCTGGGTGTCCCGCACTAGGTGTGTCATGACACTCATATAAAATATGCCGTCTCATCTCAATATCTCTAGGGACACACACCTTACCTTTATATAACAGATATCCATCATGGACACTGTAATTCTTCCACTTGAATCCTTCTTGAGTACCCGTCGATACTCCATCCTCATTGGAAACCCGTATATCACGATCCCCATTCTCTATGGCTTCCCAAATCTCGGAATATGCAGGATCAAGCCTACATTTCCCTCTAATAGACTCAAGTAGCTCACTAGTGATCTGAGTAAAACTCAGTCCATTAAGCATAGGCATGCGGCTAAGTGAATCAGCCACTACATTAAACTTTCCCTTCCTATACCTAAGCTCATAATCAAACTCTTGAAGGGTCTCTGCCCATCGGGCCTTACGACCTTTAAGGTCTGTTTGATTAGAGAGCCACTTAATGCTCTCTTGATCAAACACTATCGTAACTTTGGCACCATATAAATAATGACGCCACTTCTTCAAAGCATGGACTATTGCATACAACTCCTTCTCATAGACGGAGTAATTCTTTTGAGCCGGTTCTAGTTTCTTGCTCTCAAAAGCTAATGGTCGACCATCCTGTACTAAAACCGCTCCTATAGCAAAATCACTCGCGTCAGTTTCAACCACAAATGGTTTATTGGGATCTGCTATATGTAAAAGTGGAGCTGTAGCAATTGCTACCTTCAACTTTTCCATACTTTGCTTCTGTTCGTCTCCCCAATGAAAGGCTTTCCCTTTCCCTTTAAGTTGTTCCGTCATCGGGACAGCAATTTTGGCATAGTTCTTAATGAATCTTCGATAGAAACCTGATAAACCTAGGAAGATCTGTAGCTCCTCCAGGTTCCGTGGATGTGGCCATTCCATAATAGCCCTTACTTTTTCAGGATCCATCTGGATTCCATCTTGGGAGACTATATGCCCAAGGTATTTAACCTCTGTTTTGAAAAATTCACACTTTGACTCCTTAGCAAAGAGCGAATTTTCCCTTAGCACTTGAAATACTTTTCTCAAGTGTTCCAAGTGCTCCTGTTCTGATGCACTATAGATCAGAATGTCATCTAAAAAGTCTACTACAAAGTGTCCTAGATAAGGCCGTAAAACACTATTCATGAGTTTCATGAAAGTGGCAGGAGCATTGGTGAGACCAAAAGGCATCACCAAAAACTCATAGTGCCCATATCTAGTCCTAAATGCAGTTTTAGGGACATCCTCTGCCCTAATCCTGATCTGATGATATCCTGATCTGAGGTCAAGCTTGGTAAAATACCTAGCTTGATGTAACTGATCAAATAGATCTTCCAACCTAGGCATTGGAAATCTATTTTTGATAGTTACCTTATTAAGTGCTCTATAATCTATACATAGTCTCATAGAGCCATCTTTCTTTTTAACTAGGAGCATTGGCGATGCCCATGGTGAGTTACTAGGTTTGATGAAGCCTTTATCTAAATAGTCCTGCAATTGCTTCTCAACCTCCTCATGCTGAGAAACACTAAGCCTATAAGGTGGTCTACAAATAGGGTTAGTGTTAGTAACAACTTCTATGGCATGGTCAATGTCCCCTCTCTCAGGTGGTAGCCCTCTAGGTAAGTCAGTGGGAAAAACATCTCTGTATTCAAACATAAGATCCTTAAAACTTTTAACTACACACTCTTGCAAAAAAGAATAGTAGAAAGTCCTGTTCATATTTACATTCAAAGCATGAAAATATACATCAGATGAGCTGTCTGTACAATGCTCCATATCATGACTATACAATAAAAACATATCCTGTACATGCTGTGAACAACAGAGACTATACAACTCTAATGATGAGATGAGAGGTGCACTAGGTACATCTCTCTCTCCCTGAATATAAACTGTACTTCCATTCTTTTCAAACTCGAGTGTGTTATTTTGATAGCTGCGTTTAAGTGTATGTCCCAACCCCCATAGCCACTCTCTTCCTAAGACTAGATCTGTCCTCTCCATGTTCATAATTTGGAAGTCCATATGATCTGTATAATCCTGCATCTTGACTTCCAAATTGGATACCATAGTATCCCATATTCTTTTATCTTGCCCTTGCATCATAGATACAATGTATTTATGTGCACTAGGCTGTTGGGGAATCTTCAATTTCTTGACCAAAGCATAGTTTATAAAGTTATGAGTGGCAGAGTCATCTATCATGACTCGCACCCTGGTCCCGTATACACTACCATGTAGCTTGACCAAGTCATGTGGTCCAAACTGCGGTGACCACAATGACTGAGTCAAACAACACGTGTGCTCTATATCCTCGTGCATCAGCTCCACTCCCTTGCAGCTAGAGCTGCCATGAATGGGAAGGGTCTGCACTAGGTGGACCGCCTTTTTGCCCCTTTCAGGAGCCGTACTAGACTCTGGTCCTTTCTTTTTTTCTTCCCCCTTCTTGAGTGGACAGTTCCACTGTGAGTGGCTAGGGGATAGGCACCTAAAACACAGGTTCTCTCTTTTGGCCTTCTCAAACTGGTCTGTGGATAGCTTAGGCCCTTGTGATCTTTGTTTTTTAATAAAAACCTTGTTTTTCCCAAAAGGCAACTTTTTCTTAAATTTAGTGGTGCTAAGAGGTTTAAGGGGCTGATCCGTCTCCATAGGAGTATACTGAGGACGGTTATGGTCCTCATATATATGTGCATACTTGATCGCCTCCTCAAACGTCTTAGGCGCATTCCTCCTGACTTCCCTCTTTATGGCTTTATCCAAGCCCCTAACAAACCCTCTGGTCTTCTGAAAATCATCTAGACCCTTAAGCTTCAAAGTGATCTCTCTATAGTGAGATAGATAAACTGAAAGAGGCCTGCCTCTTTGAGTAATTCTATCCCACTCATCCCAATTCGTCTCCTCTTCATTTTCAGGAAGAAACTCTTTTAGGAAAAGAGTCTCAAAGTGAGTCCAGTCACTAGGGATAGAGTTCGCCTCCTTAAGACTCATCCACCACTTATAAGCACGCGGGCCGAGGGAGAGACTCGCCTCTAGCACACGATACTCAGGTGGGGTGCCCTTCAATTGATGCAAATCTTGCCACTTTTGTAAAAAAGTGTAGATTGCATCTTTATTCTTGTCTCGGTCATCCCCCGTGAAGGTTGGTGGCTTTAAGTCTTTCAGGAGGGGAGCTTCCCTAGAGCTCTCTCCTTTATATTTACTAGGAAGAGAAGTCTCTTTCCTAGTAATCTCTAGAGGAATGATAGGAGTCTCTCTTTCCTTCCTAGCTAGGAAAGAAGTGACACTAGTCTCAAGAGAGATCATTTGAGACTTAAGTTGCTGTATAAGAGATGTCATGCTACCCAAATCTTTCTCTAACTTGAGGGTTTGCTCTTTCAAGTCAATGAATTGGTCACGAGTGACAAATTCATCTATAAGCTCTTCATAAGTGTACTCTTGCTGTGAAGGCTCTTTTTCTTCTATGTTCTCTTCTATTTCTTGTCCTAACTCTACTTCTTCCATCCTAGCATCCTGATCCTCTAGTTGCTCTCTAGGTGGAGAAGTGGTCTCAACTACTTGTTTGCCTTTATTTTCCATGTTTAAGTACCCTTCCCCCGTTTGCTAACTAGAGAGTATGAAAATGAATGGAAGTAGAGTTAAAATATGCAAGAAGAAGAGAGATATAACACAAGAGCACTTCCCTGATACAAAGTAGTGTTGCGGAAGCTAAATCCAGGTGGTCCTTGATGCTTCAAGCCGCTGATTTTGAGTCCTTCGCCAGTCCCAAAAGAAAATTGGAAATGTCCGCTTGGTCCGGGGAGGTTCTAGACACCATAAACCATCCAAAACAACACCAAAAGTGCGTAGGAAAAGCCTCAAACGGGCAAACTGAATGCAACTGAACAATTTCAGAAATTTTCCAATCCTCGCCAGTCCACAAAGTGTTGTCCAGCACCTGCACTTCAAAAATTTGAGACAATCCCAAGTGAAAAAATTGGATTTGGAGTCCGGAAGAAGAAAAACTAGGCTCGGAAGTGGCTGCCTAGTTCCTGCTGAAGTGCTGCAGAGAGATTTTGGTAGGGCAAATCTCTTCCAAATCCAACACCGATGGTCTCTGAGTGAAGCTTGAAAGCGTAGCTTCGAAACGTGACCAAGATATTTGAAATCCGATATCGTATGAAGAAGATATGGTCCGGAGAAGTGAGGTATGTCACCGGTGGGAAGTGAAAAGCTTCATCTTCATGAATAGATAGGTTTGGAAAGCTCAAAACTGAGGAATGAAAGCTTCTTTCACCAAACCAACACCCCCCATCCCATAACCACAGCCCATAATACATATGTACATCCTCATTTGATCAACATCTTGATCCACAATATCAATTTTGTTCTTCTAATTCCCCCAAAAAAATTCGAATTTTACCTATCTTCAAGTTGAATTGGAGTGGCTTCGAAAATTTCTGAACTGTCAGAGGGCGCCTTTGATGGAGCAAGTTATCCCACATAAGGGCGCTGTAGGCGGAGAAAATCCCTTTATAACCAAGAGCATGAGGAGCTTATTTCCACCTTGGAGTGGGGAGGGAGGAGCAAAGCTCCCCCTCGTGGGCTGGCGGATGCCTTCGGGCCTCTGCGTGACTCTCTGCGCCTGTGGGCCTTCTCTGATCGCGGGCCGCCTGTGGGCCGTCGGTTGTTGATGATGGTTGTCCCGTCGCGGGCCGCATGTGGGCCGTCGGTTCTTGATGATGGTTGTCCCGTTCGCCGTCTGGCTCCGATACCAATGTCAGAGATCGCCTGCTCCGATGAGCTCCCCAATTTTGGGGCGATACCTGCACGACTTTCGATGACTCTCTCAGGTGTTCGCACGGAGATCGATGAGTCCTTCGCCGCCCAGCCGCGTGGTGTCTCTAAATGACTACTTTCTCTCTCTCTACACCCAAAATGGGTCATGGTCAAGGTTCCTCTCATGAGTGCCACTTGGCACTCATGTGAGCATCATACTCTATATGAATAAGAGGAGGGTCATACCTCTAAATACTATTCATATAGGATACTCCATGTGACATTACCTTTAGATGTATCTCCAACCTTTGTGAACTTTGCTTCATGTGTGAATACTTGGCCCATCAGAGTTGTGAGATCTGCGGTATGTATGTCCATGTAGAGATCCATTGCAGTGGTGAAGCTTTCCCACTTATCATCTGCCTTTAGTCTATTGGTTACTTGCCTTACTATTTGTTCCTCTTCAATCTCCTCTCCTATGCTTGCTAATTGGTCTTCCACATCCTTGATCTTGGTCACAAATTCTGAGACTGATTGTTGTTGGTGCATTTTGCCCAAGCCTACATGCTTGATATACTTGATATTATCCTCATTTGTAAGTCACATGAGTAGTCATGTGAACACCTCTCGTAAAAGAGTACATTTTATCTCTTGTAAATGGAAAAAGAAAAAAGGAAAAGGATGGCTTACCTCATCCATGATGTAAAAGCAAATTCGTGGTTCTAACTACCTAAAACCACGAAATTTAGAGCTGAGGGAATCTCTCCTAACTTTGGGGATCACTTCTAGGTGGAGCCATTCGAATTCGAATTCAAAATTCCCTCCAAGAATAGCTCTAAAAGGAGCAAGAAGGAAGAGGCGATTAGCAAGCCTTGTACGTGACCACTTGATGTCATTTTGTAGAGATTGAAGAGCTTACTCCATAGCTCTATCATTCTACTCCCATTGTGCAAAGATTCATTGCCAATGTGGTTGTAATCATATGTGAATCTATACATTTATCATCATCTACTTCTCTGTTTTGTTCTCTGTTATACTCACTCAGAGCAGTAACTTCAGAAGCTCATATCTCGAGTTCTACTGAACTTTTTTCAGTGATTTAACTTGCGTTAATTAGCTTGTACTGTCTACTTTGTGCATATCAATTTTCAAGGTCATTCGATTAATAATTTTGGAGATATCTGCATTTTACTGCTTACTAGTCTATCTCTGCAGAGCCCCGAGAATTGTGGGAATGTTCTAGAAATTGATGAAACTTGTTCTCACTGCTCAGTCCATCATTTGAAGTGTTTTAACTTGGATTAGGAATCTTGCTAAGTCTATTTGCTATGCCCAAAAGGAATTTTTCTAATTCCTACCAGGTTGAGAGCACTGTTCATTTTTTCCAGCAGGTGTATGTCCAAAAATAGCAAGTTTTGGGAGCTAGTCATTTCGCAACTAGTCTGTCTTGACTTAAACTTTTGGGATACATGTTCCAAAGTACTTGGCTGATATTTTGGTGGATTTAGGAAGCTCAAAGGGTCTACTAATCAACTCTGAAGTCTCAGTTGGCTGGTGTGAAGCTGGTTGTAGCAGCATCTACTCATCTTTGGATTGCATCCACCATCTCTCTTCACAATTGTTTTGGTTGCTTCCTAAGAGTTGTGAATTCAATCCACAATTGATTCTTTCTGGCCCTTGTATTAGATGAAAAGTATGATGACAAGGTTTCCCAAGTTTCTTGGGAAGTCTTACAATTCCTTATGTGAGGTAAAAGGAAATCAGATATAGAGTTAAGAAGATAAGACCTTGCCAATGCATCTTTTGCACACCATGTATTAAGCCTTTCTTGTTCTTCCTTGGTGGGTAGGCCCCTTGCTTTGAATGAGGGAAATTCCTCATCTCCTGAGATGAATCCAAATAGACTTCTTCCTTGTAGATAGGTCTTCATCCTCAGAGACCAAGCTTGATAATTGTTCTTGTCCAATTTATCAATGAATGAAGGAAAACCATCTCCCATGTTACCTTGTTTGCTCTGATACCACTGTTGGGAAAGATGGATGGATCCTCCAGAAGATTAAGTAGGTGTTGCTAATCCTGCTTTGCACCAGCCCTCAGTAACTCCATATATGATTAGTAGACACCCTTAGCTTTCAAATGATACCAAGAAATGCTATATGTACTTTGGAAAAGGTTTGAGTAATGACTTGATCAAAACAGATGAGTTTGTGAATCACAAAGCTAGAAAACTTTCTATTTTAGTGTTGATACCTGCTCAGTCTTTCACTCAGTATGACCAGTACACTTACAATTGGCAAAATTCCTTCTAGAGGTATTCTATTAGCTTAGTAAGCTACCATTTGCAAGTGGAATCATTCAAAATGATAAACTATACTAGGAGAAATAACTTTAGCAAATTTATGGACACTCTCGACTTTTTAGGAAGTATGCAGACAAATACCAGTGAGCACTTCGACGGCGATTTCTTGAGATTGGCTGAGCCAAGTTGCTTCAAACTTTGTATGCTTGTAGTATGCTTTGAGCTGGATCCACCAAGCTTTGAATCACTTGATTTGGTGAAGTAGGCACTCAGATATGCCTCTTTGAAGTTGACAGAGTTGGATGTAGAAAACTCAGAGAATACAGTAGTGATAGAAGTGAATGTATGTATTAAATCACATTGATGTACATTCCCATTGGCATGATTAACATTGCCAAATGGTACTCAGAGGTGTAGGCTATGGAGTAGACCTCACACTCTCAATGATCAGTAGTGTAAGCCTCGGGAATTGAGCTAGACAAAATGAGCTAAGCTACCCGCGACTTTTGACTTTCATCTTTTATAGAGTTGAGTTGAAAATTCAAGTTTGAATTCAAATTCAAACTCCTATAATCTTTCACCTAAAAGGTAATGAGATATTCTCTCAATCAATCAACAATTTTTTTCACGACTCTAATCAAGTAGGTGTGTATATAAGAAATGCCAAGCCTTTTAGACTTTTACAAGGAGTAAAATGGTAAGAACTTATAAGCCTAAGTTCCTATGATCCTTCCTTCATGTGATGTCTTTATGAAGTAATACAAGCCAAATTGTGAAGGCTTGAATTGCACCAACAATAAGGATGTGTTTGCTTTGCTAGCTTTGAATCCTTGGTCCTATAAGTAGGTAACTAATCTGTGATTCCAAGCTCTTGGAGCTTCCTTCAAACCATACAAAGCCTTCTTCAATTTACACACATAATCTGGATGATGTGCATCTTCATAGCCAAGTGGTTGTGCCATGTAAACTTCCTCTGAAATCCAAACATTGTGAAATGCATTATTAACATCTAGTTGATATAGCTTCCAATTCCTAGATGCAAAAATGCTAATGAGTACTCTGATGGTAGGCATTTAAACAACAGGTGAGAAGGTCTCTTCATAGTCTATGTCGTGGTTTTGGGAAAACCCCTTGGCTACTAGCCTTGCCTTGTGTCTATTGATACTACCATTTGAATTCCTTTTTACTTTATAGATCCACCTTGATCCAATTACCTTCATTGATAGCTTGCTAGGAACAAGTTCTCATGTGTCATTGTCCATGAGGGCTTCAATTTCATCATCCATTGCTTCTCTCCATTCCTTCTTGCATGGAATGTCTTCATATGATGTTGGTTCTTCATTGTTGGAGTCCTTAACCATATAAATTGAATGCTTTGTGACCAAAGAGGTATCAAATCCATATCTCTCTCATTTCTTCTTCTCTCGCATTGATCTTCTGAATGTTTGATGAGATCTTTTTTATCCTTAAGCTAGTTCATGCACCTTAGCCTTCCCTTTGTTCTTCCATAGCTTCAAATTCTCTAAATCTATCAAGTCATCTTCAAAGTTACTATCTTCATGATGCTTTGGATCCTTTTTTGGAAGAGATGGAAATTCTTGTCCCAAGTCATATGGTAGCTTCACTTTCCTCTCATCATCAAACCAAGATTTATTTTCATCAAATACTACATCCCTACTAACTAAAAAGCCTTTGTTAGTGGGATTATACAATCTATATCCTTTTTGGTTTTGATCATATCCAATAAAGATACACTTCTCTACTTTGGGATCCAATTTCCCTCTTATTTGAGAAGGTATGTGAGCATAAGCTAGACATCCAAAGATTTTGCAATGCTCTAGACTTGGCCTTCCTCTATTCCATACCTCATAGGGATTCATACCATCTAAAGACTTTGATGGAAGTCTATTTACAAGGTATGTGGCTATTGATATAGCCTCTACCCAAAGGTAATTGGGTAAACCCTTTTCATTGAGCATGGATCTAGCTACCTCAACTATTGTTCTATTCCTTTTTCAGCTACTCCATTGATTTCATGTGTGTATCTAGTTTTCACCTCTCTTTTGATGCCTCTTTCTTGTAGGAAAGTATCAAATTTAGTTGAGAAGTCTTCTCCACCACCATCTAATCTGATCTTCTTGAGACATCTACGCGTTTGATTTTCTACAAGAGCAAGATACCTTTGGAAACAATTGAAGAGTTCATCTTTATGCTTCATAAAGTATAGAATTTTCCATCTGCTACAATCATCAATAAAAGATACATAATATCTTGAACCTAAAGTAGAGGGTTCTTTGCTTGGACCCCATACATCTGTGTGGACAAGATCCAATAGTTCCTTATGAATATAGCCTTTCTTGTTGAAGTGTTGTCTATGAGCTTTGCCAAATTGACAAGCTCCACACTTGTATATCATATGTTCTTTTGTGATGTTGGGCAATCCAAGTACATTTTGATCCCTAAAAATTTGTTTCAAAGTTCTCTCACCAATATGAGCAAGCCTTTTAGGCCATACCTTCAATTTAGAGAGTGTTTGAGATCCATAGCTAAATAATGCTATGTTCTTGGTGTCCTGTACTTCAAAGGTCAAGAGTCTTTGTGTCTTTTATCCCTTGGTAATTCTTCTAAATCCTTGCTTGGGGTCTTCCACATATGCTCCATGTCTTATAAACCTAACCTGCAATCCTTTCTCCACAATTTGTCCAACACTTATCAAAGTTTTGGTTATGGTAGGCACATACAAAACCTTGCTTAGAAGATTCATGTTTCCATCTGATGTCTTGAAATTACGTATTTTCTCCACTGAATGTCTTGTATCATCACCTGTTTGCACTTCATGTTTATTTTTGGGATCTTCTAAATCAGAGAGCAATACTACATTTCCTAATACATGATTTGAGCACCCTAAGTCAATATGAAAAACATGATCATCATCCTTACCCTACTTCAATGATAGGTTCATGAGGAGTAGTGAGTCTTCTTGACTTTGATCTTTAGTGTAGTGTTGTAATCCTTTCTTCCTCTATATCCATTTTGATTATTATTATTATAATTGTTGAAGTAGTTGTTGTTGTATCCTCCATTGTACCTGCCTCTATTTGATCATATAGCCACCTCTATTGAATCCTATTCCTCTAGAATTCCTTGGGTTCTTGTAACATTCCTCAATGGTATGATTAGAGTAACCACAAATGTTACAAGATTGAGATGCTTGGGGTCTAGCCCTGCCTTGCTTTCCACCTCTACCTCTTCCTCTAGCTTTTCCTCTACCTTTGAACTTGGCTTGGAAAGTGCTACCTTCATCTTCATACTTCTTAGACTTTGGCTTATCCTTAGCTTTAGCTTTATTAGAGTATAAGGTAGAAGATTGATTACCTCTTGAGGATTCACCATTTTGGCTTACCTTTGCTTCATGTGTGAAGAGTTGGCCCATAAGAGTGTTGAGGTCAAGCACTTGCATGTCCATGTATAGTTCCATGGTAGTTGTGAAGGATTCCCACTTGTCATCAGGCATAATTCCATTGATGATTTGCCTTATGATTTGATCTTCTTCAATTACCTTTCTATTGCTTCCTAATTCATTAGACATCTCCATTTTGGTGGATTAATCAATCACACTTTGCTTGGGACTCTTCTTCAAGGTAGTAAACTCCATCCATAGCTAGTTATTCCTTGCTCTGGTATTTGAAGAGAAGAAAGAAGCAAGTGTTTTCCAAGTTTCTCTTGAGGTCTTGCATCCTTTCACATGAGGTAAGAGAAAATTAGAGATTAAGTTTAAGATGTAGGGCATGAATAGTGCATCCTTTGAGCACCAAGTTGAAAGCCTTTCTTGCTCTTCATGTGATGGTTGTCCTTTGCTTCTCATTCTTGGCATGAATTCATCTTCAGCTATGTATCCAAATAATTTTATCCCTTGAAGGTAGGCCTCCATCCTTAGAGACCAGGCTGAGTAGTTATTTGTATCCAATTTTTCAATGGTGGAAGGAAATCCATCTCCCATATTGATTTATCTTGGCTCTGATACCACTATGAGGGGAGATGGAGGATACAATCCAAAGATGTGCCAGGTGCTGCAAAAACCTACTCTACACTTGCCAAGATAACTTCAGAGATGATAAGTAGACACTTTCTGCTTGCTAAACATGCATATAAACCATCCTAATGCTTTGGAGTATCAATCTCAAATTGATTCATCAAGACAGACTAGTTAATACTAAATAGATGGAGGAAAACTTGCTATTTTGGGATGGATTGCACTATGAAAATTCGTTCGAAGCTCACTACATGCTAAAAATTAACAGAGATCTTTGCATGATTTCAATTAGATAGATAATGAATCTAAAGCAACAAATTTGATGACTTTTGATGAACCATATGGAGAGAAATCAATCTAGCAATATAAGGGTGTCATCTCGTTATTTTAGGAGTTAATTGCCAGTATACCTAGTCAGCTTCAAATGATTGTAGCTCATAGAGTAATAAACAAATGATGATGAAAATTGGTATGATTAAAATAGACTTATCAAATTACCTATATCAATTTAAACCTCAGCAAAAGATCAAGTATACACAGGGAACTTACTCACTAAAGTTGACTGAAAATGTGACTGTAAACTTGTAGCAACAGATGAGAACAACGTCAAAGTATAGCTAGAAAATCAATCTGTATTGAACATATTGTACATGATATGAATGGACATGAAACTTGGGAAGGATTAGCACAATGTCTGATTCACTTGTGGCTTGGTGCTTGATTAAAATCTCTCTAGGATGTAGCTCAAAGTGCTCCTCTAATCTGCAACTATACATAGGTGTTTTTATAGTAATATTTGAATTCCAGTCTTGGAGGCATTGTACCTAAAAGTTCCCCTAAATTTGAGGAGTCACTTAGCTAATCAATCACTCCTAACTCAGCTCGTAATTTGTGCCTAACATAGCCACGAGTTTCTTCAATAACTTTTACTTTTCAAGGTAATAACTTTTCAAGAGTTACAAGAGCATGTTTCTATGACTCTCTCATTGAGAGTGTGCAATAATAATTCTTTACATTTATGAATGATGAAGCACTAGACTTGGATGAAATACACCAACACTTATCACAATGGAGAATCCATTGTTCTTCATTCATAGCTAGGTCCATCATATCTAAGATTTCAGCCCAACCATGGGGTTCAAACTCTTTGTCTAGGAATATCATAGGTGCATAGGTTGGGTCTTGAATTGATATGTGATTCCTTGAGGCTCCTATGTCTCTGACTTTTAATTTTCCCTTCTCTTGTTTCGCAAGCTTTTACATCAACAAGTGGGTATCCTTGTGCATCCATGAAGGATCTTATTCTATGGAATGCACTGAATCCATGTCCTCTTGGATTTTATGGATGGGGTTCCACTACAAAGGTGGGATGTCTCTATGAGTGTAGTCCTTGAGGCTAACCATGGTAGTTACCCCTAGATGATGTAAGTACAACAAGTTGGTTCCCTAATCTTGCACTATCTGCAAGTGTCTCATAAAGGTTCCACCCAAGATCATTTCGTAAACATGATTCTTCCCAAATTCACATATTGAGAAAGTGTGTTCAAGTTGTACACCACAAGTAGTGAGAGAGATTCCTTCCAACAATCCTATGGAGTTTCTATGTGTTTGTATGTCGGCTATAATCTCATTTGTGTGGGTCTCAAAGCTTGTTTTTCACAAAATTTCCATAAAGACATGGTAGCAATGCCAACTCCTACTCTTGAATCTAGAATTGCCTTGGTTGTATATCCTTGATAGATGATAGAGAGATAAGTGTTTCCTTCTTTTCCTTCACTCATATATTCTATTTTGTCCATGGGTATCTCAAGAAATTTTCTATTGGATTCTACCTGTGAGTGGGCACTAGAAATTTATGGAACTTGGTTTGCTATTTTTTGAAGCTCTTCTAAAGTAAGGTGACACTAAACTTTGGTGTTTCACTATCGCTATGTTCCCAAACAAGTATAACTGAATCTTTATTTCTATTCATTATCCTAGGGGTTCTCATATGAATAGACTTCAATTCCCATGGGCCTATTAAATGTGGAGATTCTTGTAAAGAATTGGATTCAAAGTTTATTCTCTCACTTGATTGAATGTTTTCCTATTCTTTGTATAAAGAGGGAATGTCTTGGGGGGAATTGATCCAGAAGATCCTCTATCTCTTGAATAGGTGAGAGAGTCATCTGTTCTATACCCCACTTCTCTTCTTCATTCTCTCTCAAAAAGTCTTGTGAGTATTTGTTAATGGAAGGAGGAATTCCAGCTTTTGTTGAGCTAGGGGCATGGGCTCTTTCTGGAAAGAATGATCCTCTTTTTCTTTCACTTGAATGAGACTTTTCAGGTCCCAAATTCTTAGTTTTGGATGCCATTTGCTCTAATCATTCTAGTAGTCCTTGAAAGTGCAATATTGGTTTGACTAGATTACTCTATTTAAAGATTTGACTAGCATCAAACATAGCTTGAGCTAGTTCAACCATTTTGATGCACAATTTCATCCTTTCTACCTCTGGCTTTGCTCTAGGGTAGTTGTCTAACTTTACTGCATTTGGTCCTTCTCTTACTCGTGCCTGATAAGCCTTGAACATAATATCTAATTCTTTTGGAATAGGATCTACTAATAGTGAACTTGACTTAGGGATGGGTAGAGTCTCAAATGGGGCTTAGGACGCCAATTCTACAATATTTTCCTTGGTATCTTTCATGCTACCTTCTAATTTTTCTAGTTTATTGGACAAATTTCTCTTTATTCTCTCTCTGGAATGTTTCCATGACTTTGTCTTTCTTTTGCTAGACTCCTTGATCTAACTAGGTTCTAGCTCTCTTGATTTCCTTGTTGGGCCTGCTATAAAGCATGTGCTCTAGTGATTGTCTGGATAGGAACTAAAGTGAGTGGAATTCCATTTGAACTCTAGACTATGTCTATCACACTGATTGGTGTAATCTTCGAGGCATTAGAGGGATTCCTGGGAAACTCACATATGATGTGCTCTTTACCACACCTTGAACAATATCCTTGAATGGTGAGATGGTGTGGCTAACTTGCTAGTAGGGGATGTGGGCGCTTATGTATGAAGTGATCTCCTTGGCATCTATAGCAAGGTCCATTAGGGGCATGTGGTCTCATCTATCTCAACTGGTGTCTAGGGTTGAGATTAGTGAGACATTGGCATAGTCACATTCCTGGATTCCCAACAATATTCCTATGATGGGATCTCATATTGATAAGTCTCTCTATGTTTTTGGGGATTCCATGTAGTAGCCAAGGACATTATCTCCATGAGATGATTAAAAAATATTAGTGTTTGGGTCATCTTATGTGTTCATTAGGGAAATTGTGACTAAAGGGCTGTTTGGATTCTCTTCTATTGTGTACTTGACTCAAATGGCATTAGTAGGGGGTGGAAATTATTGCCTAACATTGTCTATGGTCTGGATTGTGCTTGGTATCATGGCTAATAAATTTTCTATAGCCTATAGTAGGACTCCTATTAGTAATGGTTTTGATACCTATATAGATATTCATATGGCTGCTGATAGTTTTTTCTAACTATCTGCTTATTGTAAGGGCAATCTTGTGCCATGTGGTTCATGTATTTCCTCTCTGTGTTATAGTAATATGAGCCTAGGGCTAAATCATTCTATTTTTGCATGGGGCAAGCATTAGCCATGTGGTCACCATAGGTATAACAATGTTTGATAGTAGTGACCTTATGATTCTACCTATTCTATAAGTTTCATCCTAGCTTTTGTGCAGCTAAATCATCTAGCTCCTCCACTAAAGATGAAGGTTTAGATGTGATACTGACCAAACATTTTGACCTTTTATAAATTTTGGAAAATTCTAGCTCCTCTTCTAGGTTGTTCTCTATGTCTATGCACATTCTCACACACTGGTCTAGGGTGTTTGGTTCTTTCAAGTACACATATGATCATAGCTTTCCACTCAAAAGGCCATCTACAAATAGTGAAACTTTCTTGGCTTGAGTAGGTAGCTCTAAGAATGGGTATCTTTCTATGTATTTCTTGAATCTACATCCCAGTAACCTTATTGTCTCTCGGCGGGTGTGCTTCAAACTACAAATCGAAGATGAGTTGTTGTGCCTCATTCCACTCTTAGAGAACTCAGTGATGAAGGCATCCATCAGCTGCATGATGTGTCTATAATGACCTCATTGTAAGGGTTGAAACCATGCCATGGTTCTACCCTTCAAGCTTAGCCCAAAAGCCTCATATTGAGTGAACCAGTCCTCTACTTATTCTGCTCTCAACACGTGCTTGAATTCCGCTATGCGATCATAAGGATCTGTTGTGCCATCGAATTAGTTCTTCATGGTTTTAACTACCTACAAGGGTCTTAATGATCTCAAGTTTTCTCTCTATCTAGAGAGTTAAACCCTATTTTTTGACAAGTATTCGATCTCTCTTGATAGAAATGGTCTATCATGATAGGGCACTCTCTCATGATACAGGATCTTTATCCGTATAGAGGGTCTCTATCATGATAGAGAGGGCCTATTGCGGGGGGGGGGGGGGGGTTGCCATGATAGATGGTGGTCTATTGTGATAGATGACATCTATTGTGGGAGTGGTTTGTTGTGATGGACCGAAGGTCTATCGCGATAAACTACTCTATCACCACAAAGGGTGGTCTATCACAATAGATGTGTGTCTATCATAAACTAGGTCTGTAACGGAATTGTTCTATCATGATAGATGGTGTTTATCGTGATAGAGTGGCCTTATTGCACCTTTTTTCTATCATGATAGAGGGAGCTCTATCACAATATAGTGGCCTTGTCACAATAGAAAAGGTCTCTCACGATAGAGGGGCTCTATCAAGGTCTTCATTCTATCATGATAGATGAGTTTCTATCAAGATAGAGTGGTCTATCACAATAGATGGGTGGTTTGTTGTGATAGATAGTGTCCATTGGGGGGTCGGTCTGTCACAATAGACATGGTCTATTGCTATACATAATGTCTATCGGCTATCATAATTTTGGCCTATTGTGACAAAAACAAAAAATTAGAGTTTCACTCATGCTTCTAGTGCACAGAGATGGCATTGGGGAGCCCTACATCATGTTCCAGATGCAAATGCAAAATACCAACTTTTTTCATCTATAGAAATAGATTGAACCGATCGATCCGAGTCTGGAAAATCTCTATGTCATACCTATGCAAGCTTGGAGCTGATGATGGAGCTATGCCTATAAGAAATCAATAAAAACAAGAAAAAAGAAAGCACATGCAAACTCGTTATCTCGCTCTCTCATGAATGCAAATGAGGGGGAAGGGGTAGATATCGATAAAAAGTAAATTTTTTTGGTGAAGATGATGATGAGTGGTTATGGTGTCAGAAGGTAGGGGAGATGGAGATGATGCTAAAAATGGTGAAAGCAATAAAAACAACAAATTGTACTTTCCAACATCAATACTTCAACATTCTAACCATCAATGCTTGTCCTCAAGGGTGCCCCCTGACAGCTACACCAAATTTGGTGTCACTCTAAACAAGGATGAGTACCACATCAAGGGGCTTTGCCTCCTTAATTGTCCATCAGTGGAGACATGAGGATTATATGATGATCTTGAATGAGTGAAGTGCATGAAGGTGAAGGTGAGAAGCACACTACATGCACACACACACACATGCACAAGGTAGACACAAGAAGTAGATCAAAGGAAGAAGTAGATTCTCTATTACCAATGCTCTTATAGACAATACAAGCTCCCTTTCCTCAAATGTGCAACCTCAAAAATGAACTCTCTAGATCTTTTTTATAGTTTTCTACTAGCTTTGGCCGATTTCAAACATAGTGTCCAACATGATTAAAATTAGGTTCTAGTGCTAATTTGAGGTATCTAATGGGCTCCAAAAGTTATGAAAGTCTGTAGATAGACTTTACCTAAGATCCTCAAGCCTGAGAACTCCTCATCTTGCATAAAATCGAGCACTTAATTACAAAATTGGTTGTTTAGAATACATGGGTAGTGATGAAAATCATTGTTTGGATATCTAGTGGAATCATTGATATTTGATATTTGATAATTTGAAAAAAATATGAATTAATACCATTTATAATCTCAGACATCTTGCTTTACATACTTCCTCTTCTTTGATGTCCGCATCCTCCTCCTCTATCCAAACCTTGGCCTTGTGCATTTCCAACATGATTTCACATTAGCGACCATTCAAACATAAATAAAATTATAGGAAATGCCTATAATAGAGCTTAACAAGAATTGGAAGACAGATATAAGCCCAAGAACATCATACTAATAAATTCTTTAGAGATAAGGAGTTGCAAAGCGAATGCCAATAGAACACTCAAGATGGCGGTCTCATAGCAGCAATCTTCCCACTCTCTGTGTTTGCTTCAAAAATCACCATTTTTTATTGATCATTCTATAATTCCACCTTCTCTTTGCTGATTTCCAAATCCTCAATCCTCAATGAGGTCTCTAGGCAATGTTCTAGTGTCACTATTACTTGACAAGTAGATTCAATAATCCTGCTACTCAGCGTTGGGTCTCCATGATCCTGCCCTCTATGGCTACAGTTCAGCGTATCTATGAATATGCTTATCTCAATGCCTATCTAGGATTTCCATGTTGTACATTACTCTGCTGGCATATATGTATGCATGAATAGATGTGCATCTTTCTATATCTCTACCTTTGTGTGCACCTATATTCTCTGTCCTTGTGTCTACTCTTTGCCTCTGTATCTATGTATGCATATTTGTATCTATGTGCACTTTATCTTCTGCCTTCTCATATAGGGGACACGGCCCTAGACTGTTAAGCATCTTCATGGCTCTTTGGACTGCACCCCCATGTTGTACCATCATTATTCAAGATGTTGTTATAGGGAACTAAAATTATTATTCAAGATGGTAAGGGAATATCTTTGGACTGTACCCCCATGTTGTACCATCATTATTCAAGATGGTAAGGGAATATCCTTTGAGATTTTTGCACCCACCTAGGAGGATATAGCATGTAGGGAGAAGATTATTGGTGCTGGAAAGGATGGAATGTAGTTAAGAGGATGGATTCTACTAGTTGTAGTAGGATTGTGGGGCTACCTAATGGAAGACCCAATTCTCCAAAACACTAAGTCTTCAGACCATTGGAATGTTGGAACATCTAAACATCAGAGAACATTGGAAGACTCTGGAATCATATGATCACTAGAAAATACCAGAGGACACCGAAATCATCTAAGCACTAAAAAACAAAAATTGGTCTAACAGTGCCTTTTTGTTCACGAGTCTGGCCACCTCCACCTTGCGGGCCAGGGTCCATGTGCACAAAGAGACATGTAAGGCATTCTAAACACACACACACGCACACATACACACACACACACACATATATATATATATATATATATATATATATATATATATATATATATATATATATATATATATATATATATATATATGCACACACAAACACATACATACACACATATATGCGTGCGCGCACATATATAGTATGTCTGTATGTGTGCATGTATGTATGTGTGTATATGTGTATGTATGTACATATATGTGTGTGTATAAGTGATAGAGCGGGCCTCTTTATGGTCAACTATGTGTAACCATATTTGACGATAGTTTGGTTGATCTTGGTTGGTCGAACTCTTGGTGAAAAGGGTCACATTGCCATATAAAATATCTTAGTGTGCTCAATAGAAAGCCACCTAAGAAGTATCTAGCCTTATCATTTTCTAAACCAACAAATTAAGCAAGACTGTTGAAATTATGCTCCATGGGTTAAAGTGGCATATTGGTCATAATAGAGGAGTTATAAGAAACCACTACCAGAAGACATTTGATTGGCCATGGTCCAAAGAACTTGTGGAGGCCAAACATTTATTTCTTAGAAGGAAATATGGGCCAAATCATGGAAATGAAGCAAAAAATGTTGACCCAATTGTAATAAGAAGAAAGAATGGAAATTTTTACTCATTATAAAGTATGATCATTAGGCAATGGGAGTACTCGACGGAGGAAGATAGGAAGCTTTATATGAGCTTTATGGAAATTTGGATTAGGGTGTTATTCCGTATGCCTCATTTTCTAAAACCCCCATTGTAGGGAGAAAGTTATTCAAAACGTTTTTAGAACCAAATGACATACTTTCCCTCATGACACGAGGTATTTCTAACTTTGAGTGTACTGAAAAATAATAGCTTAGCTTCACCTAAACTATCATTGTGTCCTATGCAAATCCATTATCCTAGTTCACATACAAGAAATTCCTAGTGATATAATGAAATATCTATATCCCACTATCCAAGAATTCCTTGGTTTTGTATCCATATAATGTTGACAAGTTCCTTGGAAGAGTGTCTATTGGTAGTTTGTTGTGAACTCTATTTTTTCTCTTCCCCTTAATTTTCCAAGTGAATGCATAAATATTCCTCTCTGAAATTAAGATAATCTTAAAGTACTAATCTTCCTAAATGGTGATAGATCATCATCTTCATGACTAAACACCAAGCAAGAGATTGATGCTCCTACAATTAGACTTATGATAAGTCGTCACTTAGTTCCCAATCTCTCTAATGACAACAACTAGAAGTTCTTGTCTATTCAAAAAGCATCATTGGGAAATAGACATGATAACTTCTCCTCTAGAGTCTTCACATGAGGATCAAATTATCCATTAGGACCGTCATATCTCGTTATTTCTTTTAATATAATATTATTACTCCTATGTAGGCATCTAAAAAGTTTTTGAAACCTCCTAACTAGACTACTCCTCTAGGAGGAAGTTACATTTACTTCCTCTTGAAAAATCCCTACTCAACCTTATCTTTATGAGTAAACTAGAGTTACTTCATCTAAATACTACCTATCTCTCTACTCTTTCACACGTGGGAACATAGAGGTTCTCAAGACTTTCCTTCTTAAACCATCAATAATCAAACTCCCATGTGAGGAAAATACAATGAAAAGTAAGTCAAACAAACTCCTAATTAGAGCCAAAACTCCACTATTGAAACCATAACTAAGAGATGTTCTCTATACATCTCTTCTCTCTCTAATGAGAGTCATAGTCAATGGATGATGAGTCCTTATGCTCCTGATCCTCAAAGAAAATTTATCAAAGGTAAATATTTTCCACCATCCCTACTAGTGGATCCCATACCCAATCTATAAAATAACAATTCCATTAAAAAGAGATACATCTAGATTCCATAACTATAATAGGATTTTTATGCACCATAGAGAGTGGAGTCATGTGAATTCCTCTTATTATATGACAAAAATTTCTTGGTTTGAATGATCCTCTAAACACCTCCTTCCCAAGTCTAACTAGTCCATAAGTACCAATGTAGGTACTTTCTAGATCCTTTTGTTATATGGCATCTCATCTATCTTTTTACCTAGAGATCCAGTGATCTTGGTGGAGCTAAGCTCAATTAGATAACCTTGTTTACTATATGTTTCATGTCAACATATCTTCTATGGTCCTTATGACATCCATGGGTGGTGGAAATTTCCTCTCAAGTGGTTTCCATACAGGTTGTGCATCTATAATTTCTAACCATAATCATCAGCTGACTATAGTACTTTCAAATCATAGAAAAAAAACATGACTCCACTGGGCAATCACATAGATACCAAAGAGTTTTCTATCGACATCACAAGAGTCTCTTGAAGGTAGTAGACCTTCACTATGTTGAAGATGATGATTTTCATGTCTCACATTCATACTAAGTTTGTAGGACAATACCTACAACCTCTTTATGCAACCTCCTAAGCTCATGAACGTTTCTTATGCATTATTCTCTTTATGAAGGATGATATTATTCTACTTAGAAATCTTAGAGTCTAAATCCATTTGGATTTTGATATTCAACTTCCTAATGAAGTTGCAATAACACATGGTTATATACTATTTTTTAGTATTGTCTGTCATATATATTTCTTTCAGTTTATATCTTTATTTAGGACTTTTAAGTTTCAAAACCGTTCAAAATATATTAATTTCATGAAAAATTTAAACTCTTATTTCTTATATATTAGTTATTTTCTTAGATCTCGATATCTTTTCCTTATCCTTTACTAACTTGTTACAAGTGGACATGCTTGGAAATGCTATTTGACTGAAATAATGACATATACCGATGTGTCTAGTATACTTATTCATTTCCAATAACATACATAAATGTCCCTACACCATCAAGGAGCATCTAAAGTGATTGGGGTAAGCAAAAAATGAAGGGGAAAGTTGCGCATGTGCAACCCACCCATGTTTGACTATTTGAGGCACTCAATCCCTTTGTCAAATCATCAATACAACTTATCAGAGTTTGAGGTATTGATTCCCTTTGCATTTTAGAATAAATCCAATGAATATGGATTCCCTCTAGGATAACCCAATACAAAAAGAAGATGTGATTATAATTAAATTACAATATTTGGGCAAAAGTCTGATTCTAAGTAAAGGTAGAAGGGTTTTTAAAGCTTTTCCAATAGATTTTAGAGGATTACAAGACCTAAAACCCATTGAAGCACTTCTTGGCTAGGTTTGGAAGTGGATGCACAACAAAATGATCTAGAAATGGCCAATGCCACCTCTACAACTACCAAGGATTGCCTATTAAAAGTTGATTCTCTACCTAGAGAGATCAAATTATCTATGTTTTGAGTAAGCTTGGTTCAAAATAATGACGAATCAAACACTCAAGGAAAAATTTATGTGTGAAAATTTGGCCGGTACTTGAAAGTCAATGATTTTTTCAAGCAAGTCTAGAAAAATCTCCTTTAATGTAGCTTGAATTAAACAATGGAGTTCTATTCATGATATGTACACTTATAATATAACTTTTTTAGGTACCAATGAGGCATGTTGTCTTTGGCTATTCATGCAATATTTTTGTTCTTTCATTCAACACTACCTTTTTTTTGTGGTGTATAATTGCATGAAGAAATTAAGGACTCCGTCAAATCCTTTTTTTTTTTCAAAAAGAAAAAAGAATTCAGTAAGGAAATATGCTCCTAGTCCATTTGATCTTAGTGGACTAATGAACAAGCAGATGGAAGAATGGTAGAATGCAGGCAAGGATAGAGATATTTTCCTTCTTTTAGGGTGATGTACAATAAGAAATTATCTCTAAAGAAGATTTGTGTAAGCACCATACATGCCAAACATATAAGAAAGGGAATAAAGTATTATCCGTACAATGTCATGCATGGAGCTAGGCACCCAAAGAGAGATAACATCAATGCTACTAGCTTTTGGTTGAACAATCTAATAAACATTATAAAAAAATTCACACCTTGGCCAAATTTGGTTAAATGTATAAAAGGAACATAAAAGAATGTTTATTTGATGTTTGTTTGTCATATAAAAAAAATGGAAGTTCCAACATTGTTATGAAAAGGGTTGTGAACCTCCTTTAGTTCACAATAGGAATAAATTGGACGAATATTATAAAATGGTGGTATGAAGCACGCTCTGAATCTATATTGTTAATGTTGTTCTTAACAACGTAAGTGAGGTGAACTAGAACTTTACAAAATGACATTGTAGAAACTAAACGCTTGAATTTCTCCCATCTTCTATGTGAAATTTATGTTGTGTGGTTCATTCTTTGCAAGGTCTTATGCAAAAGAATCAAAGCTAAGAAGCTTGGGAGTTATTTATATGATATTTTTCTTATATCTAAAACATTTTCCCATTCCTATCTTTTATCGATTATTTTGCCAGATAAGCTCTAAATTGAAAATGCATGTCCCCTATTTTAGAGAGGTTGATAACCTCATGAGATTCAAGTGTGATAACCACTAGTCCATGTGTGTGTGTGTGTCAGAGAGAGAGAGAGAGAATCTTTTTGCAAAACCCCAAAATTTTAACTCCAAATGGGCCTAAAAAATTTTTCAAAAAACAGTGCAAAAAATGCCTTGGAAACAAAATTCAAGCTAATAATAGAGCTACCCACAAGTTGAATACATGAGCGCCCACTTGAAATGAGAGTAGTATGTTATGTTTACAAAATTTTAAACAGCAAAGTACACAACGAAACATAATGAGACCTCTCAAGATCTTCAAAAGATCAAACAAATATTTCCAAACTTCAGAAATCAAACTTTCCTCCAAACTTTTAAGTAAACAAAAATGGGTCAATATAGCAAAATAATCACCCCAAACTCCCTGAGTAGAATTTGTCAAAACTAATCGTGTATTCTGAAAGTAGACTCTATCGTGCTTTAGAAACAAAAAACATCAAAAAAGGTGGAGTATAGCTCCCAAACAAATAGTTTGAAGTCAATTTATGCGGAGGCCTACAACAGCAAGGTATGACGAACTGTCCGAATTGAAAACTGATGTACAGCAACAAGAAAACTCAACGATCTATGAGAAATTTTGATGTAGATAGAAAGTATGAGATCTAAGGAAACAAGTGAAATCACTCAAAAAGATCTCATAACAACTGAGACATGAAAGTTTGAAGAGAGGTATGTCTCTAACGAGACACCAAATACACACAAGAAAGAAGATCTGCAAAAATGCCTACTTGCATGGGTTTTTCTCATTAAATTTTGTACAAAAACTGAGCTACTTATATAGTACAGGTTGTAATCTTCACTCAATTTGGCCACCTAAACTAAGAGAACCACTCTTTTTATTGAGAGGCTATCAATAGAAGCACCTTCCTTGTGTAAAAATAGACACCTCTCTTTTCCTTCTTACTTTTATCTACTTTTACTCTAACTTTGGAGATTTGAACGCCTCCGCATGTTATTTATCATAAATAATAAAATCCATAAGCCTAAAAAACAATACTTTAGAGCTTGTTCTTATGTAACATTGCCCCCCTCAAGCTCTAAATCCAAATCTCTGATTCCAAGTAGAACTTCAATTTGCTTGAGCTTATGAGCATCCACTGCTTTTGTGAGTATGTCTACTAATTGATCCTTAGTTCCAACATATTGAATATCAATATCTTCATTCATCACCTTCTCTTGGATATAGTGATAGTGTACTTCAATGTGTTTGGTTCTTGTATGGTACACTGGATTAGATGCAAGCTGTATTGCATGGTACACTGGATTAGATGCAAGCTGTATTGCATGGTACACTGGATTAGATGCAAGTTGTATTGAACTTACGTTATCTCCGTGATGTAGATAGATTCATGTCTTCATAAAGCTTCAAATACCACATGATCTCACATGTTGCATTTGTAAAACTTCTATATTCAGCTTTAGTTCTTGAAAGTGCTACTGTAGGCTGTTTTTTAGAACTCCATGAAACCAAATTATTACCTAAAAATATCAGATATCCACCTGTACTCCTTCTGTCATCCTTATTTCGAGTCCAATCTACATCAATGTATGCTTTCAAATCCATAACTTCATGATATTTATAACCCAAACCTTCATTTAATGTACCCTTCAAATATCTCAAGACCCTTTTAGCTGCTTGCATATGTACATATGTGGGTTTGTTCATGAATTGAGACAATGTACTTATGCTAAATGTAATATATGTCCTTGTTAAAGTTGCATATATAAGAGAACCAATCAAAGACCTGTAGATAAGTGGATCTTCTAAAGGTTCACCATCAACACTGTACTTCACATTGGGTTCCATCGGATTACTGATACTCTTGCAATGCTCCATTCCATATTTCTTTAACAAATCTGAAATATACTTCCTTTGTAGAAGATATATGCCATCTTCCTTCTTCATAATTTTGATTCCCAGAATGTACGTCAATTCTCCTAAATCCAAGCTCTGCTTTGATTTTGGCTATCTCATCTTCATTGTTTCTTGTTATTATCAAGTCATCCACATAAATTGAGATATAAACAATCAATGATCCTTCAACCTTAACATACAAAGAAGAATCTGCATTTGAACACCTGTATCCCTGCTTTTCAAGAAGCTTTACCAATCTAAAATTCCAAGCCCTTGGAGCCTCTTTAAGACCATACGATGCTTTCAAGAGGTTACATACATGCATAGGCTTCTTGGAATCTTCATAACCTATTGGTTGTTCCATGTACACATCTTCTTTTAAATCACCATTGAGAAATGCATTTTTGATATCATTCCTTCTTCCTCTAAATATGTAAGAAATTGATTAGAGAAATATTCACCTCCTCCATCTGATCTCAACCTTCTTATGCTTTGACCTGTTTGCTTTTCAACCAATGATTTAAACTTCTTGAATATATCAAACACTTCATATTTGTATTTCATAAAATAAATGAATGTAAACTTTAAAAAGTCATCAATGAACGTTACAAAGTACTTGCTACCTGCCATGGACTCTTCTTAAGATGGACCCCATACATCAGTATGAATCAAGTCCAAAATACCTCTGCTTTGTAATCTTTCTTTTGAAAAAGGACTTTGTACCTATTTTCCAAACTGACATGCCTCACAAACAAAATCCAAATCTTGCTTAGGTAGTTGTGGTAGACCTTCAACCAAGGATTTATTTGCAATATCCTTCAATTTTCCAACACTGATGTGTCCTAATCTTTTATGCCATAAATCCAATTGACTTACTTGAGCCCCATTGACCATTGTATAACTTGCATAGTCTGGAACTTGAACTTCATAAGTATATAATATGTTTACCTTTTGTCCTTTTATAATAGAAGTCCCATTCTTCTTCTGATAAGCTTGCCACTGATTATTGTCAAAATCAACCTTCACTCCATTGTCATCCATCTGTCCACTTGAGATCAAATTTCTTGTAATACTAGGAACAAACAAAACATCTCTGAGAGTTACATGTTTATTAAGTGGATGATCACCAATGTAAACTACTTCATGCTCAGTACTATCTCCTGTAGGAACTGTGACTCTTGAATCTGGCTTGTGTAAGTTCACAAACATATTCATGTTATGAATCATGTGGTTTGAGCAACCACTATCTACATACCAAGTTTTGTTGTTTACCTTCCTTTTATGTGTCTCCGTGTGCATAGCCATGAGAATGTTTTCCTTATGTGTCTAAGTCTCCTCTTGCACTATGTTGTTGTTCTCATGCATGTGGTCTTGGCCTCTTCCTCTTTGTCGTCCTCTAAAACCACCTCTTCTATTTAGGTTGGAGAAGCAATCCTTGGCATAATGACCAACTTTACCACAATAATTACGAGTAAAGTTACCTTGCTGATTTGGTTGAGTCTATTGACTTTGTTGTATTGTTCTTCCTCCTCTAGTAGCATTAAAGCTTCCTCTTCCTCTTGCATTGTTGTTGAATCTTCCCCCTCCTCTCCGATTTCCTCTACCTCTTGCTCTATTTGATGAAGTATAAAGAGCTTGTCCTTGACTACCTCTTTGCGAATGATAAGAGTTCCCACCTTCTATGTTGATTTCTTCAATCATCATGAGCGTTTGTAAATCTTCAAGGATGGTAGATTCTCTCGAGACATGATAGATGTAATGAAATACTTCCATCTTTCATCTTTTCTCAAGCCATTTAACATGCTATTGAACTTTATATCCTCACGAGGAGATGCATCAATAGAGGCTAATGCTTCAATAAGAGATTTTACATCAAGAACATAATCATTAATTGATTGTCATGACTTCTTTTTTACTCTTGTCAACTCACCAATAAGTTGTGTTTGCCTTGCTCTATTGGTAATTGCAAATAACCTTTCTAGAGACTCCCAAGCTTTTCTACTAGTATTCAAACCTCTTATATGTCCAATCATAGTATTCGAAACTATTTGTGATATAATAAATAGAACTCTTCTATCTCTTTAGATCCATTCTTGCTCTCTTGCTCGATCTTCTTGTGTAGGAGCTTCTGGTAATACTGGCTTCACTTTTGTACCTGTTAGCAATCCCCAAAGACCTTTAGACATAATATAAGACTCCATTATAAATTGCCACATGGGATAATTTCTCCCATCTGATAACTTCTCAATCAATGCACTCAAATCTACCATGTTGAATTGTTGTAAACAAAGAAGATCATTCAATAAGTTTTATGAAAGATCTGATAAAAAAAACAAAAGCTCTAATACCACAATGTTATGTTTACAAAATTGTAAACATAAAAGTACACAACGAAACATGATGAGACCTCCCAAGATCTTCAAAAGATCAAACAAATATTTCCAAACTTCAAAAATCAAACTTTCCTCCAAACTTTCAAGAAAACAAAAATGGGTCACTATAGCAAAATAATCACCTGAAACCTTATGAGTAGAATTTGTCACAAATAATAATATATTCTGAAAGTAGACTCTGAGTAGCATGCTTTAGAAACAAAAAACGTCAAAAAAGGTGGCGTATTGCTCCCAAACAAATAGTTTAAAGTCAAAATATGCAAAGGCCTACAACAGCAAGGTATGACTAATTGTCCGAATTGAAACTGATGTACAACGGCAAAAAAACTCAAAGACCTATGGAAAATTTTGATATACATAGAAGTTATGAGATCTAAGGAATCTCCTTCAAGTAAAATCACTCAAAAACACCTCATAACGACTGAGATATGAAAGTTTAAAGAGAGGTATGTCTCTGATGAGACACCAGATAGACACAAGAAAGAAGATATGCAAAAACGCCTACTTGGACGGGGTTTTCTCATTGAATTTTGTAGAAAAATTGAGCTACTTATATAATGCAAGATGTAAGCTTTGCAACCCAACAAGAATCACTCATTTTGGCCACCTACACTAAGAGGACCACTCTTTTTATTGAGAGGTTGTCAACAGAAGCGCCTTCCTTGTCTAAAAATAGACACCTCTCCTTTCCTTCTTACTTTTTTATCTACTTTTACTCTAAATTTGGAGATGTGAGCGCCTCCACATGTTATTTATCATAAATAATAAAATCCATAAGCCAAAAAAACAAGACTTTAGAGCTTGTTCTTATGTAACATAGTAGACTCCTACAAATGGAAAATCCAGTTGTGTGAAGGCTATACAAGTTGAATACATCAGCGCCCACTTGGAATGGGAGTAGTTGACTCCTGTAAATGGAAAATACAGCTGAGTTGTGGAAGTTGTAGGAAGCTTGCAGGAGTTGTGTGAAGCTTCTTTGCAATAAAAATCTTCCACAAGTTGAAATCTTGGTTAGTTCATCTGAGCTTCAAGTTTAAAATGACCTCCACTTTTACAACACCTCCATTGCGAAGGAATGTGACTTGCAACCAAGGCCTAAATTTCAAGACCAGGACAAAATTGATAAAATGTCATATGACAAAAAAAAAATTGTGTACAGGAAATTTAAAATGTCCATTGAGTGGAACTTGAACCTAGACACTCTACCCCATGGGATTCAAAGCATACCCCTACACCACATCCATCTGAGCAACATGCAAAAATTGATATTTTGCATGTTGATATTTCATATGAGAAATATTGATATTTTGATGGAAAACATATGCATATAATATACATATTGATCTATAAAAAATTATAGACAAATTATGAATCCCTGCCTGTCATTTGACAAAAAGTTTCAAAAAACACCTGTTTTTTATAGGCAAAATACCCGTCAATTTTAGGCCCTGCTTGCAACACTTCTATTAATGAAGGAATGCACTAAGGCTCTGATACCAATTCAAAGAGCATAGAAAGAGCTTATAGTTGATGCCCTTGGGTGCATAAAAGCCCTGGGGACATTAAAGGAGGGAGAAAGTAGAGAGAATCTTGTGCAAAGCTGAGAAAGAGATAGAGAGAGAGAGAGGGGGGAGAGGATATATGAGAACATCTTTATGAACAACATGTTCTTGTTAAGTGATGCCATCGAAGAGAACTTGGAGATCTGTAAAGGAATATGAGACTATCTCATTCCAAATCTTCGGATCTTCGGATAACATGTTGATTTATTCTTGTAGCCATAGAAAACAAAATAGCTAAGTAGTGTCCAAACGAGTGTGGTGTAGCAGAATGCATTGAACGTTGTGGGGTAGAGTGTCTGGGTTCAAGTCCCTCTCACTGGACACTTCAAATTTCCTATACTATCAACAAAATAAAGATCGCTAAGCAATCACAAGGTGCAAAAAAATTTGGATTCAAAAATTATTGCCATTGTATAATATTTTGCTTCTATTTTAGGATGAAGGAGAAGATGACTTATTTGAGAGAGTAAAAATAATTACATGGTCTCAAACGTAGGGAGAAGTGGATTCCCAAAAAAGATTCAATTACAATTAAACATCTTAGCCAGTAAACTAGCAAAGTACAAAGATAGAAGAGTGTCTCCTCAAGTATTGGGACCTTATTTCTCTTAATATGTCAAAGTGCAACAAATGATGGCACTTCCTTCATAGACATGAGTGCCTACTCGACATCTTTTCTTATGTTTGACTCCATAAAAGCACTACAATGAATCACATGATTATCACATGCCTTCTTATTTCTGTAAATCCAATTGTACCAAATGTATATGGACCTCGAAATATGCTAGAGTGTTAGATCTAGTTTGTAACATTGTTCGAATAGCAGCTTTTTATGGCTGATGAAGTTGCTTGTTGTGGTAGTAAATCTAGAAGGGTTTCAAAAGCTTCTTGCTCAAACTACACTCCATACAGATATGTTTGGTGTCCTCTTCCTTGTGACCATGAAGACAAAGGCTACTAAGAATGAAAATGGTAATCTACAATCCTTTGTGGACAACTAGCCAAAGAAAAAACTTTTTCCTAGCAAAATTAGGAAAGCTCCAAATACATTTGAGCATATAAGCCCATTGTTTCATACTCTATTGAGCCTTCCATTTTCCTTTTATAATTTTGTTGAAGCCGTCTACAATTTTGTTTCTTGGTTTATGCCTTTTTTATATGATGGATACAATATCAGTAAGACCTTTACCTCTTCTACTACCATAGTAACCCCACTTTCTTGAAACCTACCAAGCCTATCCATAACACGATTGCAACAACCTTTGGTAAGAGTGATTCTCGGATATTTTTCTATCTATTCATGAAGCTATTGTTAAGGAAAGATCTTTCAAGCACCACTAAAGCTCTAAAGAGATTAGAATCTCTAATAGTAGGCCTAAAACTAGCCTTGTGCTTCAACCAACCAATTCATGGAGACCCTATCAGAGAAACGATTGATTTAGGTAAAGAGACTCGAGCAAAGAAAATTTGGCCTTCGAAGCTATTCAAGCCTTTTCGAACACTTGTATTAGCTTGCTTCCTATTAGAATATAAGAATAAGGATAGGCAAATACGTCCCATAACTTGTCGTTTTTAAAAATTTTGTGCCCTTGCAAGAAAAAAATGTTTAATATTTCTTTTAAGATAGAAAGCCTGAAAATAATTATAGTGAATAAATTTTAAAATGTACTTATTATAAAATATGATCACAAGCACTTGAGGATCCAAGACACTAAGGTCCCCCACATTCTTTGGCAAGAAAAAAGAAAATCCAAAGAAATCTTTCTAATATTAGAGTGAAGTCCCTTGCTCATCCCCCTAACCCCCAAAAGAAATTTCTAGATAGACAAGCAACATGATTCAAGTGAACCTCAGTGGGCATCCAATAGGAGAAGTAATACTATGAATAATATAGCAGTTTGGGCACAAAAATTATACTAGGAAGAGTATGTTGCCAATTATAGCAGTTGGGTATTTACCTTTGAACTTTTCAAGGGCCCACTCTCAACTTTGAGATAGAGAAACTATAAAGCTCATTGGAATAGCCAAATCCTAAAATTAGTACAATCATTGATAACTCACATACCATGTTTTTAATACAACCAGGAACAATACCATTGAAAGCTCTAAATCTAGCTTTCCAATGATTAGTGTTGGAAACACTAGCCAAACAAAAGATCATAAAATAATTCAAAAATTATGAAATGGAATCAAAGACATCATGAGAAATTGCATCAATATCATCAAGAGAGATTTGCAAACAAAAATCTTCAAAAAACCAAGAATTTTAATACCATGCAGGCAATCCTTTTGTATAACACTATGTGTAAGCTCCCCAAAGCATCACTAAAGATAACAAAAAAAATCAGGGTTCAATGGTGAACCCTTGGCTTACCGATCTATAAAGCTTAATGGGTTGAATAATCTAGCTACTTATAACCACTCTAACAAAGGAATTACTAACAAGACATGCACAAATTTAATGATATTTTGTCACACTGAATATTATGAAAGATCAAAGAATGATTCAATTCTATCATAGACCTTATCAAAGTATATATATGTGTGTGTGTATATATATATATATATATATATATATATATATATATATATATATATATATATATATATATATATATATATATATATATATATATATATATATATATATATATATATATATATATATATATATATATGTGTGTGTGTGTGTGTGTGTGTGTGTGTGTGTGTGTGTGTGTGTGTGTGTTGTTGATGTTTGAAAAATCACAAGAACTAAGTTAATGTGATATAATAATTCCTCTACAACCACCATTAACTCAACAACACTTCAAACTTCAAAAACTTTAACACTTTTAGTAAATGTGACCATTTACTTCCTCTGCAAATGCACCTTCTCTTCTAGCTTCAATTTGTCTCTGATTCGTTATGAATCTCAAAGGTTCTTGTGCTCAATGATTAATAGAAGTTTTTACATATACCATGCAACTAATTTCAACCACTACTTTCAAGTGTTATTGTTGATATAGTTCAGTAGTGATGTGTGTGAACACACTAGGACTATCGGGGCACTTTTTCCCTCTTTAGGAGGTTTCTTCCTCCCATCTGGTATATATGCCTATAAACCTGATGAGTTACTTATCTTTGTTCATTCTTTTGGTAATAGATGTAGTATTGTGTGTTGTGGTCCAAGCTTCTTCTTCTTCTTCCTTGTAGAGTTCACGTTCTTTTGCAAACCTCAAACTCCAACAATTGGTATCATAGCAAGTCATCACTTCATCTAGGGCATCATGGACACCCCTTCAGTCACACTCTCAGAATCGCATGCAAATTGGTGAGCATACTCAAGGTGATTAAGAGTTCAAAATGGATTTGCTTTGTGGTGTCGAAATTGCGATATGAGCTCATTTCGACCTCCAAATGCAGTGTCACAGTGCCTGTGTAGGCAATTTCATCTTTTTGTGCCAAATATATATAAAGATTTTGGTTTGCCAATATAATCTCCTCAAAGTCTGCTACAAGTTTAGTAGAACTCGACAGGGTATTTGTGTTCAAATTTTTGAGATATAGTCATTTTTCTACATCATAGTATCTTAGTCAGTGGTCATGGCTAAAAGTAGTGATGTATTCTATATGTTGGTTGTTGAGGATAAGTTGGATGGTACCAATTACCCATTATGGGCATATACGATGCGTCATGTATTGGTCACCAAAGGACTATGGAATATTGTGCAGGGTGTTGAAAAATGTCCTACTACAATTGCAGGTATAGTTATTCAAGGTGACATGGATGGCATTGAAGATGGTGATTGTTAGCTTTCTATTATCCATAATGACTAAACTAGGGGTTCTTGGGTGTGCGTTATCTTCTTTTGTAATGCCTTAAGTAATTTTTGTACATGTTTAGCATCTAACAATTGTGCATCATTGTTGGATGAACTTGTTGCAGCTGCCTGATTAATAGTACTTTAACTTAGTTTGACCAAAAAGGATTCTTGTAAATAGAAATCATTTTTAAGTGTTGCTCTGCACTAGATTTTGCTTTCTTTTGGATCCGCTTTGACCTTATTCAATTTCTCATTCTGATTGCTTAAAATATTTTCCATCCTGTGAAGTTGTTGCGCTTGAAATTCAGTAGTTTTGAAGTAATCTTGCCTTTCTTTTTGCATCGCATCCAATTCCTTCTTCAATTGTATGGTAACTCCAATTTGTGATGTTAATTCTTGAGCCTTCTGAAATAGTTCCTCCTTTGTTGCTGCCAGCTTAGTTTCCCATTGGATAGCTTTGGTAGTTATCTCAATGCAGATTTTCTCCAATGCATTAGCTTTCTCAGTTTGCTCTTTTGACACCAAACTGACAAACACACTGAACCACGAGCACACGAGAGACATAAAACACATAGAACACTCACATAGTTCACACCATAAAGGAGATAAGTAAAACGGTGAGGAATAAATAGAGATGGAGAGAACAAAGATGATGTCACTACATGCAATGATCATCATGGTAATGAAAACAGGTAATAGAATGCCCCCAACCAACCAAAATTTGCATGGGGAAGCACATGAAAATGGTACATGGAGGATGTGCACTGTTAAAGAGCCGCCAGAATCATTATTCCTTGAATGGAGTGTGAAAAGTTCATAACTTAGATCCATTAAAAGAGCTATGTAAAGGTTCTCCAATTAGAGTGGTCAACCGAAATGTAGTCGAATTGAGCTGCATCACAATTCAATAGGGACGAAACCATCTGACTTCAAATTTTCTAGCCTTTTGATCAACTTTAGAATTGTAAAACTAAGACTAATTGTCCAACTTGAAACACTAGGTTCCTAAGAAAACAATCATGAGTTCGAGCTTGCCTTATCTGCATCTCCTGTAGTAGTAAAAAACTCTTGAAACGGTTTTCATACAAAGCACAGAGGTCGTCACGTTGGTTATAAATCGATTCTTCCGATAACATTTTGTTCTCGATGGCAACACAAAGACTAGGAACCACCGTTTCCATAGGTGCTATAGCTTTGATTCCAAACACCAATTTAAAAGGTCTGAATCTGATAGATACTTTGTACATAGTGTGATACACCCACATAACTGAAGGAAGCAACTGATCCGAGCGTTCAAGAGAAAACTAAATTAATTTTTGGAGCATAGTGAGTAAAGTTTTATTAGTACTTTCAGCTAAACCATTCACCTACGAATAATAAGGCATACTATTTACGAACAATATTACATTCTTTTTTCAAAGCTTTAATCAAATCATTCAAAAAATCGGTGCCGTGATCTGAAACGAGCTCTAGGGGTAAACCGAAATGTGGAAAGACTTCCCTGGTCAGACGTTGAGCTACTCAAACTGTTGCAGCATTCTTTAATGCCCAAGCTTTAGCCCATCAGGTCACATAGTCAGTGCATGTCAAAATGTACTAGTTATTAGTGGAAACTATTAGAGGGGAAATAGGTCCAACAAAGTCTAATCCCCATTTTTGAAATGGTTCCAGAGGCATAATAGGTTGAAGGGGAAAATATTTAGCCAGAACAAGCTGACCAATCCTTTGAGAGGGATCACACATAAGCACATACTGTCGAGCATAGCCCACTCTAGAGTACCTTTCATAAAGTTAGATCCACAGTGAAGTGTCCACCAACGGGGTCAAAATGAGCAGAAGCAAGGACTGTATGAACCTTGTGGATGTGAACACCAAGGAGCTAGGCTCCAGAGAGATCATAATAATATATTTGATCGATTATAATGGAAAATGATTTACTATACACAACTAACTTTCAACATTTTGGTAGAGATAAAGAGTCTGAGAAGAGTCTGGTCTTTAGGAAGGAGTAAATTGTATCATAATATATGGTAGCAAAATTCCATGATATTGCATCACTAGCAGGTTGGGCTGTATAAATAGTCGGAGGGTTCATATCAGTTACATCAGGTGCCTTACCAAAATCCAATTGGGAGGGAAAGTCAGCTAAAGCATGGTGGGTACCACATTGATGTACTATGTTGAAATCAAATTCTTGCAACTCGAGGACCCAGCGTGCTAGTCTACCAATGCCCACCTGATTTTGAACAAGATAGACCAAGGCAGCATGATCCACATGGAATGTGAATTTGCAGCCTCATAAATAATGAGGATACTTTTTGATAGAATAGATTAGTCCAAGACACTCTCATTCGGTCATTGAATAGTTATTTTCTACATTAGCAAGTCATTGACTAGCGTAATAAGCTGGACTATACCACTTATTCATAACCTGAGTGAGGACAGTACCAATGGCTATGTCTAAAGCATCAACAAAAACATGGAAAGAGAGTTCCCATTTGGGTGCTTGTAGAATTGGGGCCTGAGTCAATAAGGTCTTTAATCGATCAAAAGCAAGCTCGCACTCCAGTGACCAGTGAAAGTCTTTCGGAGGTAGGTTAATTAATTTGTTCAAGGACACAATGATATGTGCCAACCACTATAGGTGATGACCATGCCACCATATTTTTCTTAAAAACCGAAGGACTTCCTTAGCATTCCTTGGGGCAGAAGCTTCTAAAACCACCTTAACCTTGTCAGGGTCAACTTGAATACCCTGAGCCGAGATGATATGTCCCAACAATTTCTCACATTGAATAAAAAAGAAAGACTTCACTAGATTCAAGCATTTTGTACTCATGGCCTTTAAGAAAGCATAATCGTTACTCAATCAAGTGGTCCACTCTCCGACCAAAAATTGAAAAATCATCTAGAAACACTCTCATGAAGGTGTTGATGTAAGAGGAGAAAATATATTGCATACATCGTCAAAATATGATCGGGGCATTACGCAAACCAAACCACATTATCATACAGGCAAAGAATCCCCATGAAGTGATGAAAGCTATCTTTGGTATATCTGCAGCAGCCATGGGCATCTGATTGTATCCATTGTATCCATCTAGAAATGAATAAACTTCTTGTACAGCCACACCTTCAAGCATACTGTCAAGGAAAGGAAGAGGGAAAACATCAGGTACGGTGGCCTTATTGAGTTTTCAATAGTCCATGCATATACGGAGCTGGTTGTTCTTTTTGGGAACGATAATGATAGGTGATATACACTCAGCATGTTCTATGGGAACGATAAAATCAACCTTTGAAAGGTGATCAATTTCTTCTTTAACTAATTGTGCATAGTGTGGGTTCATACGATAACTAGGTTGCCAAATTGGTTTAGCATCTGACTGCAGCACTATCTTGTGTTGGTAAATCTCCACAACATGACCCCCGCTCACCACATCTCTCCCCATGGCATTCACTCATCCCATTCCCCCTCCCTTCCCCCCTACATTAAACACTTTTCAAATTGCATCCACTCTAAATACTTCTATAGTCGATTTTGCACTAGCATCAATGATCAATTGTGCCAATCAATTACGACATGAGTACCAATTAATGGCACAACAAAAGAGTGCTTCCAGATTAACCCATGCACCTTCAGGTAAGGATTTTCAACTTGGTAGCAAGCAACAAACTTTTGAAAGATCATTTTAGTACCTTACAACTATCATTTAGCAAAATAGAGTCAAAGTTACAAAACATGGATTGAGAAGTAGTCCAAGTCATCGAAAGCCATATACACACACAAATGGAAGGTAATGTGAAGCTTACACATAACATGGAACTATTAAGATGACATTTAGATATTTCTCAAGGGGAGAACAAAAGACTACACAAACAGAATCAAGAGAACTTGGATGCATCCATTGGCAATACACCAGGAGCACCTATAGGTCCTTCCAAGTTCCAAGCCGTTCCTCTTGAGAGCATTTGCATTATTCTTGAATATTACACAAACTTATTGGAGGCACACGATAAATTGTATGAGAAGTAGGACAACTCCAACAACAACAAGTAGCAACATCCTTCTCAGTCCTAGAGACCACGATAACCAATGTTCACTCAACTAAATTTGACAATCTACAAAATCAAATACGAGAACTCCAAACCAAGCTTCTCCAATATGAACTATCTGCATTGCCCCTAGAGGTACCTGAAGCTGAAGAAACAATAGATATCCCCATCGAACAGACCTTCAAAGAGGAATACAAGCCTCAACTAGTACCAAGTAGCTGGGTTAAAGAAGAGGGATAGGATACATTTGAAGCACCTAGGCCACCTTGGTTAAAACAAGTTGAAGAGATTGGATGAACCCATGGTGATCGCATCACCATCCAAACCCAAGCAATGACAAACATGGAAGAAGAAGTGATCAACTCAAAATACTTTCAAAATCTGGCACACAAACGATTGATTACTATCTTAGAGCTTCTATACATGCCATATTTCATCATCCTTGCTAATTATATTGCAAAAGTCATATGGATAATTGGCAAAGCACCTACTTTTTCCACAATTATAGCTCGATGATGCTTTGACATCAACTAAGAGAGGTACTATATTCCAACCAAATTAGAGGAGATACTTACTAGAGACATACCGAGAAATGTTATGCACATGGTCCCACACCCCACTCCATATCTTATACAACTCGTGATATGGACCAGTCCCCAGGTGGAGATCATGGCTTGCACGCACCATTAAGGTCAAGAATAATGCATGTTGTGTGTATCAGATTAACTACCCATATCTTGCACCATTGTAGGGACCACCCATTGTCTCCTACATGATTGCTACTATCACACACAGGATGCCTCCTATGCAATTGATGACAGATGTTGCAGGCCAGATGCTCCTAAAGATATTTACTTAATGCTGATAGCATTTAGAACTTTCAGAACTGCTAAAGTACCACATGACACTACACGAGGTTTTGAGAATGGTAACTATGATTTGGTATATGATTTGAAAGTTAATCCTTCCATCTACACCATCTATGCATGGCATGTTTGTATCAAAATACCTCATGGCCTGTTACAAGAAAATGTTCAAAGACATGTTCACCACAGGCTTTTGGGAATATCATTCAAAGTTCTTCATCTCCAAGCCCACTCACCTCCAATTGTTTGCATGTGAGTAGGCAATGTACTCAGATTACTTTTGAATGCCACACCCAAAAGTCCCAAGCATTATAGATTGGGAACATTTGAAAATTGATCTCGCAAAGGGAGTTACATTACAATAAGATCTAGTAGAAAAATCCTTTCAATACTACATGGAACGAACCATCCCACAAAGGTCTATTAGGGATGACACACTCGAGGAGGGGGGAGTGTTAGCAGCAGTAGCAGCCAAAGTAGCTTAAGCAAACAAGGGAGTCTCAGGCAAGAGGGCCAAAAAGAAGGCAAGGCTCAGATACAAGGCTAAGTAGGCAAGGGATTCAATGGAGATCTAATAGAGAATAGGCCTATCAATTTTTCCAATATATTTCTATCAATGCACTAATTTTCATCACTACACATCAATATAAATAACTAGTTTTGGTAGTTTCAATTCCATTTTGTGCAAGCCAAGGATTCCTTCAGCTTGAGGAGTATTAGAAGAACACAAGCTATCAATTTTCATATTTTTTGGAGCTCATTTGAGCCCTTAAATTAGTCTAGGAACCTAATTTTTAACTAGGCCAAACACTAGGTCTGAACTAGGCCAAAGCTGGTGAAAAACTATTAAAAGAGCTAGAGAGCTCATTTTTGAGGTTGTCTTGTGAGAGAATTGAGATTTTTAAGTGTGTATTAGTAACTTGAGTTGATAATAGAAGATTCCATTGTGCGAAATCTTTGTTCTAACTTGTATGCATGTGTGTGTGTGTGTATGTGTGTGTATGTGTGTGCATGTTAGTGTGCTTCTTGCTCATGCACTTGTGCATTCCTCTTGCTCATCGTCATTATATCATCCTCACGTCTCCATGGATTGAAATTTATGAGGTGGATCTTCACCATGGTGATACTCCCTCCGTGCTAGATTAATATTATTGTTCTCCAAGATTCTTCTTCTTCCTTGTGCTATTTGTGTGCTTCTTCATATTTCGAATTCCAAAAAGTGATATTAGAGTACATCGTTGCTTTCTCGAAGGCATAGTTGGCATCCCTCTACTCATATTCTTAGAATCACATGAAAATTGGTGAGGATATTTGGGGCAATCATGAGTTCAAAACAGTGTTTCTATGTGGCATTGAAATTTTGGTTTGAGCTTGTTTTGGCCTCAAAACACACTATCCCAATGATCATGTATAAACTTTTTTCCTTTTGTGCAAGATATATATACAAGTTTTGGTTTGCTTGCACAAGAGTCTCAAAATTTCCTACAGGTCTAACAGAGCTTGTAGGGTATTTCTATTTAAATTTTTGAGATACAGTGAATTTTCTATTTCTAAATCATGGTATTTAGTCACTGGCAATGGATGAAAGCAAATATGTATCCCATATGTTGGGTATTGAGGATAATTTGGAGGATACTAATTACCCATTGTGGGCATACATGATGTGTCATGTATTGGTGCCAAAAGGGCTATGGAATATTGTGTAGGGTGTTGAAAAACTACTTACTACACCTACAAATACAATGATTGAAGGTGATGCAAATGGTGTTGAAGATGATAATCTTCAATTTCTTGGTCATGGTGTGGTTGCTTTTGCACCTACTATAGAGCAACTTCATTGGGATGGCATAGATGCACAAGCACATGCATTGATAGCTTTTTTTTATCAAACATCCCATAATTCCTCACATTTGCTCATGCAAGCCAACAAAAGATGCTTGGGATACTCTTACAACATTACACTAGGAAAGAAATGAATCTCGTATTGCTAACCTTTTAAAATAGTTGGGGATTCGGCATATGAATCAAGGAGTTTCAATGGAAAACTTTTTTAGAAATATCAAAGATTTGAAGGAGCATTTGATTTGTACTAATGAAATCTTGCTAGATACTTCACTTGTGCATTCTGCTCTTAATGGTCCTCTAGATTCATATTAGAGTTTTGCTTCTACTCTTTGGTTGATGATGAAAGGAAATCCAAATGCCTTAACATTTCAGGAATCCCTCTCTATTTTGGTGCAGGAAGATCAATATAGACATAACATGTGAATTATGCATTTTGTAGATCAAGCTTTCTTAGCTAATAAGAAGGCCAAAGTTAAATGGAGCTCATCTATTAGTAAGTGGAAATCTGCTAATGTTGCACAATCAAAGAAGGAAGACAAAGATGACAAGAAAACAAACAAGAAGAAACAGTTTTGCAAGTATTGTAAGGTAAATGATCATGTCATAAAGAGCTAAACTTGTTGCAAAGGAGACAAAGAAGAAAGAGGTTGGAATGTTTGTTGCACATGCCTCTACACCTAAAATAGACTCTAATAATTTAGTTCAGAATGAATAATGGGAACTAAATAATGTTTGCATATATGACCCATTTTCTCATGAGCAATGTATGTCTGCAATAGGTTGAAATGTTTGGTACTTTAATAATGGTGCAACCAAACATATTACCTTGCAACATAGTTTCTTCACTTCAATTAAGCCTTACCCCAAATGGAATATTGTCACATGTTCTTACTCCTCCTATCCTATAATAGGAGTTGGAAAGATCATTCTAGCTACTATTGATGGCAGTTCTTTCACATTGTCACATGCTTTATATGTGCCAAGGATCAAGAAAAATATGTTATTAACTTCAACACACCTAAGCTTGGTTTTTTTGTCAAATTTGTTGATGACATATATACAATTCATGATCTCTAGAATGATGATGTCATTATTGAATCCAGCATTTAATGTCATGGACTATATAAACTCATTATGGGAAATCTATGAATGATTCAACATATGTAGTTCATGATTCTCACGATATCTCATATACAAAGCTTTTGTAGGCACATTTTGGTCATCTTAATTTCACTAGTTTGCTTCACCTGTAGAAATATGAAATGGTGTCTGCTTTGCCTAGACTTGAGACACCTAAAAGGCATTCCTCTTGTAGCATTCCTCCTTCCCAAAAGATCTTTCAGTTATAGATGCACATGAAATGTAGCTTGTTCATAGCGATGTTTGTGGTCCTATGCAAAAACCTTCATTTGAGAATTACATATACTTCATGGAAGATCATCATATGATCAGAGGAGGGCTGCTCTGATCCAGTGTTGGAGGTGCCATGGATTGGGACGTATGCAAGGTATATGCCCAAACGAAAAAAAACTGGTTGACTACAGCCCACTGTGTAGATATTGCAGTGGAGAGGGCCATTTCGACGAAGATTATCCAAAAAGACAAGCTGACACTAGCAAGGGAAAAGGGCCAGTGGATTCCTCAAACTACATTGAGACCCAAGTGCATCCCACTCCTAAGTTTTAAGAGCAACTTCCTACAGTTGGAGTGGTGTTTAGGACACCGAATCCTCAGGAAGGATCTAGTTCATCCATGCATTTTGTGGATGCTAACCAAGACAAGAGTGCATGAAAAGAGCCAATTGTGTCAATAGTCACGAGGATGCAAGAATAATTGAAAAAGGATGCGGAGAGAAGAAGTGAAAATTCTGGCAAGGAGAAGGCATTTGAGCGTAGTGAAGTAGAGGAAAGAGTGAAAGGACTTTTGGAGCAACCCAAATTGGAAGAAGGTGATGAAGTGGAGATACTGCCACCAGTGGCAAAGAATTTTGTGCAAGGCATTGCTCCATTCCTTGAGAGGCTGAAGGTTCCAAAGCATTGCAAAGAAAAGCAAAGCACGGAGGAGATTGACATTGTGCAGAGATTGGCCGAAATGGAGGTAACCCATGTCATTGGCACTTTATTGAAATATCCGCCTGCCTGTAGGAAACAATTCTACAACGAGTATATTAAAAAGCCCTGAAAATTGCAAGAGAAGAAAAAACAAGAGAAGGACATCCAAGGCATCATTCAAAGTATTACAATGCACATAGATACTTACAAGGACCTGCTTCAAGATGGGTTCACCCTGCAACTCTCCAAAACCCAAAACACAAAAATGAGAGAGTATCAAAATTCATTGTTCTATAAGGATGATTCTGATCAAGAATTGTTCGGATGGTTGGCAGGTACAAGCAAGGATGAGTGTTGTACGATGCACATAAACCCAAAGGAATCCAAGATGAATGATCATTTGGAGGGAAGAATCCTAGGAAAGGGATCAGACCTTGAAGTGATCACCATAGTGGAAACAATACACATGAAGGAAAAGGCCGGAGCTTTGGAAATGGATCCTAAGAGTAGAGGCCCAGGAGTAGAGACCCGAGAGTGGAGAAAATGATGAAACAAACATCGTATGCACAAGGAATGGATGCAAGAGTTGAGTTGGAGGAAGTAACTCCAAAGCAGGAAGGTAAAGCTAAAAAATTGTTGACTACTGGTGCATGCTTGTTATTAGGACAAGAGGAAGCCATGACAAACGGAGAAGAGACAATAGAAATGGGAGTTGGAAAGAAAGGGAAGAAAGTGAGCAAGGTGGCTGATCCTTATGCAAGGAGGGAAAGCTCTTTGAAGGGCGAGAGTCATTCTTCTGAAACTCATGATCCAAAGTATCATCAAAAGTTGATGGGGAACCAAGACAGTCATTTATCTCCTGGCACAAATGAAGTGCATGATGCCATGAGCAAAGACATATGCAAGAAAGGCCACAAGGGAAGAAGTAGACCTAGGAGAGAAAAGTAGTGTGTGGACAACGAGGGTTCTAGCAAGGAAATAGAGGATCAAAAGAAAGACCTCTTGGAGAGTGAAAAGGCTTGAGAAGAGAGGATCTCTAGATGCGAGGGATTAAAGAGAGTACCCGCATTGGAGGATGAGCCAAAAAAGAGCATAGTGAGTAGAGTGCCTCATGCAAAGAGTACTGGTAAGAATGGTGGCGGCTTGAAGAAGTTAGGAATGGTTCGTATCGAGCATGCCAAAGTTATCAAACTGAGGTCTTATGGAGATGGGTGTCAGGATAGCTAGTATAATGTACAGCGGACAATAGGTGAATATGCACGGAGAGGACCAGATGGTTTTAAAGATCAATTTTATCCAAAGCATGTGTGTAAACTCAAGAGAGCTTTGTATGGCATGAAGCAGGCTCCAAGGAGGCATGGAATTACAGGCTTGTAAAGTTCTGGAAGGAACTTGGTTTTCAAGCATCAAAGGCAGATAATAGCTTGCTAGTCAAAGCAAAGTGAGGATAATTTTATATATGTTTGTATTTATGTTGATGAAATAATACTTACAAATACAGACGAGAAAGGCATACAAATGCTTAAGAAGCAGATGGAGAAAGAATTCAAGATCAATGACTTGGGAAATTTGTCATATTTCTTGGGAATGGAGATTTCATATACTCAACATGGAATGTATGTGACTCAAGAAATGTATTTGAAGAATTTTCTAATCAAGTTTAAAATGGAAGATTGCACGATAGCACCAACTCCAATGGAAGTGAATCACAAATTGAGTAGATATGGAGGAGAAGAATTCAAAGACATGAAGCTTTATCAAAGTTTGGTGGGTAGCTTGATTTATGCTAGATTAACAAGGCTTGATTTGTCATATGCAGTTGGAGTTTTATCTCAATTCATGCATTGTCCTAGAAAGGAACATTGGATTGCAGATCAAAGGGTGCTTAGGTATATCAATTGCACACTTAAACAAGGTTTGTATTATGTATTTACTTCAGATACAAGGATCAAGATATATGGTGATGCAGATTGGGCAGGTAACTCTGATGATAGAAGATCAACACATGGGTATTTGTGTTATGTGGGAGATAAATTATTTTCATGGTGTTCTTAGAAGCAACATACAATTGCTTTGTCATCTATAGAAGCAGAGTATAAAGGTATGGTAGAAGCTGCAAAGGAATTCATATGGCTAAAAACTCTCATGAAGAGTTTTGATATCATTTAGAGTATTCCTATCATATGTGGAGATAACATGAGTTCTTTATATTTGGTAGCTAATCCTGTGTTTCATGCTAGGACCAAACATATTGGGATCCAATATCATTTTCTAAGAGAGAAGGTTGTTGATAATTCTCCTACAAAGGATCAGCTTGCAGATATGTTGACAAAGAGTTTGGATGGACCCAAGTTGGAAAGGTTCAAAGATATGGCAGGGATAAAGAAGATGCAGCAAATCACAATTGATGATTGAGGGGGAGCTATTGGAGAAAGACAATCAACAATCGATGATTATATGAAGCTTAGGATTGAAGACTTGAAAAAAAGATTGAAGCCTAAGATCATGGAGTGAAGTAGAGGTTCAGAAAGAGATTGTCTATATACACATGTATATTAGCTTTGTAAATACTTCACAAATACTAGAAGTAATGACAAATCCATACTCATATGTGTATATACACTTGTATAGTTGAGATATATATGAGAGATGAAGAATAGATGATATAGAGAGAAGTAGATCATAAGTTAGAAGAAGAATTATCCATCAGATGTAAGATGAGTTGAATAGAAGAATTTTCTGAGAATTGCACATTGATCTTTTCTCCATTTCTCCTTCTGTGCTTGATCATTTTAGAAATCCTTTTGTATGTGTCTAAGTACATAGTTAATGCATCTAGCATCTATGGTCAAGTTTTGAGAGTCCAATTGTAAACAAGCTAAGAGAATTGTGAGTAGGAACATTTGTATGTATAACTATGTTAAGTGACTTTTGAAACGGGCGCAATTTTGATGGTCAATGATTTGATCAGATCTCATTGAAAACTATAAAATTTTACACAAATGAGGGCTCAAAATCTAAGTTTGAAGGTAAGCAATCTATGTCTAAATGCATTTGATTAAACGGAATGTAGATTGAGAGAACCAAGTAGTTAAAGTTGCATACGTAAAAGTCGCCTGCAAAGAAAGCCTTTTTTAGACATAGGTTTACTTATTGAAGTAAATGTAAAGTTTTAGGAGTTCTTTTGAAGAACTTTCACTTTTATAAATGCACAAACATAAGATGAATGTTGTACCAAAGTTTCATAGAAAAATTTAATCGTTTCATTAGTCAATGAACAAGTTTGTGAAGCAAACTTTTTTGAGTAAAGATATAACTCACAGAAGCGAAAGAGATTCATAATTTGGTAAAGACTTCCAAAATTGATGAAGGTTTCTTGCTATTCTTGATATGGAGGTGTTCTAATTTCAAGTGTAGCTTGTCTTTTGGAGATTTATCATCTCCATCAAAATTCACCCCTCAATCTAAATGGAGATTCCCATTTTACATGCACCATGCCCATAAGTCTGTATGTTCCCCCAACAAGGTGTAGGCAGGATACTCTAAGCAAGCAAGCCTGTATATGGACCCTCTCCCGCATTTCCCAATTGCATAGTTTGTCTTTCATAAGCAATCTTATTATAACACTGATCTTCTGTACGATTTGTCCCACCACAAAAGGTGCAAAGCATCCTAGGTGGCAGTCTATCCACAACAAGTCTCGATACTATGGGGCACTTAGTAGCTACATGGCTGAAGCCATGGTAATTCTCACACCACGTATTAGATTGGAAAATTCCTTGATTGGGGTTTGTGACTGTCTCTTGCTTCACCATGTATGCCTCTAAGGCCATCGTGGTAGTTTTTACCGCTTGTGTCACCGATTCCACTATTCATTCCTCGGTTAGCACAACCTTCACCTCGCCTAGCATGCTAGTGGTAGCTACCAAAGCTGGAGTGGTCAATGTAGGACTTCCTTGGCCTAGATCTTTCACAAGTACACTCCTTGGTCCTCCCATTGGCTAGTATAGGAGCTCGATCCTCCTTTGCTGACCTCACTGCACTTCTTCACATAACCTTGCTCGCTCCTTGGCAACCATCAAATTAACAAGTTGTGTAAGACTAATGTGCTGCTACGCCATGGGATCCCTCAACTCGGCAATAAATCTCCTCTTCAATGTCACATAATTTGGGACATTCGCGCCCATCTTCCTTACTAATGTTTCCATCCTTTGGATATAGTGATCAATACTTTCATTTATACCTTGCTACAGATAATCCATCTTTTGGGCAAGTCGATCCTAAAATCCTTGTCTTCTAAATTTTGCCAAGAAGGAGTCCTTATGCATCTGATAGGTTCCTTGCGCTTGTGTGTTGGAACATCAAGCTTACACTATGCTTGAGGTGGATTTGATCTACATCAAAAACTATGGCTTGGATTATGTCAAAGGAATATCCGTTGGAGAGTTCTCTTTCCTATGCTCACTTAATTGTATTTTTTAAAAAGTTTTCTCATGGATCGTTTACCAGTGTAAAAGTCTTGAGATTTCCACATGTAAATTTAGAAAGAGAGAGCCCAAATTCCATGAAATTGTGGTATTTGAGTTGCAACCAATGAAGCAATCAATCACCCAAAAGTAGATCAAACTAGATCTTCACTTTTCATAGATTGTAGGAAAGTGAATTGACTCCCTCCAACAACCATTCACACCTTCATTTGAATTCAAAATCCACTTGTAGAAGTCTTGGATCACTTCTAGAGTCCATATAGAGACTTCGAAACACTTGTACAATACATGGAAGCAATATACATACACTTGTGACCACCATTGTCTTGCTCTTTCATTTCTCTGCATCATCTTCTTTGCCAACAGTAAACTTGCAAAGGCTGATGCTCTCTCTATAGGGATCGTTGGTAAGATATTAGTGTCTAGTTTATGCCTATAAATTTTCATAGCATTTGGTTTGGTAGATTAGGAGAAATCCCACTGTTTCTATCTTGGGGTCAATCTCTACGTATTCTTGAAAAATAGGAGGTACCACCGTTGAGTGTCTAATTCATTCCTATAGCGTATTTTGCTTATTCCTTATACTTTTGTGCATTCTATAAACTCAACCCTATGTGTATCACTCCCATAAATGTATTTTTTCTAATTGTAATCATGTTGCTCACTATGAGCATTTGAAGTTCATTGTCTCTTCCATAGATAATAAGCTTTTTGAGCTAGTCGATGTGCAAACCTATCTATTTTGTATGGAACTCCTTCATGCCCCAAAGTACATAGTGCATTTTATTGTATTTTATTGCATTTATCACCTGCCTATAAGCTCTATTTGAGTCTTCATAAGCTCAAGGGCTGGTCTTGTGTCGGTTGGTTGGAGCAAACTTTGTCACTTCACAACTCACTTTTCTACCTCCTACAAGCTTCTCCAAGTTTTTAAAGTGGTATCACAGCTAGATCAAGATGGGTGACGGCTTTCCCTCAATGATCGAGAAGCTTGATTGACACAACTATGCAGCTTGGAAAATCAGAATGGAGGCTTATTTGCAAGGTAGAAATCTTTATGGAATTGTAGCAGGTGATGAAGTTATGCCTATTCCAAGATCCAAAGGAGGATCTACACAAGAGGAGACACATAAGCTCACACTTTGGTGCACAAAGGATGCTCAAGCAAGGTCGTACATACTAAAATCTATCTCTGACTTTCTATTACCATATATTAGAGGATGGAGTACATCTCAAGAGACTTGGGATGCCCTCGCAACTTTCGTTTCTGTTAGTACCAAAGCAAGAAAGAATCATCTTTGGAATGAATTCAACCAAATGAAGAAGATACCTAAACAAACCGTCACAAAGTTTGTTAACAAGGTCAAGGAGGCTGCGGATGAGTTAGCATCCATTGGAGAGCTGATTGAAGAAGAGGCTATCATGAGGCAAATTCTCAATGGGATTCAAAGTGATAAGCAATGGCAATCTTTCACGAAGGTTTATGATCTCATCATGGATGTGCAAACTCCAAGCAACATCTTTCTTGGACAACTCTTCAATCAAGAGGCCAACAATAGCATAAAGGAGGTAACTCCTATCATGGTAACTCAACTAGTGCTCTATATTCAGATAAGAAGGATAAGAAGCTGAAAGGCAAGAAGAAGGAAGAAGATAAAGAAGAGAATTCCCAAGCCAACTTCGCAAGCAAGAGCAAGTGGAAAGGGAAGAAGAAAGGACCAAAGCATTGTTGGTACAATTAAGCCCAAGCCTACATACTTGATCACCTCACATAAGCTTGATTTATTGGGATAACACTTGGAAGGCTTCATATGTTCAACCTCTTGTAATTCTACTTCACATTTACTTTTTGTAAAAGTGGAATATACTCACGAGGATTTAAGAAGCACAAAATCTCATATCATTTGGTAGTTGAGTCAAGAGAAAATCAGTCCTATACTTTAGCATTCACTTTTAGGTAGAGATTTGAATTTGAATTCAAATCCTTTGGCTCCAACAATAACTATATAAAGAGGATATGAAAGCCCCGCGTCTACCTCAAGATTAAGAGATCATTTTGATGTACTTTCATTGAGAAGAGGAGCTCACCTCATAGCTCACTTACTTCTCACTCATTGAGCAATGGTTTATTGCCAATGACATTGTACTTTTACTTGGTTTAATACATACATGATCATTACTTCTCATTCTCATTTCTCTATCATAAGTCCATCAGGACAGTGATCTTGTTAGAGCTCGTTCTCACTCTATAGTTGATCATTTCCTATGATTTAAAGCATGATAGATCCAGCATACAGTCTATTTCAATCCAACAAAGTTTCATTAGATATTAATCCATCTTTGCTTACTGGTCGGTTAACTGTCAAGGCCCGTAAATGTCGGGATGCTTGGTTGATTTGCTAAACATATTTCTCTGCATATAGTCCATCATTTTTTATGATATGACTTATGATTGGTAGCTTGTTAAGATAATTAAAGCTCCCCAAAAGGAATTTATTCAATTGCTATTGTACTCAGAGAATGGTTCAAAACATAGCATAGGTGTATCAACCAAAATAGCAAGTTTTGGACCTTGGATCATATTCATACCTATCTGTTTTGATCCTACCATTAGTGGATCATCTTCCAAGCAATATATGTGATTATTTATGCTTATTATCTAGCTAAAGAGGCCCACAACACTCTCTAGCCATCACTTGCAGCAGGTGTGAAGTAGGTTTTAGCTACACCAATTCATCTCTTGTGACTATCCACCATCTCCTCCAAAAGTGGTATCAGAGCAACCACAATCAAGATGGGAGATGGATTTCCATCCTTCATTGACAAATTGGACAGGAACAACTACTTAGCATGGTCACTAAGGATGCAAGCATACCCTCAAGGGAGAAGCTTATATGGATACATCTAAGATGAAGACATGCCAATTTTCAGGAGCAAACATCAACCAACAAGGTAAGAGCAAGAAAGGTTGACCACATGGTGTGCAAAGGATGCTCTTGCCAGGTCATATCTACTAAACTCAATCTCTGATTTCTTGTTACCACATGTTAGGAATTGCAAGAACTCCCAAGAGACTTGGGATGTACTTTCATCATATTTCTCCTCAAAGGCAAGAGCTAGGTAGCTAACCAGCTTGCAAGCATTGGAGAAGAGATAGAGAAAGAGCACATAGTGAGGTAGATCATCAATGGAATTAAGGTTGATGACAAGTGAGAGTCCTTCACCACAGCAATGGACCTCTACATGGATATGCAAGTACTTGATGTCAACACCTTGATGGGGCAACTATTCACCCATGAGACAAAGCTCAACAAAATTGGTGACAACTCAAGAGGTAACCAATCTTCTACCATTTAAACATATAAGAATAAAGCTAAGGATAAAGGTAAAAGCAAGAAACAGGAAGAAGAGGCTAGTACCTCTCAAGATAATTATGCAGGAAGAGGAAGAGGTGCTGGAGGAAGGGGTAGAGGACAAAAGCAAGGCAGGGGGAGACCCTACAACAATTCACCATGCAACACTTGTGGTCTCAACAACCACACTATAGAAGAATGCTACAAAAATACAAGGAATCAAAGGGGAAGAGGCTTCCATAGAGGAAGCTATGGACAATCTAGAGGTAGGTATAAGAATGGTGGAGGCAACCACAACCATAACTACAATCAAGGCTACAACAACAACAAGTATCAAGGAGGCTTTAGAGGAAGAAGGTACTTCAACAACTATATTGAAGATCAAAAAGTCTCTCTACTCATCATGAACATGACAAAGCAAGGTAAAGATGATGAGCATCTCTTCTACATTGATTCGTGTTGTTCCAATCATGTGGCAGGAAATGTAGCTCTATTATTTGAACTTGAAGAAGCCAAGGGGAAGCATGAAGTACGAACAAGTGATGACACTAAACGCTCAGTCAAGCAAATTGGAAATGTCAAAACATCTGATTGTAGTATGAACCTTTTGAGCAAAGTTCTGTATGTGTGTTGAAAATCAAGTCTCAATCATGCAAAAAGGATCAACCACAAGTTTTGCAAGTGGAACAATCAAAAAGGAGGACTCAAACTCGTGGAATAAAGTTAGAAGCTCCACCAAATTCAATCAAATTCAAATCTCATCAAATCAGCCACCAAAAAGTGCACCGAAACTGATTGGTGGGTGGTTAGCTAGATTGTAGGAAAAGTAAAAGTCTATATAAGCATATGTGAAGAGATGGATAGGTATGTGCTTGAAGATGAAGAGGTGTTGCAAAATCCTTGATCTACACCAGCCAAATGAACTCCAGGAGTATATGGTGGGCCCTTTTAGCTTGCCAATGGATGTATTAGACACCCTATGTACCTTGGAAAATCACTCTCAAAAGATAGATCAAAACAGATAAGTTGGAGTTAGCTCAGAGGTGAAAAACTTGCTATTTTGGTTCATACACATGTCCACTGTTTTGCCTAATTCTCTGAGCACAATAGAAATTAGCTTAATTCCTCTTGGGGAAGTCTAGATAGCTTAAAGAGATAACTCTCAAGAGTAATCTCATACAAAATAATGAACCACACACTGAGAATGAGTTTTAACAAGTGATGACATCATCCCGATTTTCACGGGCTGCTACAGTTGGAGACCAGTGAGCAGAAAAATGAACATAACTCAAAATGTAGGAATCCAATGATTATGAAAATTTTTATGGTTATACTACACAATAATCTGAATGCAACAAGATTTAAATCATTGAACTTGGATAAGTAACCACTGAGAAATGGCTCTGACAAGATGAGTGAAAAAGTCAGGTACCTGACAGAGAAGTGAAACTGAACAGACACTGTTGACTTCAACTGAACATAACTAAAGATTGAAACATCCAAATGAAATGAAAATTTGTGAGCACATAGTAGACTTATAGAGCTAACTGTACCAAGTTAAATCACTGAAAATGATGCACCAAGCTCAGAGAAAACATCTTTGCAATCTGACTAAGAAAACTCAGAGTAATGGCAGTGAGTAGTACACTTCACAAGAACATGGACATATGAACTCAAATAATCATGAAAATGAAAGTATATTGCTTGTACAATACAATGACTTATTGATACATATGTGTGCCTTGTAATCACACCTTGATATGGCATAAAGCTCAGCTCTTGGAGGTCTTCACATAGGTCTCTCTAAGCACGACTAAAACTGCCATCTATTTATAGTTGAGTTTGGGAGGCTAACTTCCCTCAATCACTCTCCAATCAATCAGTGATTGATTTGATTCTCTACCTACCACAAATCACGAATTCGTGGCTCCTCTTTCCCTTTTTGATCATGTGGACTCAACCACTTAAGATTCTTTCACTTTTACATTAAGTAATCTCTTCAAAAGTTACAAGAGGTAGTTCACAAGTGAACTTTACATAGTCTTCATTTTAAAGCTTCTTTTATGACTTTGTGGGACTCAAGCCAATACTTAGGCTTATCATACACTTGCTCCAACACATCTCGCCTTTGTTTCTTGAGTTGTATGCATTCCACGAGTTTCCCACTTAGTTTAATGAAGTCATAAACTCCAAAAAGCAGCCCCCTTGCTTGCTTGCCTCATTTTCTCATGATTTTTGCTCCTCTCTATCTAGAGGTGTAGTTAGGCTTTTCCAAATCTGATTGTACCAGATTGCAGAGCATTATTTGCTCTCTCATTGTACTCATTTTCATTGATTTCAAGCTTCATTTGGTCCTCATATTGTTCCCTGAAGTTTGCCAAGGTTTCAAGTTATTTGGCTGAGTGAGTTGTGACAAATTGCCAACTTTGTGAAGGTATATCTCTACACATAGGCAGAGAGTGTTGCAAACAGGTAGCCTGTTTTGCAGAGGGTGGTTCTCCCAGCTGGAATATCCATTTGGGATGATTTAACACTTGTTGGGTAGCTCTTACAGTATACTACAAGTCTACAAATTTTCATCATAAGTCATTGTACTGGTGTAGAGAAAGGTTCAGAGCAGTGAGCATATATCACTGCTTGTGGACCTAATGGAGGGCAGCCATCTTCCATTTTTGCATTGGGGTGTTAGAATCATCCCCCATCAGTGGTATCAGAGCCATTTTGAGGCTTGGAGACATCAGTGGCATCATATTGAAGACTTGAAGGGATCAAGACAACTCGTGGGGAGGACTCATCAAAGCAAGAAGACATCAAAAGGGGGCTACGTCGATCGAGATCTCAACTACTCGAAGCTTAGCAAGGGAGAAGCTATCAAACGGTAATATCCACACCTTCTAAAGCATATACAAACACTTGAGGAGAAGCTAGAGGAGCATCTTAGAGCTCAGTATGGCTGAGTATAATGCACAAATAGAGAATTTAGAGAAAGGCAATTATCCACCATGAAAATTTAGAGTTAGCAACTACCTTATGGGCAAAGCATTGTGGGGATTCGTGAGCGGCACAGAGCCAATGCCTCATGTACATGATCCACCACTTCAAGGGCAGGTCAAGGAACTTAATGAATGGATAGAAAGGGATAGGAGAGTCATATTCATTCTATCCCAACACATAAGCAATAGCATGATAGGGCATATACAAGACTTGGACACATCCAAGAAGGTTTGGGAGACCTTGGAGAGGTTGTACTCTTCATCAACCAAGGCAAGGAAGATTCAGCTCAAAAATGAGCTGAATAATCTTAGTAAATCACCAAGTACTAACATAAATGAGTACATTTTGAAGGTTAATGAGCTTGTAGATGCTTTAGGCTCAATTGGGAGCCCAATCAAAGACGATGATCTTGTTGCGCACACTCTCAATGGCTTGAGAGAGGATGAAAGGTGGAAAGCATTCACCACATCAGTTTATGTGAGGGATTCCCTACCAGAATTTGATCAATTAGTCATGGTGACCAAGGAGATGAACCAAGGAGGTTCACAATCAAAAGGCAGCCAAGCCCAAGTTTTCTATGCAGGTAGAGCCAAAGGCAAAAGAGGTGGAGAAAACTCCCAAGGCAGAGGGAGAGGAAGGTCAAGCTCAAGCTCAAGCAACCAAGAAGGCTCCAGCCAAAGTTATGGATCAAGAGGAAGAGGAAGGAGTAGAGGAAGAGGAGGAAGATCACATGGAAGAGAAGCATCCAATGGAGAATGTTACAATGTGGAAAATCGGGCCATTATGCAAGAGATTGTTGGTCCAAAAGAGGAGGCAATCAAGGATACAAAAGGAACCAAGGTAATTATGCTAGTACTTCAACAAATTCAGGAAATGAGAACTTGCTTATGATGTATGGTTCAAGTGAAAGAGTCAATTCATATTTTACATGGTACATTGATAGTGGTTGTAGCAACCATATGAGTTGCAATAAAGATGTTTTCTTTAATTTACATTCACCCATCACTGACGGACATGTAGAGACAGGGGATGACACTGAGCACAAGATTACACATGTGGGAGATGTTGCATTGAATGGATCTCAAAGCTCCAAAGGTGTTGGAGGATGTGTTGCATGTGCCAACCATCACAAAGAACTTCGTTTCGGTAGGTCAAATGGTTGAGAGAGGTTATGAGGTGAGATTCAATGAGCAAGGATGTTTTGTTGAAGACCCCATGCAGGACTAAAAGCTCATAGCAAAAGGAAAGAAGCAAGGAAGACTCTTCACCATGGAGGTAAAGCCATCGACCCCTCACACTGTCTACTTGTCAATTGGAAATAAACAAATTGCAGAAATCGACTTGTGGCATAAAAGAATGGGGCACATAAACTTACAAAGGATGAACGACATGCAAAGGAAGGGCTTGCTGAGTGGTCTACCTGATCTTAAATGTCATAATATGTAACATTTGTGCCATGCTTGTCAATTAGGAAAACAAAGCAGATTGCCATTCAAGAAGGGAGCACATGTGAGCAATGAAATGTTGAATCTCATACACACAGATGTATGGGGACCTACAAGGGAGCCATCCATTGGAGGTAATAGATATTTTGTCACATTTATATATGATCATTCAAGGTTTGTTTGGATGTATTGCATGAAGTCAAAGTCAGAGGTGTTTTACCACTTCAAGAGGTTCAAAAACCTAGTGGAGAAGGAAACATGGAAGTATATAAAGACTCTCAGATCGGATGGAGAGGGAGAGCATTTTTCAAATGAATTTTCAGATTTTCTACATGACCATGGCATCAAAAGGCAATTCACTTGCAAGTATACACCTCAACAAAATGGGATGGCAGAAACAAAGAATAGATACATAGCAGAAGTGGCTAGATCTTTGTTAAATGAAATGAATGTTCCTAACTCGTATTGGGCTGATGCCACAAATACAGCCATATACATTATGAATAGGTGTCCAACCTCAAGATTACATGGAGTTACACCTTATGAAGCTTGGTGTGGTAAGAAATCCAATCTTTCACATCTCAAAGTATTTGGTTCTGTGTGTTATGTTCACATACCTCAAGAATTGAGACACGAGTTAGACCCGAAGGCGGATAGGTGTATATTTCTTGGATATTCTTCAGAGCAAAATGTTTTTTGATGTTATGACCCTTGCACCAAAGAGCTTAAGGTATCTAGGGGTGTAATATTTGATGAGTTGCTGCCTTGGTATGGTAGCAAAGATGTGTTACAGGTTGATGATGCATATGAAGCCGAGAAGAAGTTCAAAGAGCAACAACAAAGCATGGAGATTTGATAAAATACTTTTCACTACACCACACATTCACGACATAAAATGAATTATTCTTTTTGAAGGAAGCTAATTATTTTAAATCTAAGTTGATAGCACATGAATATATGTTTGACGAATGAGATCAATATTAGAATATGCTATGAACGATGTCTGGTTTAATGTATCAAAAAAATCTTCAACATAATTTCTTTATTTAAGAAGGAGGAAGGGGATCTTAATTTAAAAGGAGGATCATCTTAGGCTCAATTCATGATCCCATTGAGCGGAGCCCCGTTCTTGGAGTACATGAGCTGCAATCATGAAGTTTCATGTGGAGCACTATGGAATTTTTCATTCGCATTGAGTGGGGTCTCATAAGTCTTTTAACTCCACATCATGGGACTCCTTTCTTTCTTATGTTTCAGCCCACCCTTCAGCCCAAGTCATCTTTCTCTTCCACATAAGATTTTGAGTAAACATTTTATGTTAGAGTTTTGTCGCATGTGTGAATGGGTATTCTAGTCCCACACACAGACGGAGTGGTTTTTGCAGACCGATGTCTAACACTCTCTCCCCCTTCTAAAGATCATTGTTCTCGATGTTCAACAAGGAAAAGTACTTGCAAATTAGAGCTTCTTGATTCCCAAGTAGAATCTTTAAGTGGTTATCATTTTCGAGCTACTAGGTACTCCTAGATGACACAGTTCCTCAACCATTCTTGTCACCTATCTAGTATCCTATTTGGAGAATGATTTGTGCTATCACTTTCCTACAATGAAATAATACCCTCTATTATGTTATCCTCCCTAGAAATATACTTCCTAAGTTCACTAACATGAAACACTAGATGGACTCTACAATCTGGAGGAAGTTACAATCGGTATGCAACATCATGCTTCAATTATCTTCCAAGCTCCACAAAACCTTGGTGAAAGCTTAGTGCACTTACCTCTGGATAATGAAGTTGATCTTGCTAGCACTTGAAGAAAAACTTTATCTCCTTCTTTTCAGACTCTAGGAGATCTCTTATTATCAACATATTATTTAGCCCTTTCAACTTGGTGTATCTTGGCTTTAGCTATTTTAAATTTCCTTGGAGGTTTATTAAGAACTTTGTAGCACTAGGACATTCTTTTGCCATTCTTACGATATTGTGAGTAGTGGGATTCATGCCATAATTCACCTCAAAAAGAGAAAAACTAATCACCTTATGAGGTCTAATGTTATATGCAAACTCTACCACTAGCAAATAGCTATCCCAATATGTCTACCTTGCATACATATATGTTGTCAACATGTCCTCTATTATTTGGTTGATCCTCTCGATCTTACCATGTGTTTGTGGATGGTCACCATTACTCATCTTTAATGACGCTTTAAGCTTGTCAAAGACAAACTTCCAAAAGTGTTTTATGGATCTAATATCCTTATCTAAAACTATGGACATAGATAATCCATGCAATCTAAAGATATATTGGATAAAGAAGGTTACTACCCATGGAGCTTCTACCATCTCCTACATGGATGAAATGAGCCAACTTGCTTGATCTATCTACAACTATTAAGATATCATCCCACTTCCTTTGGATCTATGGTAACCCTACTTATGAAGTCCATGGATATACTACGCAAGTTGTGCTCTAGAATCTCTAAAGGATGTAAAAGGACTAGTGCCTCAACCCTTTTTTTACTTAACACATAAAGCATTGCCAAATATATGTGTGGATATCTTTGGCTAATCGAGGCCACCAAAATGTTCTTTTGACTAGTTGTATGGTCTTATCAATACCAGAACATAAGGAAATCATGGTTATCATGCACGACTTTTTTTCTCAAATCGGGGGGATCTAGTACTCAAATCTTTCTTTTCCATTTAATATTCCATTTATCACTAAGAAATTGAAATACAAGCTTAGATTTTTTTTTTCCTTTATTAGGGGAAGAAGCAGATAGAGTTGCCCCATCTCCTATAAAACAATCATCAGTGATGGTTCTAATGATTCGTAACAAGTATGGATCTTCCACTTGCTTCCTTTACCTCTTGAAGCAATGAGCTTTTAGAACTATAAAGCTCATTTGATATACTATGTGAGATAGAACTATAAAGCTCTTTATCTATTATATACAAAATTTCCATATGAAACTCTTGCATGAGCTCATCCAAATGAGTATGTCTGGCCTTAAGATCTAGATGACTGCAAAATTACTTGAGTGTATAATGATGTGTGTATACCTTAAAGTCTGAACCATAAAGATAGTATCTCCAAACTTTAAGAGCACACACCATTGCATACAAATATGGTTATGCACTAGCCAATTGCATTGTGCACTACTCAACTTCTTACTTTCAAAAGCTTTGAGGCTGCCATCTTATATCAAAATTCCCCATGGTTATGCCACTATTATTTGTTTCCAACTCAAATGTCTCTTCTATATCGACAACTTTGAGTACTGGATCTTCTAAAAAATCTTTTTTTAGAGTGTCAAAACTATTATGTTGTTCTTGCTTCCATGCAAATGGAGCTTTGCCTTGAATCAGATTCATCATAGGTGTTGTTATCAACGAACAAGATGAAATAAAGTTTTGGTAGAAACTATAAAGTTCTACGAATGACCAAAGCTGCCCCCTCACCCTAAGAATTTGGCCATTCTAAGATAATTGAGACCTTCTTGGGATATACCTTGATTCCATCTATAGAAGTTACATGCCCTAGATACTCTATCTCTTGAAGAAATAACTATTTTTTTGGTATTTATAAATAATTAATTTTTCTTTTAATTTATTTAATACTAATAAAGGACACAAAACATAATTCATTAACATAAAAGTGGCAGGTGCATTAGTAAGACCAAATACTCATAATGACCAAATCGAGTTCGAAAATTTATCTTATATACATCTTGCTCTCTTACTCTAATCATGTGGTATCCACTCTTTAAATCTATTTTACTAAATACAATCTCTCCATCTAGAACATCAAGTAGATCATCTACTATGGGCATGGGGTATCTATGCTTGATGGTAATCTTATTGAGTGCATGATAATCTACACATATCACAAAGGGTGAATAACTAGGTCTAATAAACCCTACGAACTTATGGACTTCATTCTCCTCTTGCAGACTCATGTAGAATTGTGGCTAAGTAGATGGATTTGCTCTTGGCACCAACTCGATCCTATGTGCAATGTCCTTGCAAGGAGATAAACCTGAACATAATTCACATAAAAATCATTCTTACAATTCTACTCTCAGCTCCTCCAAAAGTGCTTGGACATTCCAATTGGAAGTTCCTCGATTATGAGAATCCATTACGACATAGGATGAATATAAAATAAAAAAAATAAATATACTTACAATCAATTGTGCGAAACTTGGTTGTGGTCACCTATCGTGTTTCTTAGGGATATGGCTCTCCATGGATAAACAATCACCATTCCTCGTGCTCAAATTGATAAACATAAGAAACAAAATTTATGAATTATGGTTTTCTAGCATGCCATTGCTTACTAAGGACTGCATTGAAACATGCAAATCGTGCGATCTCAAAATCCAATCTATCCTCATGGGAGTGGATCCGTATGGGTAGACCAACTACATGTCGGTCCCATGTCTCTGTGCCCTTCTCATCGGGCGACTCCATGGTGTAGACATAATCTAACATGCACAATATTTAAGTTTAGCCATATAAAAAGATGAGAACGAATGACATTACGTTCAGAGCATGTATCAAAGAGTATCTTGAAAGGTTGTCTTGCCATGAATCCTCTGATGACTATGAGCTCCATGTTTGGGAACTAGTAGTCCTTCTATGCCACTAGGGAGAGCACATTATCTGGTACAGAGGCTACTTTTTTAGTCATTGTCATGGCCACTTTAAATTCTTCCCATGTGGTGGGTTCTTTCTTGTTTTTCTCTATCTTATACCACTGCCTATGGGTGACTTTCATGAGGTTATAAGTAACCTACTAAATCTTATGCCTATCATCCATGATCTGGCATAAGCGGAAACATTTTTCCCACTTGTTGAGTCACTGCTCAATAGCATCAACAATAGAGGCACTTATAGATCCATGCCCCAGGATAACATGGTGTTTATATATTTAGGTAGTGATGTGTGTGAACACTCTAGGACCACCGGGGCACCTTTTTTCCTCTTTAGGAGGTTTTTTTCCCTTGGCTTGTATATACACCTATTGCCCTAACGGGCTACTTATCTTTGTACATTCTAGTGGTAATACATTCAACATTGTGTGTTGAGCTCCAAGCTTCTTCTTCTTCCTTGTGTTGTTCGCGTGATTTCACAGACGTCTAACTCCAACAATTGGTATCAGAGCAGGTCGCCACTTCATCTAGGGTGTTGTCTAAACCTCTCCAGTTGTAGCCTCATATTCGCAAGAAATTTGGTAAGCACACTCAAGGTGTTTCAAAAATAAAAACAGCTTCGCTATGTTGTGCCGAAATCGTGACCTGAGCTTGTTTTGACCTCCGAACGCATTATTGCAGCACTTGTGTAGGCTATTTCATCTTTTTGTGCCAAAGGTATATACCAGTTTGGGTTTGCTAGTATAAGCATCTCAAAGTCTGCTATAGGTTTGGCAGAATTCATCTGGGCAATTTTGTTCAACTTTTTGAGATACAGTCAATTTTTTGCATCAAGGTATTTTAGTCACAAGCCATGGTTGAAAGTAGTGATGTATTCCGTATGTTGGCTGTTGAGGATAAGTTGGATGGTACCAACTACCCATTGTGGGCTTATATGATGCATCATATGTTGGTCACAAAAGGACTATGGAATATTGTGCAGGGTGTTGAAAGACGTCATCTTACACCTGTGAATATAGGTACTGCAAATATAGGTGCTGGAGCTGATGGAGATGGTGTCAAAGATGATGATATTCTACCGATTCCTGTTCGTGTTTCTCTTTCTGCTGCACCTACTACAGAGCAAATTCATTGGGATGGTAGAGATGCTCAGGCACATGCATTAATAGCTTTGTCTGTCAAACGTGCCATTATTCCTCACATTCGCTCTTGTAGAGCAGCTAAGGATGCTTGGGATACACTTACCACATTGTACCAGGCTAGGAATGAGGCTCGTGTTGCTTACCTCCGAAAACAATTGGAGAGTGAGCACATGAATGAAGGTGATTCTATGGACAATTTTCTCACAAAGATCAAGGATTTGAAAGAACAACTGATTTTTGTTGATGAAGTTATACCAGATAGCTCACTTGTGCAGACCGTTTTGAATGGTCTTCCTGACTAATATCAGAGTTTGCTTCTACTCTTCATTTGATGATGAAAGGCAATCCAAATGCCTTGTCATTTGAGGAGCGTCTCTGTTCTGTTGCAGGAAGATCAGTCTAGGCAGAACATGTCTATTATGTGTGTTGCAGATCAAGCTTTCCTTGCTAGTTAGAAGGGCAAAGGTAAATGGAGCTCTTCTACTAGTAAGCAGAAATCTGTAAATGTTTCACATTCGAAGAAGGAAGACAAAGATGAGAAGAAATCAAAAAAGCAGAAATTGTTTTGCAAATACTGTAAAGCAAATGATCAAGTCATCAAGAGCTATCCAAAACTGGCTGCTAAAGAGGCAAAGAAGAAAGAGGCCAAAATGGTTGTTGCAAACGCCTCTACTCCGAAAATAAAGTCTGCTAATCTTGTGCAGGAAGAAGAATGAACATTTACTACTGTTTGCAGTTTTGACCCATCTTCTCATGAGTAGTGCATGTCTGCAGTAGACTCAGATGTTTGGTACTTTGATAGTGGGGCGACCAAACATATTACCTTGTAGCACAATTTTCTTGGAGATAGACGTCTGCGGAAGCACGCGAACAGCACAAGGAAGAAGAAGAAGCTTGGAGCACAAACACACAATACTGAATGTATTACTAGAGAATGTACAAAGATAAGTAGCCCATTAGGGCAATAGGCATATATACAAGCCGGGGGAAAAAAAACCTCCTAAAGAGGGAAAAAAGTGTCCCGGCGGTCCTAGAGTGTTCACACACATCACTACCTAAATATATCAACAAATCCCCCCTGGGAGTGATGCGGTGAACAAGGAGCTGGCACTCATGTATAAGGAAGTGCCAAGCTATGTGGAAATCACTCCACAAAAGGAAGTAAGCCCAAAGCTTTGTGTAAAGCTTCAAACTTCTCCCTAGGCAGAGCCTTCGTGAAAAGGTCTGCAATGTTCTCCTGCGTGGGCACATATGCCAAGCTCATCTCCCCAGCAGAGAACCTCTCCCTGACATAGTGATAATGCACCTCAATGTGCTTAGTGCGAGCATGGAACACAGGGTTCCTCGCAACTGCCAATGCGCTCTGACTGTCAGTGAAGATAGTGGTGGCAGAAGATTGGCCAACACCCAAATCAGCCATGAGGCATCTGAGCCACACACACTCAACAGTCGCTGTGAAAGCTGCCCTATACTCAGCCTCACAACTGGAAGTGGCCACAGTAGGCTGCTTCTTGCTCAACCAAGATATACATGAGCTACCAAGCATGAAGCAAAAACCACTGGTGGACACACGAGTGTCATAGCAACCAGCCCAATCTGATTCAGAAAAAGCATGCAAATCTGGTGGTAGCGATCCCCCCTTGGGATAAAACAACCCAAGTAGCCGAGTACCACTCAAGTAGCAAAAGATGCGCTTAACCGCTTTCCAATGCGTGACTCCAGGGTAATGCATAAACCTGCTCATCTGTGAGACAACAAACTGAATATCTGGCCGAGTAATGCATAAGTAAATCAAGCATCCAACAGCCTACTGATAGAGAACAGCATCAAATGCATCTCCAGCATCATGAAGACTCAATCGTAAACCTGTCTCCATAGGAGTGGCAATAGGCTTACAGTCTTCAAGGCCAAAACGCTGCAATAATGTGTCAATATATTTCGTTTGACACAAAGCCATTCCACCATCAACATGCATAAACTGAATGCCCAAATAGTGATGCAAATGCCCCAAATCAGACATCTCAAATGAGGCATGCAAATCAACCTTAAAATCAGCAATATGTGTCTCAATAGGACCAGTGAGCAGCATGTCATCAACATAGACAACAATGATCAAAAGCACATCATTAGCACGTTTAACATATAAGGTGCTTTCAGTTGAACTGTTCTCAAAACCATGTGCAATCAGATAGGCATGTATCTTCTCATACCAAGCACGTGGTGCTTGTTTTAAACCATATAATGCCTTCTTTAACCTGCAAACCTGGTTTTCATGCCCTTTCTGCACAAAGCCACGGGGCTGAAAAACATACACTTCTTTATGCAAGTCACCATTAAGAAATGTTGTTTTAATGTCCAACTGATGTACATTCCAACCATGATGAGCTGCAAGTGCACAAATGCTCCGAACAGTAGTCATACGGCATGTAGGTGCAAAGGTCTCATCAAAATCAATGCCTCTTTTCTGTGCATAACCCTTTGCAACAAGCCTAGCCTTATACCTGTCAACTGTACCATTAGGTTTATGCTTCAGCTTGTATACCCACTTAGTGCGAATGGCCTTCTTGCCAGGAGGCAAGTCACATAAAGACCATGTACCATTCTTCATTATAGCATCATATTCAGATTGCATAGCAGCCATCCAATTTTCTGAATTTTGTGCTTCATCAAAAGAAACAGGCTCATTCTCATCGCAGAGACTAGATGCAGCCATAGCATAGCAATCTGATGCAAAGGAGGCACTATGAGAGCCTGAACGAGTACGATATGACAAAGGTGCATCTAATTTGTTGTCACGCAAAGTCTGCACCAGCCATTTTGGCATAGTTTTTGCCTGCTCAATATCAGCTCTCTCATCAACAAGTGCATCATGTAAATCTGCATCAGAAATGGAATGATCTGCATCATCATATGAAACCTGCAAAGGCTGAGAAGTTGCCTCATTAGGACCAGCACTAGCCAGTCCACCTGTAAAAAGAGGCATCAAAGTATCATACATGTATTTGGAGCTAACATATGTCTCCTTAGTACATGAAAGCAATGGCTGAATAGCATCTTCCACAAAGACAACATCACGGCTAACCAGAATGCGTTTAGTCTGTGGATGATACAGACGATAGCCTTTACTTTTAGAATTGTACCCAACAAAAATACATTTTACTGCCTTATCATCCAATTTTCTGCGATGTTGTTCAGGCACTAATGCATATGCCAAACAACCAAAAACACGCAGATGAGCAACAGATGGCTTGCGGTCATGCCAAGCCTCATATGGAGTGATAGATTGCAACGCTTTAGTGGGACACCTGTTCAGTACATATGCTGCACACATGACAGCCTCAAGCCAGAAACTATGTGGTAAAGCCTCACTTTTGACCATGCACCTCGCCATCTCCATGAGTGACCTGTTCTTTCGTTCAGCAACTCCATACGGCACTGTACACTGGTGTTTTATCCCACGTTCAGCCAGAAATGCATTAAAATCTGAAGACATATATTCCCCCCCTCGATCAGAATGGAGGGTGCCCATTTTACATGCTGACAGATTTTCAGCCAAAACCAAAAACTGTTTGAAGCACATGAACACTTCGGACTTTGCTTTGAGTGGATATACCCATGCATGCCTGGAAAAATCATCAATGAAAGTCACGAAGTAAAGGTAATTTCCAAAAGAGGGTGTCTGCATAGGACCACAGACATCACTATGTAGAAGCTGCAATTTTTGCGTAGCCCGAACTGAACCATCTTTTGGAAAGGAAGAACTTTGCATTTTGCCCAAAATACAGCCTTCACAAACATGTTTTCCAGGTGCCTCAAGTTTGGGCAAAGAGGACACCATTTCAGATTTCTACAGGCATAACAAACTAGCAAAATTCAGATGACCAAAGCGTGCATGCCAAAGCTTTGCATCTGACATAGCCTGAGAATCATGAACTGCACATGCCGAATCATTCACAGATCTTTCATAGTCTATGAGCTTATACAGCCCACGACATAAAATGCCAGAAGCAATAATCACATCACCATTTGAGAGATCATGGACTGTACACCTGTCATCAACGAATTTCACAACCAAGCCAATCTTGGCTAATGCAGAAACTGATAACAGGTTCTTTTTGATCCCTGGCACAAATAAAGCATCTGACAAAGTGAAAGAACTACCATCAGCAGTAGTCAGAATGATCTTACCAACTCCCATAACAGGATAAGAGGAGTTATTGGCACATGTGACAGTATTCCATGTAGGGGCAGGCTCGAGTGAATAGAAGAAACTGCGCTGTGAGTTAATATGTTTGGTCGCCCCACTGTCAAAGTACCAAACATCTGAGTCTACTGCAGACATGCACTAATCATGAGAAGATGGGTCAAAACTGCAGATAGTAGTAAACGCCCATTCTCCTTCCTGCACAAGATTTGCAGACTCTGTTTTTGGTGTAGAGGCCTCTGCAACAACCATTCCAGCCTCTTTCTTCTTTGCCTCTTTAGCAGCCAGTTTTGGACAGTTCTTTATAATATGATCATTTCCTTTACAGTACTTGCAGAACAATTTCTGCTTTTTTGATTTCTTCTCATCTTTATCCTGGTTCTTCGATTGTGCAGCATTTGCAGATTTCTGCTTACTAGTAGAAGAGCTCCATTTTCCTTTGCCCTTCTGACTAGCCAGGAAAGCTTGATCTGCAACATGCACAATGGACCTGTTCTGCCTGGACTGATCTTCCTGCAACAGAACAGAGACTAATTCCTCAAATGACAAGGCATTCGGATTGCCTTTCATCATAACCGAAGAGTAGAGGCACAACTCTGATATCAGGAAGACCATTCAGAACGGTCTGCACAAGTGAGCTATCTGGTATAACCTCATCAGCAGAAATCAATTGTTCCTTCAAGTCTTTGATCTTTGTAAGAAAACTGTCCATAGAATCACCTTCATTCATGTGCTCACTCTCCAACTGTTTTCGGAGGTAAGCAACACGAGCCTCATTCCTAGCCTGGTACAAAGTGGTAAGTGTATCCCAAGCATCCTTTGTTGTTCTGCAAGAGCGAATGTGAGGAATAATGGCACGTTTGACAGACAAAGCTATCAATGCATGTGCCTGGGCATCTTTGCCATCCCAACGAATCTGCTCTGCAGTAGGTGCAACAGAAACAACAGCACGAACAAGAATCTGCGGAATATCATCTTCGACACCATCTTCATCAGCTCCAACACCTGTATTTGCAGTACCTATCGTTACAGGTGTAACATGACGTCTTTCAACACCCTGCACAATATTCCACAATCCTTTTGCAACCAGTACATGTCGCATCATATAAGCCCATAATGGGTAGTTGGTACCATCCAACTTATCCTCAACAACCAACATACGGAATACATCACTGCTTTCAGCCATGGGCGGTGACTAAAATATCTTGATGCAGAAAATTGACTGTATCTCAAAAAGTTGAACAGAACTGCCCAGACGAGTTCTGCTAGACCTGTAGCACACTTCGAGACGCTTAAATTGGCGAACAGAAACTGGTATATACCTTTGGCACAAAAGGACGAAATAGCCTACACAAGCGCTACGATAGTGCGTTCGGAGGCCGAAACGAGCTCAGATCGGGATTTCGGCACCATACAGCAAAGCTGTTTTGATCTCGAAAACACCCTGAGTATGCTCACCAAATTTCGTGCGAATCTGAGACTGCAAACGGAGGAGTGTCGACGGCGCCCTAGAAGAAGCGACGACCTGCTCTGATACCAATTGTTGGAGATAGACGTCTGCGGAAGCACGCGAACAGCACAAGGAAGAAGAAGAAGCTTGGAGCACAAACACACAATACTGAATGTATTACTAGAGAATGTACAAAGATAAGTAGCCCATTAGGGCAATAGGCGTATATACAAGGTGGGGGAAAAAAACCTCCTAAAGAGGGAAAAAAGTGCCCCGACGGTCCTAGAGTGTTCACACACATCACTACCTAAATATATCAACAAAATTTCTTCTCTTCACTCGAGTCTACCCCTACAGGGAATACTGTTACATGCACTAACAACTCCTCCTATCCTATTATGGGAGTTGGTAAGATCATTTTGCCTATTGTTGGTGGTAGTTCTTTCACATTGTCAGATGCTTTGTTTGTGCCAAGCATCAAGAAAAATATGTTATTAGTTTCTGCATTAGCCAAGATTGGCTTGGTTGTGAAATTTGTTGATGACATATCTACAATTCATGATCTATCAAATGGTGACATCATTATTGCTTCTGGCATTTTATGTTGTGGGTTGTATAAGCTCATAGACTATGAAAGATCTGTAAATGATTTGGCATGCATAGTACATGATTCTCAAGCTATGTTAGATGCAAAGCTTTGGCATGCACGCTTTGGTCATGTGACTTTTGCTAGTTTTCTACGCCTACAGAAATCTGAAATGGTGTCCTCGTTCCCCAAACTTGAGGCACCCGATAAACATGTATGTGAAGGCTGTACTTTGGGCAAAATGCAGCGTTCTTCCTTTCCAAAAGATGGTTCAGTTCGGGCTACTCAGAAATTGCAGCTTGTACATAGTGATGTCTGTGGTCCTATGCAGACACCTTCTTTTGGGAACTATCTTTACTTTGTGACTTTCATCGATGATTTTTCTAGGCATGCATGGGTATGTTCATGTGCTTCAAACAGTTTCTAGTTTTGGCTAAAAATCTATCAGCATGTAAAATAGGCATCCTCCGTTCTGATCGAGGGGGGGAATATATGTCTTCTAACTTTAATGCATTTCTGGCTGAATGTGGATAAAACATCAGTGTATAGTGTCATATACACCTCAACAGAATGGAGTTGCTAAACGAAAGAACAAGTCACTCATGGAGATGGGGAGGTGTATGGTCAAGAGTCACACTTTACCACATAGTTTTTGGCTTGAGGCTATGTGTGCAGCATATGTACTGAACAGGTGTCCCACTAAAGCGCTGCAGACTATCACTCCATATGAGGCTTGACATGGTTGCAAGCCATCTGTTGCTCATCCACATGTTTTTGGTTGTCTGGCATATGCATTAGTGCCTGAACAACATCGCAGAAAACTGGATGATAAAGCAGTAAAATGTATTTTTGTTGGGTACATTTATGAAAGTAAAGGCCATTGTTTGTATCATCCACAGACTAAATGCATTCTGGTTAGCCGTGATGTTTTTTTTGTGGAAGATGCTATTCAACCATTGCTTTTATGCACTAAGGAGACATATGTTAGCTCCAAAGACATGTATGATACTTAGTTGCCTCTTTTACAGGTGGACAATCTAGTGCTGGTCCTAATGAGGAAACTTCTCATCCTTTGCAGGTTTCATGTGATGATGCAGATCATTCCATTTTTGATGCCAATTTACATGATGCACTTGTTGATGAGAGAGCTGATATTGAGCAGGCAAAAACTATGCCGAAATGGCTGGTGCAGACCTTGCATGACAACAAATTAGATGCACCTCTATCATATCGTACTTAGTCAGGCTCTCATAGTGCCTCTTTTGCATCAAATTGCTATGCTATGGCTGCCTCTAGTCTTGTGATGAGACTGAACCTGTTTCGTTTGATGAAGCACAAAAGTTTGAACATTGGTTGGCTTCAATGCAATCTGAATATGATGCTATCATGAAAATTGTACGTGGTCTTTATGTGGCTTGCCTCCTGGCAAGAAGGCCATTGGCACTAAGTGGGTATACAAGCTGAAGCGTAAACCTGATGGAACAGTTGACACGTATAAAGCTAGGCTTGTTGCAAAGGGTTATGCAGAGGAAAGAGGCATTGATTTTGATGAAATCTTTACTCCTACTTGCCGAATGACTACTGTTCATAGCATCTGTGCACTTGCGGCTCATCATGGTTGGAATGTACATCAGTTGGACATTAAAACAATATTTTTGAATGGTGACTTGTATGAATAAGTGTATGTTTTTCAGCCCCATGGCTTTGTGATGAAAGGGCATGAAAACCAGGTGTGCATGTTAAAGAAGGCATTATATGGTTTAAAGCAAGCACCACGTGCTTGGTATGAAAAGACAACATTTTGAAAACATTTTGGTAGTATTTTGATCATCTAATAAGATAACATAGTGATCTACAAGCACTTTAGCAATATATGTGTGCTAGCAGACACAATTTATCACCAAAAGACCATAGGGAATCACACGTCTTTTTAAAAATTACATGTGTTTGTGGCATGAGTTACAACAATTAACTTAGGGCACTACATACTCTTTGTTTCTCGTCATAGTACCTGCATCAAAAGCATGCTACCGACCTACTTTCCAACTTAGACAAAAGTGCATAAGTTTATACACATATTTGCAAGAAGAAAGATCGATGGCCAAAATAGTGAGCTCTTTATAAGAAAACATTTAATTGAGTTGCAGAAATGACCTCTGTAAAAATTGTTTTGAGTGTTGCATCATCCAAATGTTGAAAGATACTTCAACTTAATATAAAAATTTACATTATTAAGTGAGCAAATTTATATGGAGAAATCACAAGAATTTATAGATGATAAATTTCCAAACTATGTATATATGTTGATAAAAGATTTGTATGGTATAATGCAAGTGCCAAGTGCATCTTGTCAGTTATCTCAAATTGCAAGGCTACATTGCTAGTTCTATTGATCCATTATTGTTAGTTAAGATTTTGAATTATGATTCTATATATATTTGAAAATGTCTTCGAAGATGTGAGTTGCACAAATTATTAATTGGGTTACTAGTTCATGTCACTAAAACACAAGGTTGAATCTTTCTTTTAAAAGTGGGTTTGCACTCACATTTTATGCATAAGCCTAGTGATGTAAATTGGAATTTGGCCAAAAGGATGTTTCATTACTTGAAGGACGCTCTTAATGATGGCTTATTTAATGATGATTCCAAAGCTTTCAATAATAGAGATAGGTCTCACTGTAGACATCATTGAAAAAATACATGTGAATACATCATAATGATTGAAAATCCATTTGTTTCATGGAGTTTCAAAAAGCAAATGATGGTGACGCTCTCATCAACAAAAGAATAGAGAGCTTTGGTGATGGTGATGTGTGAATTGATGTGATTCAAAAAGTTATTTGTTGATATACACATTCTTTGTTGGGTATCACATATCTATGGTTTTGAGTAGCACATAGTTGGTGTCAAAACTTGTGTTTCTCGCACAATTCATAATATTAAGGTGCATTACCTATGTTTGTGAGTAATGTTTGCAAAGGAAGTTGAAATTGTCAAGGAGCATTAGCTCAGTTGGTTTGAGCTCTTGCTTCTTGAGGTGGGGGCAAGGGTTCAACCCCTACTATCCAAGGTTAACATGTAATGGGCCTTAGGCCACTCCAAACCTAGTCTCCTTACCATCTTGGGGTTGTCACCATTGTATCGCCTTCGGCCAGTCTTACATAGTTGGTGTCAAATCTCGTGTTTCTTTCTTTCACTCATGTGCATGCATACAAAGTTCATGCATGAAGTCCAGTAGCGTTAGCTGAAATGGGTGAATCGTTTGACTCTTGTGGGAGAGGCATGCGAAGACACTCGTTATGATATGATGAGATGTTAAATAAGCTTCCTTAAGGAAAATCTTGACCTTCAAGCACTCTCAGTGGAAAATGTGAATAGTGGTAAGATCTGTGTGCACTATGGAAGGGTCAATAATTCAAATGACTCTCCTTATCTGGCCTTAGGGCTATCCCTACTTAGTTTTTACCCTTAGTGACCTTCGAAGTAGGTGCTAGGTATTCTAACGTTACTTGTGTGGGCGTCAAGTCCCATGGGTATTATGTCTTTTGCATTGTACTTTCAATTAATTCAAGGTGTGAGGAATAGTAGATGGCAAGACGAATTTTCCTTAAAAAAAGTTCATCCATGATGTGCATATCTTTATCTTTCACTCGTTGTTAAAATATATACCATCCCTACGAGTCTTCTTTATTGTACTTTTTTCTGCAATTTATGAAGCCCATATATGTATAGAACACTCTTTTGATCTATTCCATCTTCTCTTTTTCAATTGCCTCAACGCATCATCTATTATTGACTAAAATTTTTGAGGAACACCTCATTCAATTATGTGATGTTATGATGAAGACAATTTTTTTTTTTTTTGAGAGAACAGTGAATTGGAAATACAACCTCTTAAGGTAGAGGCACCCCTCATGAAAGACTCATGGATGTGTCCAGCCAGGACTTGAACTCAGGACATCTTCCTACAGCTTCAAGGCGTCAGCCACTAGGATGAAGACAATTATGTGATGTTATGATGAAGACAATTGCTAATGACTCCGATAGACAAAGTTTGTAAAGTTGTCTAAAGCTTGTAGGTGAGTTGCTTGGGCACTCACTTTTTGAGGTAGAGGTTGTGTGTTCAACCCTTGCGGGCTGCTGAACATACCTAAGCCAATGGGACCAATCTATCCTTGTAATGTCTTGATCGGACCGTAGAAACTAGATACTGTAGAGCAATCCTTTTCTTGTAATGCTTCAGTAGTCTAGTCCTTACATTTTAGGATATTCGGGGAGTCCCATGGGTGCTATGCCCTTCGGTTGTAGAGTCGTTCTTTCAATACATTCAAAACCCGAGGAGATTAGGTTTCAACCCCGGGGATTAGGCTTAGGTCGACCTTTAAATATATATATAAAAAAAATAATAATAATAAAAAAAAAAACGGTGGGAAAAACTCATTCGCACGACGTACGGATTAATTTGCGATGCCATCATGACTATCGCTAAGGGACGCATAATGTGACTAACGAATCAAATTATCAGCCCAGCCTGAGGTTTCGTTCAAAGCAGGTGATTGCTTCTACTTAAACCTGCTTCTAATTTAAGTTGACAGCGCATGAGTATATGCTTGGCGATTGAGATTACTATTAGAATATGCTATGAACAGTGTTTAGTTTCATGTATGGATGGTGCAGTTTCTTTATTTAAGGGCGAGGAAGCTTAGTCAAATTTGAATTTGGAGGAGGCTCGTCTTGCCTTTTTCCTTAGGTAAAATGATGGTTTTGTTATCGCGAGTTTTAACTTTTCTCACTGATTTTTATCGTGGCAGACTTATTGTTATGCAAGTAAACCATGCACTCTTTGTTAAGTGAAACTGCTTTAGTTTTGACTCTATATGGAGCATGTGTTTGCAATGCATAAATCATTATGATCACTTCAAAAACTTGTTTGTTCTGGTACAAAGCAGCTTGGTGTCCGATCCGACATCCTGTAAATATAACTATTTGCCTAGGTTTTTACATGGAATAAATTTCCATGAGTCCCGCTATTTGGAAATCGAATCTGGAAGATATGACCTCTTTTTCCTTTACATGTCATATATACTTGCATTATGAGCAACCATTGTAATATAGCTTCCCCTCAAGAAAGACTGTGCGGCTAATAACCAACAGTTGTAGCACGTATATCTTTCCTTTTTGCCATTGGTTTTACTTTTTTTTTTACATAGCATACTGGGTAAAAGATCCTCTTTGATGTTTATGTGTGTGTGTGTGTGTGAGAGAGAGAGAGAGAGAGAGAGAGAGAGAGAGAGAGAGAGAGAGAGAGAGAGAGAGAGAGAGAGAGAGAGAGAGAGAGAGAGAGAGAGAGAGAGAGAGAGAGAGAGAGAAGACACTATCAACATCCATGGAAAGCCAAGCTAGTCCATTAGACAATCATACAAATATATAGGCACGTACCAGTCATCATGGAAGGAGACAAGGATGTGTAAACTAAAAAAATGTATGTGGAAGAGTCCCATGTGGTGTATGATATAACAAAAAAGCTTGAGGAAGTGAGATAGAGATAGGATGGTGAGTGAGAAACACTACAATGGAAGGGGCATCTATCTCAATTATGAATGCTTATGGGAGTAGAAGGTAAAACAAGTGTCTTTACATCATGCGATGTGTGTGCATGGTCATTGCATTCCTAGACTCCCGAGGTAATGGATTCTACTCTTCTACATAGTAGCTACATGTCATCTAGGGGCCTTAGGCCCAAATATTTAAGGTTGTTTGCGTGCGTTCTACCTTTCTACCACCTCAAGAGTGAGTTCCATCTGCCCATGCGCTCTGGTGATGTTTCTCGCATGATCGGGGAAAAATGTGTGAGCGGTCTCATTCATCTGAATTGACTCCACAAATGACCTTATCTCTATCTCTAAAGCTCAAACAAGTATATGTCATCTAGGAGCTCTATTTGTTGAAGAGTCTCCTTCTAAGAGCTACATCAAAGGCTTTCTGTAGTATAAGGAAACAACCCAATTACCATCGTCATAATCTAGCTTGATCTATAAGACATCTTGTAGCATTCATCTAAGTGGAAGATAGAAGAAATAAATAGTGACACTTCAATTAAAATGCTTCAACACAATAAACTAACATCATTAGGAAGAGAAAAGACACTAGAGAATAGTATATTACTCTAGAGAGTACAAGGACTAGATCACATGTACAAGTGGTGGTGATGTTCCCTTCAACAAAGTGCAAGCCTTGTCCACATAGCCACTCTTGTTGACAACTTGCACCTCTTTGAAGTCGGGTATAAGCTCTCTTCTTTCTAATGCTTCTTGGTCATTATATGCGTTCATAGCCCACTTACAATGAGATGGTGTTGAAGCTCTGTTGACCCGGTTCTCAAACCTAAAGCCTGAAGGGTTCCATTCACATTCTGTTCGACTAGGGTTTCTGGTCATGATTGAACCTTACCCATTTGGTTCAGTGCATTTTGTGGTTCCATGGAGTGCATTTATAACTTTCGTACTATTTGTTCACGTCACGATTTATACTAAAACACATGCCTCTTTTGATGTACTTAATTGTAAGCATGCAACTTGGGGAGAGAGAGCTCCACCCTTTGTTGTCCACAATCCTAGCACTCGATTCTCAAGGCACATAACCCGAGAGAGAGAGAGAGAGAGAGAGAGAGAGAGAGAGAGAGAGAGAGAGAGAGAGAGAGAGAGAGAGAGAGAGAGAGAGAGAGAGAGAGAGAGAGAGAGAGAGAGAGAGAGAGAGAGAGAGCCTTTAATTTTATTATTTACTTGATACCATTGTTGGAAACAATGTCAAAATAGCACAAAAACCCTAATTTCTATCAACTTTTATTTTTGGTACTTAGCCAAATTTTGATCACAAAACATACAAATTTTTATTAGCTCATCCAATAGTACTTGATGGGAGCGTTCATTTGCTGTATAACATTATGTCATCAGAGATCCATAAATGCAAGAAAACCCTTACCCTTATTTGTGCTCAAAAAGTTTTTTGGCACATTGTGATTCCTCGAGTCATGAGCATCAAGGAAAGCTTACTCTGTTTCTTACTTGATGGTTGGATCAAGACATTAGATATTTTTACTCCAAAAGCAATTTTTAGCTACAAAAAACTGGTCGCTTTTTTAAGTTTATTGCAAGCTTTTTTTTTGCTTTTCACAAGCTTTTCGCCAAGTTTTCGTCAAAGCTTCTAAAACCTTGGGGGTCATAGTTGAGCATCACTCATTGATCACTCAAGGCCTATTGAAGTGTTTTGACTCTTGGAGGAGGTGTTCCTAAGTTTCGGTGCAGATTTGAATGAGACTTTGGAAGCCAACCATCGGTTTTAGTTGGGTTTTGTAAGTAGCAGGTTTTAAATTTAGTTCTTCTTCTTTTGTTGCAGTTGTTTTAAGGCTTTGTGCCTTCTACTTCAACATAAAGAGGAGTTTCTCTTGCTATTTAGGTCAATTTTTGATTTTAAGGGTTTTTGAGACCCTAATTTCAGAATTAGGGTTTGCTGTAAACCAATTCTAAACTATTTCTATTCACTTCAATTGCACATACATACACTTTTCATTCCTCTTAAGCATTTTTTGCACAATTTCTTATATCTAGAATCCCAAATTCAACTTAGATTCAGTTTTGTATCAGCATATATTTAGTTTTGTATTATTACACATTGTAATTTGACATTCATATTAAATAGTGTGTATAAGTAAGCATTCAACTTACTTTGACACTTTGGCATATTGTGTATTCTCTCTCTATTTCTCATTCATTTAATTTTGAGTCTTAAGGTGTGTATGCTAAGGTTCATGTGTTGGAAGATCTTGTAAACCTGTGAATATTATTATTAGGGTCCAGCTCACTTCCAACATTTGGTATCAAAGCATAATAGTTGACATATACCCTTAACCAGATGAGTGATTATACACTTGAGAATGAAGATGAGCTTGAAGCAATGCCTAACTATCCAATGTGGAGTTTTATGATGATGAATTTGTTAGTATCTGAAGACTTGTGGAATATTGTCAATGGAAAGTACCCAAGGCTAGGAAAGTCAAGAGAAGATGTTTCTTCATCTTCCAAAAGACATGCTTCCCTAATTTTCGCTCAATAGGAGGTTATTGAATAAGAAGAAAAAACTCTTTCATCATCCGGAATCCGTGATACTACCAGATTACTTCCTACGGAAGAGCAATCGAGATGGGATTCAATGGATGCACAAGCACTTTCATTCATTGCTATGGGAGTCAAAAAGCATATTGTATCCCAAATCAGGTCATGCATAACCTCTCATCAGGCTTGGTTTGAGTTAGAGAATCTCTATCAAAGTAGAAATCCTACTAGGAAAGCTCATCTAAGGAGATAGTTAGCCAACACAATGATGAAAGTTGGTGAGTCAGTTCAGTCACATATTTTGAAGCTCAAAGACTTATGTGATCACTTACTTAATGTTGGAGCCAATATTTCATATTAGAAGATGGTAAACACACTTTTAAATAAATTCACTTCCATCTTCATTTCGTCTTTTTGTTACTTCTTTATCTTGCTCTACAAGAGATAGAGAAATTTCATTTGAAGAGCTGGAGTTCCTATTACTTCAAGATGAAGATATGAAGATCAACAAAAAGAGTATGGAAGAGAATGATGAAGCCATATAATTATCATCAAAGGGTAAGAAGAAGGAGACAACAAAGAAAGGGAAGAAAAGTCTGCAAAGTAAGAAGGAAAGTAAGTCTTTCACTTCTAAGTCTTCAACTTAATCTTCTACCATATCTACCTCTAGTACTTCTTCCAGACCAAAAGAGAATTCTATTTCCACAACATCTACTTCAAAGAAAGAAATTTGCCGCTATTGCAAGAAACCAAGTCATCTCATTGCAAAAAAAGGATTTATAATGAGTAAAAAACATGAGGTAATAATGTTGAAAATGATTCAAAACCGAAGTCTTTAAAGGAAGAATCTTATGCATGTGTCGGTATTGAAGAATTAGCTTTTGATCAAGCAACATTAAATGCAATCTTTGATAATCTTTGGAATTTTGATTTTGGAGCTATTAAGCATATGATAGGTTGCAAGAAGGTATTTGCTTCACTTTCTAACTCTTCAGGAAGAAGAGTGACCATTGTAGATGGTCATGATTTGGATGTTGTAGGTGTTGGAGAAGTAAACCTAAAGTAAAGAGAAGGTGGAAATTTCACAATTTTTAATGCCCTGTATGTTCCAGAAATGAAGAAGAATTTGCTCTCGATATCTACTTTTTAGAGAGAAGTTGTTTTTAAGAAAGATTCATGTAAGATCCTCTCACCTAATAAAGAGCATTGTCTACGTCAAGGTGACAACAGAAGTGGCATATTTGTGTTGTCCAAAATTTGTTATGCTAAGCTTACCAGGTCTTCTACATGTAAGGAGAACATGAAGTTATGGCATGCTAGGTTTGATCATATTAGTTACAAAGCTTTAAAGCATATTAAAGATCATGGAATGGTGGAGAGTTTGCATACTTATGCTTTACCAGATGATGAAGAATCATGGAAGGATGTCTTGAAGGAAAGCTTCACAAACTTCCTTTCAAGAAACATGGATACATTACGGCCTCAAGGAAGTTGAAGATCATACATTCAGATGTGAATGGTCTTATGGGGAATAAATTCCATTCAAGATTACAGGTATTTCGTCACGTTTATTAATGGTTTTTTGAGATTTTCATGGATTTATGATCTTAAAGTAAAATCAGAGGTCTTTCCTACTTTTAAGTTCTTAGCTGTTGTTGAAAATGAAAGTAAGACAAAAATTCAGATATTGAGAAGTGATAGAAGAGGAGAGTACATGTCAAAGGACTTCAAATCTTTTCTTGAAGACAAAGGTATCTCTCATCAAGTCACTATTGCTTAAACTCTAGAACAGAATAGTGTTGCAGAGAGAAAGAATAAGATACTTGTTGAGATGGTGTGTAGCATGATGTCATCCAAAAAGCTTTCTCGTAGATTTTGATTTGATGCAATACATACAACTAATCACATTTTGAACAGGATTTCCACAAAAGCTTTAAAGGTCATCAGACCTTATGAAGCTTATTATGGTAAGATACCCAATGTGAGTTACTTCAAAGTTTTTGGTTCTCTAGCTTATGTTCAGGCTGAGAAAAAAGATCGTGGTAAGCTTGATGTAAAAGCCATCAAAGCTATGTTTATTGATTATGCAATTGAAAATAAAGGATATAGATTCTATGTTCCAGAAACAGGTAATATCTTACTCTCACGCAATGCATATATTTCAGTAAATGAGATTTATGATAAGAAGGCATAGATTCTAAATTTCATAAAAGAAGATGACTATGCCTTTTTTATAAGGAATTTGGATTCTTACATTCAACCATACAAGGGGGGTGTTGAACCTTCTTAAACCCTAAAAGTTGCACTTGATAAAGGTGAAGAGAAAGTTTTATTTCCTACATCTATACCTAGTCTGCCATCAATACCTCTTGAAGCTCCAACTTATGAAGTTTGAGAACGCTCAAGAATTCAAGAAGAAAGAGATACTGAAGAACAAGAAGACGTTGCACCAATTTTCAAGATTACTCGAGGTGGTTATATCAAACTTGGAAGGATAGTGGTATAAAGAACTTCACAAGAAGAACAAGAAGTTAGACAAGGAAAGAACAAGGAAATTACATAGAAAATTTTGAGATTCATAACATTTTAGCATTAATTTCAGTTCAGAATAGGCCAAATAATGTTAAAGATTCACTACAAAGTCTTGTTTGTAAGAAAGCTATGCAAGAAGTGATTGATTCTAGACATAAGAATCAAACATGGAAGCTTTATGAGTTACCAAAAGATAAAAAAGCAATTGGTGTTAAGTGCATGTTCAAAATCAAAAGAAAAGCAAATGGTACTGTTGCCATGTATAAAGCAAGGTTAGTTGTCAAAGGTTATGCACAAAAGAAAGGAATTGACTATGATGAGACTTTTGCACCTATTTCTAGAATTACAATAGACAGAATAATACTTTCTCTTGTTGCATTCTCTGGTTTGAATGTATACCAGTTAGATATTAAAACAACTTTTCTTAATGTGATCTTCATGAAGATGTCTACATTCAACAATCAGAAGGTTTTGAAGAGAGAGATAAAGAGCATTTAGTATGCAAGCCTATCAAACATGAAAGCTTTGTGAGTTACCAAAAGATAAAAAAGCAATTGGTGTTAAGTGGATCTTCAAAATCAAAAGAAAAGCAGATGGTACTATTGCCTTGTATAAAACAAGGTTAGTTGTCAAAGGTTATGCACAAAAGAAAGGAATTTTTGCACCTACTTCTAGAATGAAAGTAGACAGAATAATACTTTCTCTTGTTGCATTCTTTTGTTTGAATGTTTACCAGTTAGATATTAAAACAACTTTTCTTAATGTGATCTTCATGAAGATGTCTACATTCAATAGCCAGAAGGTTTTGAAGAGATAGATAAAGAGCATTTAGTATGCAAGCTTATCAAAGCATTGTATGGTTTAAAGCAAGCACCAAGAGCATGGTATGAGAAGATACATCTCTATCTATTATCCATTGGTTTTAGAAACTCAGGAGCTTTTCCTACTGTTTATATTAACGAAGAAAAAGATTTCTTAATTATTATTATCATATATGTTGATGATATGATTATGACAACTCCCAAAGATTCATACCTTCAGTTTTTTAAAGCACAACTTAAGCATAAATTTGATGTGAATGATTTAGGCATTTTACATTATTATCCTGGGATTGAGTTCAAATACAGGAATGAGTGTATCTACATAACACAACAAAAACACATTGAGAAATTATTGGAGAGGTTTGAAATGACAGATTCCAAACCTATGCAAATACTTATGGATGTTAATGTGTCATTACAAGAAGAAGCATATTCAGAACCTTTTGATGCTACTTTGTATAGTTAAGGAGTTGGTTGCTTGATCGATTTATGTAATACACATCTTGACATTCAGTTTGTAGTTTCCCAAGTATTCAGGTTCATGCAGAGTTCGCTCAAGATTCATTGGGAAGTGGTTAAAAGAAAGAAATCAGAAGTTTTGCAATTTTTTGTACCTTATGCCATTATGACATTGAAGGGGGGATTGTTGGAAACAATGTCAAAATAGCACAAAAACCCTAATTTTTGATACTTGGCCAAATTTTAGTCACAGAAAACCAAAAATTTTTATTAGCTCATTAGATAGTACTTGAGGAGAGCTTTCATTTGGTATATAATATTATGTCATCAGAGGTCCAAAAATGCAAGAAAATCCTAACCCTAATTTCTGTTCAAAAAGTTTTTTTTGCATATTATGGTTTCTCAAGTCATGAACATCAAGGAAAGCTAACTCTCTTTCCTACTTGATGGCTAGATCAAGAGATCGTTAGATATTTTTACTCCAAAAGCAATTTTTAGCCATCAAAAGCTGATTGCTTTTTTAAGTTTAATGCAAGTTTTTTTTGCCTTTTGCAAGCTTTTCATCAAATTTTTCTCAAAGCTTCTAAAGCGTATAAAAGAAGGGCTTCGGGGTCATAGTTGAGCATCACTCATTGATCACTCAAGGCCTATTGAAGTGTTGTAACTCTTGAAGGAGCTGTTCTTAACTTTTGGTGCAGATTTGGAGTAGATCTTGGAAGCCTACCATCAGGTTTTGCTGAGTTTTGTAAATAGCAAGTTTTAAATTCAGTTCTTCTTCTTTTGTTGCTTCTGTACCAAGTCTTTGTGCCTTCTACTTCAACACAAGGGGTTTCTCTTTCTATTTAGGTCACTTTTTGATTTAGGATTTTTGAAATACCAATTTCAGAATTAGGGTTTGCTGGAAAACAGTTCTAAATTGTTTCTATTCACCTCAATTGCACGTACACTCACACTCTCTTCATACCTCTTACGCACTTTATGCACAATTTCTTGTATTTAGAACCTTAAATTCAACCTAGATTTAGTTTTGTATTAGCATATATTCTATTTTGTATCATTATGCACATTGTAATTTGACATTCATATTAGATGGTGTGTATAAGTAAGCATTCAACTTACTTTGACACCTTGACAAATTGTGTATTCTTTCTTTATTTCTCATTCATTTAATTTTGAGTCTTAAGGTGTGTATGCTAAGGTTCATGTGTTGGAAAATCCTGTAAACCTGTGAATATTATTATTAGGGCTCACCTCACTTCCAACATTCATGCCTTGAGGAAGACCTTTTTGGGATAACCACACTAAGAGGCATACATTGGCAAACACTAATAATATTCAAAAGTATGGAACCTAGATATATACTATTATTATTTTGTAATGGAGAGGACCCTACACACTTACCTTGGTTGTAAGGTTTGGTCCTTGCACCTTAAACGCACGTGATAAATCCTAAACTCACCATATGCATCTTACGTTGGATGTAAGGTTAAGTCATCGCACCTTAAACACAGAGAATGCACTGAAATGAATGCACTTTATCACCTAGTGTCGAACTATCTTTGATATTTGCTTTGGTTGGACTAGAGGTGGGTAGTAATGTAGCCGAGTGCTCCTTGGGTGGTCCTGAATGAATCGATTGACGTGGAAGATCTGATAATTCTAAATATTTAGAATTCGCCAAAGTGACCCTAGGTAGACCAAGGTAGCCAGAAGAGTCCGACTCTCTTTCATACCTTGACCATGGTCCACTTGCTAGACTATGGTCCACTTCCAAGACTATTTTCTTTGCTCGATCAGATTGTTTTGTGAACCATGGTCCACTTGCTAGACCATGGTCTTTGTTTGACCAGATTGTCTTCTGGACTATGATCTTTGCTTGACCAGATTGTTTGCAGGACTATGGTCTTTGCTTGACTAAATTGTCTTCGGGACCATGGTTAACTTGTTGGACCATGGTCCACTTGCCGGACCATGGTTCATCCATTGTTCAGGTCTTTGCTCGATTAGATTGTTTGTCAAACCATGGTCCACTTGCTTGATTGCTCAACACTATGCATTGATTGGATGAAGTAGGTGAAGAAGCAAGGATCCCCTTGGAACATGGCACATGCTTAGGTAAGAAAAAAGTAATCCATGACAAGGCACTATGACTTTCTAAAATACAGAAAGATTCCATGGTTCTTCTCTACAATCTAGCCAAGTAAGGGAAACAATGAGGAAAATTCCATTGTGCTTGAGAAGATTCATTTAAGGTAGCTCCTTGAAAGAGTCCATGGAGAGCTACGTGCTTGTGTGCTCGATTGTTCCAACACAAGGGAGTGGGCTCTTACATGAGGAGAGAGAAAGTAGAGAGAGAAACTTGCGTAGAAATTTGGCGAAAAAGATGGAGAAGCTTAAGTTGAAGAAGTCTCAATCAAGTTATGAGAGTTTTGGGACCAAGTCTTATTGATAAGTGACTTTTAGGTCATTTGGGCATGTTCACACATGGCCAATGACCAAAAGTCATAAAGTTCATGTAAATGCTTATAAATTCCCAATTCGGAGTCTGAAAATATGACAAAAATATGTCTGGAAAGCTCTCGGAGAGAGCTATTACCTGGAAGGGCCAAACTACAAAAGGAGAGTCCTTGGGGTTTTTATTCATAAGAACCTCCCACTTAAAGGACCAAGGAGGCTCTATTAAGCTACCTTTGGTAGCTTTCAAATATCTCAAGATAGATTTGACTGCTTCCCAATGAGCTTTGCGAGGATTAGCCATAGACCTGCCCACTGCATGAGCAATGTTTGGCCAAGTGGCAACCATGGCATACACAAGGGAACCACAAGCTGATGCATATGGAACACTTTTCATGTAGTTGGCTGCATCATCATCTTTGGGACAGTCATCCTTGGAAAGTTTAACATGTGGCTGCAATGGCACTCCAAGAGGCTTAGCATGAGCCACATTAAATCTGTCCAGCACTTTTGCAATGTACTTTTCTTGGGATGAATGCAAAGTATGCTGCTGCCGATCCCTTTTCAATGTACTTTTCTTGGGATGAATGCAAAGTATATACTTAGCTTCCCCAAGGTCTTTCATTGAGAATGCAGAGTTCAGCTTCTGTTTTAGAGCATTTAGAGTGCTCTTTTTCTTACAGCACAAGAATGATTGGGCTGTGCTGTAATCTTCATCCTTTTTTGTGTACAAACAATGGTCTGCATGGCTTCTTTTGAACCCATGTTTGAGCATAAATGCATCAAACTTCTTATACAATTGCTTGGGGGCTTGTATCAGCCCATATAAGCTCCTTTTCAGCTTGCATACTAGATACACTTTTCCAAGAATGGCATATCCTTCTGGTTATTTCATGTACAGCTCTTCATCTAAATCACCATGCAAAAAGGCTGTTTTTTAACATCCATTTCGAATAACTCCAAATCTAAGGCAGCTGTGAGAGCAAATAACATGCGTAATGTGGTCATTTTAACCACCAGAGAGAACACTTCGTGGAAATCATTGCCCTCTTCCTGGGCATATCCCTTAGCAACCAGCCTTGCCTTATACTCGGGTTTGCCATCCACAATCTTGATTTTATATACCCAGTTGTTGGGAATGGCCTTCCTACCTTTGGGCAACTCAACTAAAGTCCCGAGTATCATTTGCATGCAAGGCCTTTATCTCTTCCTGCATGGCCAACTCCCACTTTTTCTTGTGCTCACATAGCTTTGCCTCTCTGTAGGTAAGAGGTTCACCCTCATGTGATAACATAATGTAATGTACAGAGGGGTCATATTTGTTCAGAGGTCTGTTAGGGTGTGTAGATCTTCCACATTCTTTGGCAATGGATCTACATCAGGAGGTACGTCAACTTCCTCATTGTTAATGGGCTGTTGTAGATCATTTAAAGCACTGTTTTCAGCATGAATAGGTGGCTGCATATGCCTTTGAGGAGCCTCATTTCACTGTCCAATATCATCTGGCTCAATAACCACTGACACGTTGTCATTTCCAGCCATACGTGGTGCATCACGAGGGTTCAAATCAGAGTTAATACGTGGCTGTACATGCTGAAATTTGACCTCTTTATGGTCACTTTTAGCGGCACAATCATTTTTGAGAAGCCTTGCCTCGTTAAATACAACATCCCGGCTGCGTATTACCTTCTTGAGTTGAGGTAGCCAAATCGTGTAGCCCATTTCACCTCCATCTCCATAACTCATGAAGATTCCTTGCATGGACTTTGGATCTAACTTGCTTCTCAACTCAGGCCTTACATGCACAAAAGCATCACAACCAAAGATACATAGGTGGTCATATGAAGCTGGCTTACCAGGCCAAACCTCTTCCAGAATGCCACCTTTTAAGGACGTGTGAGGGGATTGATTGCAAACATGAACTGCACTTTTCAAAAACTCTCCCCAAAATCCATGCGGGAGATTAGTTGCGAACAACATGCATCTCACCCTCTCACATAACGTCCTGCCATACCTTTCAGGCACACCATTAGAAGATGGGCTCTATGGGACTATTAACTCCCTCTTAATACCAACATTTTCACAAAGTCTATTGAGTTCAATACTTGTAAACCAAAGTCACCAAGGGATGGGGACGGGTCCCGGGAACGGTGGTGTTCCTGGGACGGGGATGGAGCCTGAGGTGTCCCGGGGACGCGTCCCTGGGACGAGACCAAAAAAATGCTAATATTTTTAAAGTAATCAAATGGAAGCCATATAGAATGAATTTGTTAGCTTATGAAATGAGCTATAACAAGAAAACCATAGAACAAGTGTGTTTTTTAAGTATAAACAATGGACAGGTGTCACGTACAAAGCAATGTCTTTTTCCAACTACCAATACATCAATGTTGCCATCAAACTAAGGGCTATGGCAACCTAAATAATTGTTACGTGCATACATACATACATGGTTGGATTCTGACTCGTTGGGTATCTTTTACCTGGCCTATTACGGACTTGTTGCTTACTTGGCGTCAAAAACCCATTTCTGACTTGACCATTGCAGTCATACCACATTGACGTAATTTTCAGGTTGTTTGCACTAGGGTTTAGTAATTCTGGTGCAGCTAGACAAGGCTCGAAGTTCAACTATAAAAAAAGTATAACAGACTGCTCTATACCAGATGTTTTGTACAGCAGTATGCTGCTGTAGACAACAATATAGTAATAAGGCAAGCTGGCATGGTGCTGTACAGCAGGTTAAAAAATAAAAATAAAAAAATAAAGTAAAAAAATAAAAATACAGAGCAAGATAATGCAGGTGCTTTTGGTATTTAATGCAAAAGATAATAAATCACCTCTTTTAAGTTCCATAAGGTGTCGCATAGCCATGAAAACATGCTGAAACTAGGCCAGAAAATGGTGCAAACCAGTCCATAGTACGTGTGTTAATCACAGCTTGCTAATAGATGTAACACTCTACCAACTCCTACATATATGATATTTTGATGTGGATTTATTGTCACTAAAAAACATTGGGTTGGAGTTGATACACATACACATGGATGCACAATGCACATACACATACACATACACATACACACACATACACGTACAAATACACACACACACATATACACATACACACACATATACACATACACACACACACACATACACATACACACACAATCACATATACACACATGCACATATGCTTACATGCACATGCACATGCACATGCATATACATATACATATATTCACTCATATAAATATACATATACACATACATATAAATATACACACACACATACACACACACATATATATATATATATATATATATATATATATATATATATATATATATATATATATATATATATATATATATATATATATATATATATATATATATTTATGTGTATGTGTATGTGTATGTGTATGTGTATGTGTATGTGTATGTGTATGTGTATGTGTATGTGTATGTGTATGTGTATATGTATACATATACATATACATATATTTATATGTGTGTGTGTGTGTGTGTGTGTGTGTCTGTGTGTGTATATATTTATATGTATGTGTATGTGTATGTGTATGTGTTGTTGATATATTTAGGTAGTGATGTGTGTGAACACTCTAGGACCGCCGGGGCACTTTTTTCCCTCTTTAGGAGGTTTTTTTCCCGCGGCTTGTATATACGCCTATTGCCCTAATGGGCTACTTATCTTTGTACATTCTCTAGTAATACATTCAGTCTTGTGTGTTGTGCTCCAAGCTTCTTCTTCTTCCTTGTGCTGTTCGCATGCTTCCGCAGACGTCTATCTCCAACAATTGGTATCAGAGCAGGTCGTCGCTTCTTCTAGGGCGCCGTCGACACTCCTCCGTTTGCAGTCTCAGATTCGCACGAAATTTGGTGAGCATACTCAGGGTGTTTCCCTGATCAAAACAGCTTCGCTGTGTGGTGCCGAAATCGCGATCTGAGCTCGTTTCGGCCTCCGAACGCACTATCGCAGCGCTTATGCAGGCTATTTCGTCCTTTTGTGCCAAAGGTATATACCAGTTTCTGTTCGCCAATTTAAGCGTCTCGAAGTCTGCTACAGGTCTAGCAGAACTCGTTTGGGCAGTTCTGTTCAACTTTTTGAGATACAGTCAATTTTCTGCATCAAGGTATTTTAGTCACCGGCCATGGCTGAAAGCAGTGATGTATTCCGTATGTTGGCTGTTGAGGATAAGTTGGATGGTACCAACTACCCATTATGGGCTTATATGATGCGACATGTACTGGTTGCAAAAGGATTGTGGAACATTGTGCAGGGTGTTGAAAGACGTCTTGTTACACCTGTAACGACAGGTACTGCAAATTCAGGTGTTGGAGCTGATGAAGATGGTGTCGAAGATGATATTCCGCAGATTTCTGTTCGTGCTTCTGTTTCTGTTGCACCTACTGCAGAGCAGATTCGTTGGGATGGCAGAGATGCCTAGGCACATGCATTGATAGCCTTGTCTGTCAAACGTGCCATTATTCCTCACATTCGCTCTTTCAGAACAACAAAGGATGCTTGGGATACACTTACCACTTTGTACCAGGCTAGGAATGAGGCTCGTGTTGCTTACCTCCGAAAACAGTTGGAGAGTGAGCACATGAATGAAGGTGATTCTATGGATAGTTTTCTTACAAAGATCAAAGACCTGAAGGAACAATTGATTTCTGCTGATGAGGTTTTACCAGATAGCTCACTTGTGCAGACCGTTCTGAATGGTCTTTTTGATTCATATCAGAGTTTTGCCTCTACTCTTCGGTTGATGATGAAAGGCAATCCGAATGCCTTGTCATTGAGGAATTAGTCTCTGTTCTGTTGCAGGAAGATCAGTCGAGGCAGAACAGGTCCATTATGCGTGTTGCAGATTAAGCTTTCCTTGCTAGTCAAAAGGGCAAAGGAAAATGGAGCTCTTCTACTAGTAAGCAGAAATCTGCAAATGCTGCACAATCGAAGAACCAGGATAAAGATGAAAAGAAATCAGAAAAGCAGAAATTGTTCTGCAAGTACTGTAAAGGAAATGATCATATTATAAAGAACTGTCCAAAACTTGCTGCTAAAGAGGCAAAGAAGAAAGAGGCTGGAATGGTTGGTGCAGAGGCCTCTACACCAAAAACAGAGTCTGCAAATCTTGTGCAGGAAGAAGAATGGGCGTTTACTACTGTCTGCAGTTTTGACCCATCTTCTCATGATCAGTGCATGTCTGCAGTAGACTCAGATGTTTGGTACTTTGACAGTGGGGCGACCAAACATATTACCTCGCACCGCAGTTTCTTCTCTTCACTCGAGCCTGCCCCTACAGGGAATACTGTCACATGCGCCAATAACTCCTCTTATCCTGTTATGGGAGTTGGTAAGATCATTCTGACTACTGCTGATGGTAGTTCTTTCACTTTGTCAGATTCTTTATTTGTGCCAGGAATCAAAAAGAACGTGTTATCAGTTTCTGCATTAGCCAAGATTGGCTTGGTTGTGAAATTCGTTGATGACAAGTGTACAGTCCATGATCTCTCAAATGGCGATGTGATTATTGCTTCTGGCATTTTATGTCGTTGGTTGTATAAGCTCATAGACTATGAAAGATCTGTGAATGATTCGGCATGTGCAGTTCATGATTCTTAGGCTATGTCAGATGCAAAGCTTTGGCATGCACAATTTGGTCATCTGAATTTTGCTAGTTTGTTACGCCTGCAGAAATCTGAAATGGTGTCCTCTTTGCTCAAACTTGAGGCACCTGGAAAACATGTTTGCGAAGGCTGTATTTTGGGCAAAATGAAGCGTTCTTCCTTTCCAAAAGATGGTTCAGTTCTGGCTACGCAGAAATTGCAGCTTGTACATAGTGATGTCTGTGGTCCTATGCAGACACCCTCTTTTGGAAATTACCTTTACTTCGTGACTTTCATTGATGATTTTTCCAGGCATGCATGGGTATATCCACTCAAAGCTAAGTCCGAAGTGTTCATGTGCTTCAAACAGTTTTTGGTTTTGGCTGAAAATCTGTTAGCATGTAAAATGGGCACCCTCCGTTCTGATCGAGGGGGGGAATATATGTCTTCAGATTTTAATGCATTTCTGGCTGAACGTGGGATAAAACACCAGTGTACAGTGCCGTATACACCTCAACAAAATGGAGTTGCTGAACGAAAGAACAGGTCACTCATGGAGATGGCAAGGTGCATGGTCAAAAGTCAGGCTTTACCACATAGTTTCTCGCTTGAGGCTCTCATGTGTGCAACATATGTATTGAACAGGTGTCCCACTAAAGCGTTGCAGTCTGTCACTCCATATGAGGCTTGGCATGACCGCAAGCCATCTGTTGCTCATCTGCGTGTTTTTGGTTGTTTGGCATATGCATTAGTGCCTGAACAACATCGCAGAAAATTGGATGATAAGGCAGTAAAATGTATTTTTGTTGGGTACAGTTCTGAAAGTAAAGGCTATCGTCTGTATCATCCACAGACTAAACGCATTCTGGTTAGCCGTGATGTTGTCTTTGTGGAAGATGCTATTCAGCCACTGCTTTCATGTACTAAGGAGACATCTGTTAGCTCCAAAGACATGTATGATACTTTGATGCCTCTTTTTACAGGTGGACAGGCTAGTGCTGGTCCTAATGAGGCAACTTCTCAACCTTTGCAGGTTTCATATGATGATGCAGATCATTCCATTTCTGATGCAGATTTACATGATGCACTTGTTGATGAGAGAGCTGATATTGAGCAGGCAAAAACTATGCCAAAATGGCTGGTGCAAATTAGATGCACCTTTGTCATATCGTACTCGTTCAGGCTCTCATAGTGCCTCCTTTGCATCAGATTGCTATGCTATGGCTGCATCTAGTCTCTGTGATGAGAATGAGCCTGTTTCTTTTGATGAAGCACAAAATTCAGAAAATTGGATGGCTGCTATGCAATCTGAATATGATGCTATAATGAAAAATGGTACATGGTCTTTATGTGACTTGCCTCCTCGCAAGAAGGCCATTGGCACTAAGTGGGTATACAAGCTGAAGCGTAAACCTGATGGTACAGTTGACAGGTATAAGGCTAGGCTTGTTGCAAAGGGTTATGCACAGGAAAGAGGCATTGATTTTGATGAGACCTTTGCACCTACATGCCGTATGACTACTGTTCGCAGCATTTGTGCACTTGCAACCCATCATGGTTGGAATGTACATCAGTTGGACATTAAAACAGCATTTCTGAATGGTGACTTGCATGAAGAAGTGTATGTTTTTCAGCCCCGTGGCTTTGTGCAGAAGGGCATGAAAACCAGGTTTGCAGGTTAAAGAAGGCATTATATGGTTTAAAGCAAGCACCACGTGCTTGGTATGAGAAGATACATGCCTATCTGATTGCACATGGTTTTGAGAATAGTCCAACTGAAAGCACCTTATATGTTAAGCGTGCTAATGATGTGCTTCTGATCATTGTTGTCTATGTTGATGACATGCTGCGCACTGGTCCTATTGAGACACATATTGCTGATTTTAAGGCTGATTTGCATGCCTCATTTGAGATGTCTGATTTGGGGCATTTGCATCACTATTTGGGCATTCAGTTTATGCATGTTGATGGTGGAACGGCTTTGTGTCAAACGAAATATATTGACACATTATTGCAGCGTTTTGGCCTTGAAGACTGTAAGCCTATTGCCACTCCTATGGAGACGGGTTTACGATTGAGTCTTCATGATGCTGGAGATGCATTTGATGCTGTTCTCTATCAGCAGGGTGTTGGATGCTTGATTTACTTATGCATTACTCGGCCAGATATTCAGTTTGCTGTCTCACAAATGAGCAGGTTTATGCATTGCCCAGGAGTCACGCATTGGAAAGCGGTTAAGCGCATCTTTCGCTACTTGAGTGGTACTCGGCTACTTGGGTTGTTTTATCCGAAGGGGGGATCACTACCGCCAGATTTGCATGCTTTTTCTGACTCAGATTGGGCTGGTTGCTATGACACTCGTGTGTCCATCAGTGGTTTTTGCTTCATGCTTGGTAGCTCATGTATATCTTGGTTGAGCAAGAAGCAGCCTACTGTGGCCACTTCCTGTTCTGAGGCTGAGTATAGGGCAGCTTTCACAGCGACTGTTGAGTGTGTGTGGCTCAGACGCCTTATGGTTGATTTGGGTGTTGGACAGTCTTCTGCCACCACCATCTTCATTGACAGTCAGAGCGCATTGGCAGTTGCGACGAACCCTGTGTTCCATGCTCGCACTAAGCACATTGAGGTGCATTATCACTATGTCAGGGAGAGGTTCTCTGCTGGGGAGATCAGCTTGGCATATGTGCCCACGCATGAGAACATTGCAGACCTTTTCACGAAGGCTCTGCCTAGGGAGAAGTTTGAAGCTTTCCGCAAAGCTTTGGGCTTACTTCCTTTTGTGGAGTGATTTCCACACAGCTTGGCACTTCCTTATACATGAGTGGCAGCTCCTTGTTCACCGCATCACTCCCAGGGGGGATTTGTTGATATATTTAGGTAGTGATGTGTGTGAACACTCTAGGACCGCCGGGGCACTTTTTTCCCTCTTTAGGAGGTTTTTTTCCCCCGGCTTGTATATATGCCTATTGCCCTAATGGGCTACTTATCTTTGTACATTCTCTAGTAATACATTCAGTCTTGTGTGTTGTGCTCCAAGCTTCTTCTTCTTCCTTGTGCTGTTCGCGTGCTTCCGCAGACGTCTATCTCCAACATGTGTATGTGTATATGTATATGTATATGTATATGTATATGTATATGTATATGTATATGTATATGTATATGTATATGTATATGTATATGTATATGTATATGTATATGTATATGTATATGTATATGTATATGTATATGTATATGTATATGTATATGTATATGTATATGTATATGTATATGTATATGTATATGTATATGTATATGTATATGTATATGTATATGTATATACATATACATATACATATACATATACATATACATATACATATACATATGTATATGTATATGTATATGTATATGTATATGTATATGTATATTATATATATATATATATATATATATATATATATATATATATATATATATATATATATATATATATATATATATATATATATATATATATATATATATATATATATATATATATATATATATATATATATATACATACTATGTGTGTGCATGTATGTGTGTGTGTGCACTAAAATAATATATATAGTTGAGTTTGTGTTAAAGAAAAAGATCACGTCGGTAAACGTCAGAAATGTTTTATCGTACCCGTTAAACGTCGGCTAAACGTAAGAAGTCAGAATCCCGTCGGTAACAACTATGCATACATATATACATTCCCCTAGGATCAAGACTTAATATTGACCAATAATTATCGAATACGGATAAAGAAACCTCACAAGCCACAATTATTAACAAATTGGCATCCCTTCCACATAGTCTATGGTGATGCATGGATAAAAAGGAGTTAATAGCTTTGGAGACCATATCCATCTTTAGGAATTGAACATTGCACCTACAAGAGTGTTACAAAATAAAGATCATTGAACAATTCTCATAAAAAAAATTGGAATGCCATATCTTCATTGGAATCTTCCTTTAGCTCTTTCTTTTCCTCTTCAATATTCTCCTCCTAAACTGCTTAATAGGCTAGTACCCTAGCACCCATCTAATAGATGCACTAGCAACCCCTCAGGAAGCCATTAATGAAAGAGAGGCAAGCTTCTCCTTCTCTCTAGGAATAAGCTCCACAATTTTTCCCTTTTAATAAACAATCTATCGTTTTCATCATCAACTTTAGCTCCCACTAAACCTAAAAAAGTTGAAACACTTAATCATTAATGTCATCAATAGAAATAAAAAACTTGTCAACCAACCATGTGAGAAGGTAAGTTGCAACCACCTTCATGGCAAGAAGCCCTCCAAAAAGGGTGCAAACATTAGTGGAGAAATTAAAAAACTTTTAAAGTGATTTCCTCCAAATTTTGGCTCGCCATTGTCAACCGTTCCATCCCAAATCATAGTTGTTTCCTGACGCGTCAGCTACGTGTAGCTTCCGTCAGGAAAACTGTACCTGACTTTGGGGTTACTGTCGCGTAGCGGACGCGACCTCTGCAGATTTTGTTTTTTCCAGCCCTTGTTTTACACTTTTCTTCCTTGTGCCCTGGAGTCTAAAGACTTGTCCAGCAGGATTGATGTGCCTAAATCTGTCCAGCTTCATTGTTGATTTCTGTTTGACTCTATAAAGTAGCCTATTATAGCCAGCAAAAATGTATGTGTCAAGCAGCTACTCTCAAAGATTGCTCTGTTTATCCAACCAGCTGCCTTGCTTTCTACATAGTTTTTGTAACCATACATCCATAACCTTGTTGTGCTCAGTCTAGTAGGTAATATCTCTGTGAGTATAGCTGTTTTGGGCATTTCAATACATAACTCATTAATCCAGCAAGTTTGCATTTTGTTTACCTGCAGCCTGCAGGTACATGAAAATTCCAGCAAGTACTTTATAACTCTATTCATTTATTACCTGTGGCTCCAATTGAAATAAACAGTATAAGTTTGATTTAATTAATTTTAAACACAATGACATCATACTCATATACATGTGTACAGACCGACAATCTGTTGCTTCCTTTGTATCTCTAGACTATGACTGCACATAAGCTATGCTCATGAGCTCTGTTGACTTTAAATTGTTTGTGTTGAGTGTTTCTCAGTGCTTCCAACATGTATGATGATCGTTTTTGTGTACGTACACTCTTTTGAAAGGTTACATGCTATCACCCATATGCTATAGCTTATATCCTATAAACTCTCTACGTACAAATTGCAATAATGCAATATCATATCATGATTCCAATTGAATCCATTCTCCTTAAATTTATGAATCTTGTGACTTGTGCAGATTCCTTGGAAATGAGGAGCAAGTGCTAATGTGTATGGACCACCCTATTATGGTCATACTGCACGCCATCAATATATGATTATGATAATGATTAATATAGTGTTTTTTTTTAACATTTATCTAATGCCATTGCTACAATTGTTACCTTGGTGTCTCTACTTCTTTTTTCAAACATTTTTTGATAAATTTTTAGGCGGCGTCAGATAACGTCAGAAACGTTTTACCTTACCCGTCAGAAGTCGGGTAAACGTCAGAAGTCAGAAGTCAGAAACCCGTCAGAAACAACTATGTCCCAAATTGTGTTTATCACATATGGGTGTCCCGGGAACGTGTCCCGAGGACAAGAGCATGTTTCAAAAGAATGCCTGGGGACATTTTCTGACCCCTATATCCATCCCGTACGTTTTGGGGTCGGGGACGGCGTCCCAACGTCCCTAGGGTCTCGGGACACATCCCCCTGTGACTCTGTTATAAACTCATCTTCATTATTAGTTTGTAAGCATTTCAACTTTCTTTCTGTTCGGGTGGTCACAAATGCATGAAATTTCTTAAATGAAGCAAAGGCTTTATCCTTAGATCTTAACAAATATACCCAAAGCTTCCTTGACTAGTCGTCAACAAAAGGAACAAAGTAAAGAGCACCCTCGTAGATTTGGTGGTCATGCTACAAACATCAGAACGAACAAGATCAAACACATTAGTATATGGTACAAAGGTGGAGGTGGCGTCAGAGTTGCCTGGAGGATTGTAGTAGAATCGGCCATCATCCGGGTCCATCTCTCCTCAATGGCTCGACAGTAATGGGCTTGGATATCCACAATTTGATGTTTGTGAGATCTTTGTGCCCAATATCCTGGTGCGCTGGGTCGTCTCCTTGCCCGAGAGGTCAGCTTGCTAGAAAGTCGCACCTCTCTATGTGATAGCATGTGGGGAGCTGGTGCATGTCATGGGGTGAAGATGTCAGTCAGCTCGGTCTTTCTTCCTCCGTTCAAGGCTGCTATGGTGTGCTCGAGTAGGGCATCACTATGGTTTGTGTATCTCTAGTAAGAATCGCCCTAACTCACACTGATCTCTTGAGGCCATGATCTCATGGAGGGTAGGGTGTCCTATGAAAAGGTCCTCGTATCTGCTCGTGATATCATCGTATGCTCTGCATCTGCATACAAAGTGCTCCTCATTCTCTCTCTCTTTCCCAAATCCTCTTCTCCTCCGAGTGTGTGCTTCTCTGCCAATCTCAATCTCTAGTTGCTGTGATGAAACCGTCATCTTGCCAATTGCTACCCTCGAGCTATGAGGCATGTATGTGTCCATGTAACGTGGTCTCTGAATGAACCCGTATGCTACGAAATCCAAAAACTGGTCTTGGTAGTGTGACAATGTGGATCCTTAGGCATAAGTGAACCATGTCTGACTGATGTAGAGCTTCCAAAGATCCACTCACTATGTGAGAGGCAAATGTGGGGAGAATTTGGGTCATACTGGAAGGGCAGTAGTTTGTCCATGTCCAATCCATGGCCCTCAAATCATGTCCTCACTTGAGAATACTAGGCTCTCTCATACCTTGACTCGGAGGTCTGTATCGCCGCCTCCAATGCTCAACGTGTGAGTCTATCCGTTGGGAGCTCTCTCACCCTTTGAATGAAACATATAATCTAGAATAGTTCCTCTAATACCATATGAGGTGTAGCCATCTCTTCTCTGATGATGTCATGTGGCAATGATTGTTTTGCACGGAATAGTCGTGAGATTATGCGTACCGCTTGCCTCTCAATTGCACTCTATTGGGTGGCCATGAGACCCAGAGCCCATATTGTCGATGCATACATCATAGCCAGTGTGACTAGTGTGTCAAATAGCATCCCTTCGTACGGGGCTCCTAGAAGCATGTTGTTTCCTTATGCGTCAGAATCAGGCAGCTGACTTATCCGACTTCTGACTTCTGATGCCTATTCCTCACGGGTAGCTGACGTGACTATTGCAAAATTTTTTCAAGAAATGTTTATGACTTGCTGTTAGCCACAATTAGGTTTCCACACTTACAAATCAGTTGCACTCTTTTTTTTATAGTCTATACTACCACCTAAGTGTGCTCTTCTATTTTTCAAGTATCCAAAGGGAAGCCTTTGTCTTTTAAGCCTCTTGAGTCTCATTTGTGTGCTCATCATTAAAATCTGCCTTAACAGTCAACTAGTCACGAGCGATGATGACTCTGAGGCTGTAGCCTATAGGCTGCATTGTTTCAAGTTTTGGGCCATATCTTAAGGGTCAAATGCTGCTCTATATTTTTTTTAGAGAATCAAAAACCATGTTTTATCTGCCAAGCATTATGCTCTAGGCACTTATGGATTTTTTTCCTCTCTTAAATTCTGTATGATTGGAGCATTTTGATTCAATTTAACAAATATTGTTCTCCAATATATAATGAAAGATTTTGGCTATGCATACTTAGCCTTCTGATCAGCATGCAACTTTTCTCACATCTTCTCTACATTTTTTATAAGCTCTTCCAAAGCCCTTGTACCATTTCTTTTAGTAGGTTGTAGTTCATTGTACATAGTATTAAAAGAACTTGTTTCTCAAAGAAAAAAGAAGGTATGCATGCATGGAACTTGCACACATACATGATGCAATGGTGATCATGCATTATTGTATGATGTATCATTGCATCGACATATCTGTAGGCTGTAGCCAGATTGTATACTAAGTAATTCATCGTATCATGTTGTAAATTGGTCATATTTGTTTGTAAGTGCGAGCTTTCCCATCAATTTTTGGGGTTTGTTTGAGACTTGAAAGTCTAGTTCGATATTTTTATCTTGTGTAGATGACTCGTTGCTTAAGCAGAGTAAAATGTGCCACAAATAATGATCTATGTTTTTTTAGTCTTTATTGTCTACCTGCTTGAGTTTGATCTTTATATTGTATAATAGTCATCATCTTCAATCTTTACTCCCGAGTGCTCACCATTGGATGAAACACCATTCATGAATGATGTTGGTGTAGACCATAGTTGTGTGATTGTATTGTTTAATGATGTATGATACTATGGTGTATGCTTGTAATTTGTGCTTAATGTTGAGAGATTAATTTGATGTTCTTTTGTGAATTTGATGTTACGAATCTAATGTTATTAAATCATATATGATACATAGTGTCTCTATTATTTTTTGGAAACTTTTTTGTGAAAAATTTTTGTCGATGTCAGATACTATTAGAAATGTTTCACCTTATCCATCAGACGTTAGAATCCCGTCAGAAGTCAGAAACCCGTCAGAAAGAACTATGCTTGGAAGTGTGCATGATGGCATCTCCTCTCTAATGTGGCCAAAGCTGCATACCCTCGTGTGAGCCTATCTATGACTCCCTGTCTCCTACTTAAGGGACCACCTCTATCTGTCCGTTGGTTGCTGTGAATCCTGTAGCATGCCTCACCATAGGAGAGGTGTGGAAGATCATAACCTTGGTCTTGCCAAGGTTTACTATCAACCCCATCTGTGTACAAAACTCATCCAAGGCACCTAAGTGGCATTGTAACCTCTCGATGGACTCTGAAGTCAATGCAATATCATCAACGTATAATAGAATGTGTACAGGTGCACCTGCGAGGTCCCCTCACCCACTGCTGGTAGCATAGGATGTAGTTCTCAATCTCATCGATGTAGAGCCCAAATAGAGTGGGAGAGAGTGGGCAGCCTTGCTTAACACTGACTTTGCTAGCAAAGGCCCTTGATAATCCCCCCATACATCGTACTCTTCCCATCACCCGTTCAGAGTGTGTAGATAGCTCAAATCGTCTCTGATGGTATCCCAAGCTTTGAAGACGCAAGAAGAGCCTCTCTCATGGCATGGTATCAAAAGCTTTTTTGTGGAAACCACAAAGCAGCAATAGAATCTCATTTTCTGCACCTTTGCCCCATCAATGAGGCATCATAGAATGAAGGTGTGATCAATGGTGGAGAAATCCCGACGAAAACCCGCCTAATCACGTGTGCGTAACCCCTCCATCTCTGCATATGAACTGAGCTTTGCCTCGAGAACCGAACCATAAAGCTTGGCTTGATGTGACCAATCATGATAGTCTTGTTGTTCCTAGGATTTGTGGATGGGCACAATGGTCTTCCGCCACTCCTCTGGGAAGCCCTCCCCCATAGCCCGATCAAAAACATGTGCAATCGACGGGGCTATAGTGGATGTAGTATATATGAGGTGCTCACTCTAAAGTCCCGTGTGGTTGGTCGAATACCCACTCTGGATCATCTCTGACGTAAAGAAAGAAAAGCTAGTAGGATGGGGTCTAGGTGGTTGGGGATGGGAGGCTATCGAGGTACCTCATATAACCTCTTGACATAGTCATGCCAAATTTGTAGACCCCCAATAGGTGTGGTCGGTCTTGGCTCTTGTAGAGTGTGCCATGCTAGAATGCAATCCATGCTCATAAATAGGCAGTATGGTTCAAGTTCCTATGCCTCCTGAAGTCTCTGTCTCTTCCGTCGTGTGAGGGTCTTAGGCGGTATGGCTCAAGTTCCCGTGCCTCAAGTCCTCGTCTCTTTCTTCATGTGAGGGTCTTCATATATCTCTTGACCTCGATCTTTGTAATCTTTCCCAGTGCCCTCTAAGCACGTAGTCGATGATATAGAAACATGCACTCATCATCGTACCAACAGTTCTGTGGCATGGTCCCAGGGCGAGGTGTGTGACCAGAATGGGTGGTGTGTGGGAATGAACTAATGGAAGATGCTTGGAGTATGGATGCTATGTGTGAGGTGAGTATAGGTAGTGGGGTGTCAAGATGAAGCAGAAGAAGATCTCATCCAACCTGGGCTGAGTATATGTGAGCTAACTCGTGTGTGAAGTAGATGGTGATGTGTGGGGTGCGTGTCATGTGTGAGTGTGTGTGGGTGTCCCCCTTTAGGGATAGTGTGAGATGTGTGTGATATGCCTCAATGGGTATAAGTGGGAAGGTGAAGGAGCTGAGTATGTGGGTGGCCTCCATGGATCCCAATATATAACCTACGATACTCCCTCCTCCATGTATAACTCGAGTGTGGTATGCATGTCAATCCCCCTGAGGTAGGCCAGTGACCCATCCCATTATAAATAACAAGGCGATATTACACTTTTATTGATATAGAAGTGGGCGAGGGCGCACAAGCGAAAGGCGAAGGGTGGGTTGGAAGGGAGGCAGACACAGGGCGGGGAAGGCGTGAGGCAAGGGGCATGGGGGGCGCAGCAGAGGGAGAGGGCCTGCATTAGGGTTGGCGTAGGGGAAGAGAGAAAAAACTCAAGCATAATAAATATTTTGGTTTCATGCCCTATTGGTCCATATTTACTAAGTGCTGTGAAAGTGGCGAAAAAGGGAAAAAGCAATCGGAAAATTCATTTATTGACACATCAAGCAAGCAATACAAGAGGTAAAGTGCGAATTTCAATTTCACATGCATGTGCATTGTAATTTGTAAATTTATATGCATTTAATATTATGCATGCACATATGACATTGTATAGCAAAATTCAAATTGCCTGTATGATTGTAATTAGCAAATTGCATGTACTATCAATGTGTCATTAACTTTTCATTTGTGACATGTGTAGGTAGGACCCACAAATGTGGTTAAAGTCATAACGGATAATGCAAGTAATTGTTGACACATGGGGCATTTATTAGAGGCGAAATACCCCACCATTGTATGGACTACATGTGCAAGTCATACTCTAGACTTGCTCATGGAGGAGATTGGAAACCTCTCATGGGTAAAGGCAAGTTTAAATATGATAGTCATTTTTTTTTCACTACAAAAAAGAAAGTATTGGCTATGTTTCGAGAGCATAGCTGCCTTGAGATCAAGAAGGCGACCACCACATGATATGCATATATGTGGATTGGACTTTTAAAATTGCTTGAGGTTAAGGCTCCTCTTAAGCAAATGGTATTGAGTACTGTGTGGAATGATTGGGATGAATGTGACATGGAAGAATCCAAAAGCATTCAAAGAAATTGTTTGGGAGAAAGCTTTTGCGAAAGCATCAAAAGGCATTTTAAGTGTGATTACACCTATTTATGGAGTATTGAGGATGACGGATTGTGAAGGTGCTACCTTAGGCCTTCTTGTACATTTCATGAGAGAAGCAATACAAGATGTCAATACATGTGACCTTGTTACTGAGGAGCAAAGGAATGAAGTCTTTGAGGTAAGTAACTTTTATGATTTATCTTTAAAGATTAACTTTATAATTATGTCACATGTGACATTTCACGACTTACATGTATGATGTGTGTAGTATGTACACACTACATGAAAGATTCATTTTGATTTGATTTTTAAGTTCTAAGTATTTTATATAATTTCAATTTTAGGTGACATCTTAGAGATGGGCATGGATGCATAGGCCTATCCATGGATTTGTCGGCTTATTGCATCACGCATACAAAGCTCCAAGCATATGTAGTGATACGGAGCTCCTTTCACATCGGTTGATATACGTGACACATGTGTTTCCATTGGAGAAGCATGATGATATTTTGGAGGAGATAGGATGCTGTATGGATGAGAGCGGAGACCCCGCATTCACATCCTTTACATGTTGGATGAGAAGGTCCATAGTGAAACCTCTTTCTTGATGGAAAAATTTTGGTTTTGGCTTTTGTGCTCTCTAGTCCCATGCATTGAGGATTTTAGCTCAAGATTGCTCCTTGGCTGCTTGCGAAAAAAGTTGGAGCGTGTATTCCCTCATACACACCAAAGTGAGGAATAAGCTTTGCACACACCAAATGAAAAAACTTATATATTGCCACACGAATCTCGAAATGTTGGAAGCAATGACACAAATGGGAAGTGCAAAACAAGTAAGTATATATGTAAATTATTAAATTGAACATTCATCATTCATGATTTCATTGACTTTTTTCTTCTTTTACATATGAATGTTGATACTTTTTAGCAAGGAGTAAAAGATAGCCTTCGAGATACACATGACATTCCTGACGATGATGAGCAGATGCTATTTGCTGATTTATATAGAGAGCTCACATCTATTGATGCAAGGAAGACACATAGTTAGAGAGACAGAGGCAAAAGAGTGGTGAGTGGTTGTAGTAAGGGATTGATCATATGTCGTGCAATGACCACACTATGAGGAGATGGTGCTGGCACTAGTTGTTGGAAACAATGTTAGAATAGCATAAAACTCTAATTTCCAGCAACCCTAATTTTGGTCAAATTTTAGTGCTTAGCTAAATTTCGGTCACAAAAGGTAAAACTTTATTATGAGCTCATCAGTTAGTACTTTAGGAGAGCTTTCATTTGGTATATAACATTTAGTCATCAAAGGTCCAAATTTGGTACAAAACCCTAACCCTAATCCCTATCCAAAATGGATTTTCATATATTCTCAATCCTCACCTCATGTACAACAAGGAAAGCAAGGTCTTACCACTAGCAAATGCACATATATGGAGAGATTGTTGGACTTTTTTAGCGGAAAAGCAAGTTCGTTTTTTTGTTCTAGCCCAAGTGCTTTTTGCTGCTTTTCGTGATTTTTGTCACTATGCTTTATGCTTTTAGTGGCTAAATTCGTGGATCAGCTTTGGGGCCTATATAAGGAGGCCTTAGGCATCATATATTGGTATCTCTTGAGCATCAATCTTAAGGATCACCTAGCTTGGAGATGTACTAACTTCTGGAGGACGTGTGCCCTAACTTCTGGTGCAACTTTGGAGGAGATTTTGGAGCCAACCAGTCTGCTCTTGCTGAATTTTGTGAGTAGCAAGTCAATATTCTGTTCTTGCAACACAAGAAGGACTCACTCTTGTTATTTAGTTTAGGGTTTGCTAAGGTTTTTAATGATGGCAACACCTTGTAACATCTCCCTTTTCGACTGTGAAAATGTAGATTTTGGCTTGGACTTCATCTTTTCTTTAGTTTTGGTTGATTCCCTTTCCTCTTTCCCTTGAATTCAATAGCATTGTCCTTGGATTTTTCCTTAGCCTTTCTTCGTAAGAACTTTAGCTCATCCTCTTCCCTTGCTCCTCATTCCCTTTTCATTTGGAAGACTTCAAGCTTGGAAATAATCTAGAGGGGTCTTAACTCACCATATGTGAGGAATTTGGGTTATTTGAGGTGGAGAGATGCGTTCAGTACTTGCCAGAACCTCAAAAATGATTCCAAGATCATGTAAAGTGAACACTTGAGGCCCCATATATGACTCAAGTAAGTTCTCCATACATGGAGTCTATGTATTTCCGCCCATATAAGCCTTGTGCAGGAAAAAAATAAAAATAAATAAACAAATGAATAAATAAAGAAAAAAGAAAAGAAATCCTCCTCGTGTCTTCTTCTCCCCTTGCTCCCCTTCCTCCTTTTCCCTCTTCCCTCACGTCCCTCACATTGCCCTCCACTCCCTTTTTCCTAGCTCTTTGCACTCTTTAGCCTTCCCTTCCCTCCTCTCCTTCACCTTTCCCCTCTCCCCCTCCACGTTCACCTTCATCCAATGTGCATTGCTCTACTCCAACCTATTCTTTCCCAAACACATAAGCTCTCGTTTTGCACACCCTTCATGAAGCACACCCACATCCACAAGCTTGCAATGCAAAAGTTCTTGGGATGGGGGGGTTTACCACATGTGCACGGAGAACAGTGGCTCAGATACCATGTAGAAAATCTAGAGACACACATAGAGGACACAAGGGGGAGGAAGACGACAACATATGCAAGAGGTTGAAATGGTTTCATTTGAATATTGTTACATGATTACATATATACAAATTAGGTGTCTCTTTGTATGCCTTTTCGCATGTCCATATTATAGAGACATCCGGACTTACTAAAACACTTTCAACCGCCCCTTTTATTTTGCTCCCCCTGTAAGTTTCTAGTACGTAGGATTTCTTGGAAATGTGTATACCACCAGATTTTCTGTTGGAGTAACGAAGTTGTGACAATATTCATCGAGTTGTCACATGCCTCTCTTACCGCCTGCAATTTCTTGTTCTTAGCCGTGAATTGGGCTTCTGTTATGACATTTTTCTTTATCGATCTTATTTTCTCCTCCTGAAAAATCAAGTGTTGGGTTTGTCAATCTGGATCTTGAAGTTTCTTATGCCATGCTTCCATATTCAGTTTTTCTCCTAGCAGCCTTGTAGAGTTTCTGCTTCTTTGAGTGGTTGGGTAGATACTGGTTGATCATTTTGAAACAGGGGTAGCTGAAGTTGTGATTGAAATTGCGAAATTATTGTTAACTGATTGGACATTATTACCATTGTAGAAGAGAGACCAGGACTGCATTCTTGAGGAAGATGGTGATACACTTCCCAGGATGCCTTCTACTCAAGAAAGGTTCTCCTTAGGGAAGTATACTCTGTAACATGCCGCAGAGTGACACTTTCCACAATTACCAAACTCCTTAAGAGGGTATAGGAAGAACAGAGGGCTTAAAAGGAGCTCACAAAGAATATCACATACTACAACTCACAATAGCATTAACTGCATTGCATAATAAAGTAGAAAATATAAATCTGTTGATGTCATAATACACAAGTCGAGGAGCCTCAAACTAGTTAATCTAGTGCCACTTGCATACCCTTGAGGTTACCTGCTCAATTACTCTTACCTGCAGGGCTCCCTTTCTACGAGCAACACATGAGTAGCTAGCAACCAACTAGTGACTTAGACTCCAAGAATTTGATGACTGCAACACACTTTCAGACCAAAGTATTACTTTAAATGATAAATCACACAAGGAACAGTCCAGCACAAATGCTAATTAGGCCCACAGTCAAGGTCAAGCCAAAGACTCCAAAAATACACAGGAGGGCTATCAGAACACACTGGGGTGAGTAGAATACACCAAGATACAAGGGATAGGGTCCTATGTCAGAGTACAAGAGCTCCTCTTATACACATGAACACGGCAACAATACTCCTAGCATTAGTCCTCAGTAGTCCTAGCAATCCGAAATGAGTGCCCAGGAGCCGCTTATATAGAAACCAGAAGGCCACATGAGTGGCTCTGTACGATCACAGATGGTCCTTGGAGGAGGGCAAAAGTGTCCCCTGGCATGGACTGCCCACCACAGGATGGCTTGGCAAAAGTGTCCCCTGGCATGGACTGCCCACCACAGGATGGCTTGGCAGGAGGAAGCTACCAATAGAGGGATGTGGGCCACCACCCTTGACAAGGCAACCACCTTTGGACTTACTCCCCATATGTTGGTTTTGACACCTGCCTGCCTGACATGGAAAGAGGGCGACAAACCATGAATGGTACAAGAGGAAATGCGGGGAGACCAACTTCTAATGGACATAGTGTGCAAGGGGAGACCAACAATTGGGGCATAGAGTGATGTCTGGGCGACCACAAGCTGCATGAGAGGCCATGAGCTGAGCACAAGCGACCACAAATTTCATGGAAGTCAATGTCGAGGCGACCACACCTGGAGCATAGAGTGATGTCTAGGGCGACCACAAGTTGCATGGGAGGGCATGAGTTGCGTGCAGGCAGCCACAAATTGAGTATAGCTGAGGAGACCATCACCTTAGAGTGGGTTGCATGAGCGGCGACCAACCAACTTTGGTAGAATGACCAACTGCATAGAAAGTTGTAGTGTAAGACTTGGGGCACCCAAGTGCATAGGGAGGGGAGACCATACTAGATGATGCAAGGGTGAACAACATTTGGGGCATGGCTTTGGGGAGACTATCAAGTGAGCATATGGTAGGGTGACCACAATCACTTAGTGCATGACTTGGGGTCGACCATCCCTTGTGTTGCAGGGGGCGACCAACCATCACTTGTGTTGTAGGGGGTGACCAACCATCACTTATGTTGTAGGGGATGACCAACCTTGGTGCTTTAAGGAGGTGCAAGGGGTGACATACTTGAAGCAGGGAAGTTGGTGAATCATCAAGGCGAGGGTGACCACAAGTTAAGAGAGAGAGAGATAGGGGAGACCACATGTTTCTAGCATATCCATAGTGCGGCATCCATAGTAGCAGGTTTACATATAAGTCTAGTGAATATGGGAAATGAAAATAATAAAATGGAGAAAGGAATGGCAAAAAAGGAGTAGCAAAAGAATCGGAAAAAAGCCTAAGAGCAATAGGAAAACGAAAGAGAAACCTGATTGAAAAATTAAAGGATAAATTTGAGATGAAATGGAGATTGAGGGTGAGGTCGAAACAATAAATGTTGGACTTGGAACAGGAGTGTTTTTTTCAGGAAGGGATACAGATTTGTGTACATGGATAAACTCTGCTGTCAAGGGGAGTGGATGCGTAGACTACTTGGGGTACTACGCGGTTAGTTATGGAAGTGGTGCTAGAAGGTTGGGAAGCCAAAATTTTAGTTGTAAGTTTTGTTTATAGCCCTCAGGAACACTTCTACAGAACTTTCTTCATGAAAAGTTATATGGATTTGTGTATCTCCTGGATAGTGGATCCAATGGAATGTGGCCGTCAGTACTACCCATGGCATCTTTCTAATGCTTTTTCCATCTTTTCGTTTGCAACTGGTGGGTCATTGGGTCCACAATCAGTGGGCCTCTGTCTTTTGAATTCTCCCTGTTTCTTGAGAAATTGTGACCCTTCTAACTAGTGCGCTTGTTTGACTATCAGTTCTTCCTCTTCCATTTCTCTGATATTCTGACAGATCCATTGCCCCTTATATAAGTGGCCCTGCCATCCAAGATAGACTCGTATACCACATACTACACCCTGAGATTTGTGGAGGATGGAACTATCTAGTCTCATCCATTCTCATCTTGTACCACCATGAACATGAAACACCCTATAGATGAAGCTCCAAGTTCCAACCCCATATGCCACCCTCCCATGGATCTTATACACCCATGGCATAAAGAGTTTTATTATACTTTATTTTGTGTATTTATCTTTCTATGATGGATGGAACACATACCCACACATACAATGATTTGTCTCATGAGCCTACTTCTGCCTTCGATGGGCTCTACTATATCTTTCTTTTATTCTATCCTTCGTTCTCTCATACTGGCACACTGTAAAGGGGACCAAGGAGAGAAAAATGGAGTGTGTTTTTTTTTCGGGGGGGGCAGAGGCAACATGTCGCTCTTACTGCTCAAGCCTCAATGTGATATTCTAGGCAAAAACAATTTCCGTTCACTCTCAAACAAAGAATTTCCTCTTTCGAGTATTTTCTAAATTTCTTTCAGCCTACTGTCCCTTCTTACTTTTGCATATGCCACCCCTACTTAATAGCGTACAATTTTTCACAGAATTTTTTGAGCTTATGTGTGCAAAGTGCAATTAGCAAAACAATGGTCAATGGCACAATGTCATGGGTCAGTGACACCCAGTTGTAAGTTACAGGGTGAGACTCAGAGTTACTGCACAAGAAAAACTCCGGAATAGATGCAACAATTAGAACAGATACAAATTTTACTTTCAAATATGAAAAGGAAAATGATCGAATCATCATAATGAAGGAACTACATCTAGAAATTTTCCTAGTGTAACCTATTTCTTCTTCTTGGAGACTTTTATTCAAAAGCAGCTGATATGATGATCACTTACATTGGAACAAAGATCGGTCCTAGAAGACTGCATTTTGAAAATATAAGAAGTATCTGATGCATCTCTTAAGTAAACATGAATGTGAACTCCAACTTCTCATTATGTGATATTATTATAGATGAAAGTGTTAAGGACTGAAGCTAATTTTTGAATTCATTCAGGTACATCTAAAGTAAACATAAAAGCTCCGATGGCTTGGGTAGGCTTGAGATAACAAAATAATTTTTCTTTTTTCAGTAATTTGGTATCTTAGTATATTTATTGAAAAGAAAAAGGCTTTTTCAAGACCACAAACAGGCTTTGCTTCGATCAATGACAATGAAGGTCAAGACTCCTGGAATACTGTCTACGTCAAATAATCAAACAGGTTTGAATAAAGTATCTTACTGAACAGTTAACAGTACCTTTTGCAGATCCTTTACTATTCTGAGAAGAATTGCTTTCAGATATTTCAGACAGAATATTGATACTTTTGTCCTGTACAACAAAAACAACAAGGCCAAAAAAGGAGATTCACTTATTCCATTTTGTAATGCTATTCATTCTGTTTGCATGCTTGTTCACATTTGCTGATGAACAGATGAAGCCCTACCCATCTGTGTCAGATGAAGCCCTACCCATCTGTGTGCGTGCGTGCGCGTGCACGCGTGCGCGCGCACACACACAATACACAGACACACACACACACACACACACACACACACACACACACACACACACACACACACACACACACACACACACATGCAAACATGCACAGAATTCACTTGTAGCATTCAAATTTCTGATCACAACAGAAACACAGTAAGACTACTACCTTTCAAGGACAACAACAGTTCTGAAAGCAGTATATTGTTTGTTTCAAGTCAAATTATCATGATTGCCATGGTATCCATTATCAAAATCGAAATTGTTGTACTATAGGAAACTTCAGAGATGTGCCATTGAAAGTTAAAACTGATCGTCTACTGTTATTAGAGCACCATGCCTATGGGAACTCATTTCTTCTTGTGATTATCTTCTGCCTGGTATGAGTGAGTATTTTAGTCTGTAGGCTTTGCTTTTACATGGATCCCAAGGAGCATGTCTTGAGAGTGCTGAGCATTTACATAGTCCCATTGCATATAGATGAGTTGTAATCACAAGCAGGACAAAATGGCTTACTTTAACTCATGATGGTAAATGGCCGTGATGTGGCTAATGTTTATGTTCAGAATATCTTCAGGTGTGGAACTAGTCTACGAGAGATGCTAACTGCTTCCGTGCTTGGAGTGAATCATTGCATTATGAGGGGGAATTATAGCATGATAGAGGAGGTTAAGGATCCCAGTGAAGGCAGTTGCATCACTATGTACAGCAGAGAGAGGATAGCTTGGAAGTTATTGTGCTGAGGCATCCAGAGGGTTCCCATAAAACAATGTTTCGGAAAATGGTTTCTCGATTCACACGTGTGCCATATAGAGAATCCAGTTTTACCTTTCATGCAACTACAAATAGAACATCTGGATGAAATTTATCCCCAAAGGGAGGCCTCCTTTACATTTTTTTTTGTATGTGTGTGTGTGTATGCACGCACACACACGTGCATGTGTGTGCACTCATGTGCACATGTGTGCATCTGGGCATGCAAGAGTGCATGCACACATGTATGTGTATGTGTACATGTATATATGCATGTGTCCATGTGATATGTATGTATATTCACAATGCACATATGAATGAAGCCACACATCATCAAAGTGCAAGGATTCTGGGCACAAAATCATCATCTATCATGACATGAAGGGCACTGCCACTCAAGGCATTGAAGAAATCAATCATCATGGTACCAAGTGATGGCCAGAGTGTGCGCTCGACAAAGGGCTATATAAAGGGGCTGAACTTGAAGATGATTACAATTAGAAGAGGACAATAGAGAGTGACTATGACCACGATCATGATGACAATAGGCTACGTTCTGCACGCACTTTGGGTGGCATTGATCTACCTCCCACTCTAGGTCTCGACTCTCCACATTGAGATCCAAAGTGAAGGAAGTTGGTGCTTGGTGGAGGTTGTTTGAGAGATTTTGTGCACGATGAATGGAAGAGTTGTAGCGTCTAGACTATATTCCCTCCCGTGCTGCTCTATCTTTTTCACTACAGTTTTAGAGTAGTTGTTTAGCATACACAGATTTTGTATCAGATTCACCAGCTCTGTAAGTTTTTGGTCTCATAGGTCATTTTGGCCTTTTGCAGACGTAAATATATCATTTAATTTAATTTCTCTTTCTCTCTCTCTCTCTCTATGCACACAGGTGAAGTATCTTCGGAAACATTTGTGCATTCTGCCAAACTCAGATCATTGATGCCATCCAAACTTCCAATTTGCCATTCTGCTTCAGTTCCACTATTCTCCTTGAATCTCTTGTTTTGATTTCTTCTTCACAGTTTGAACTTCCTCCAACTACGGGTTCTCACCAAGTAGAGTTTCCCTCTTGGTACGTACTTCTTACGGGCGGTGGATGTAGGAGTAAGAGGCAAAGAAGTCATTGGAAGCTTTTTTGTTCACATATCGGGCAAGCCATACTTGAGGTAGCATCGGAGAGAATGGAGCATCCATACTTGGCCCAACCTTCTCGCATAGATTCCAAAGATTTAACAATTCTTGTTTTTTCCTCATCCAATTTCTTTGTGTGCATATCATTGTAGGAAACATCATACCATCCCTCACAAGGTCCTACATTAGCTATGGCTCTTATCATACGCCCCCATCGATCCAAACAAAGCACATTAAAGAGAAGATTACACTCAATGATGGTTCTTGCACTTTCAATTTCACTCTTTGCCTTCCTATAAAAAAAGTCAATGTTCTCGATACTCCACGTGATACTTGTGCATGGGTAGGTTGTCGAGAGAAACCACTACCACTTTCACATACTCCCGAGTCCCTTATCTCTCTTTGGAAGACTTGTTCCTTCCTCTCATTCATATGAACTCATTGTGGGTGCAGCTTAACCAATAGAAATGGATGGAGCATTATCTATTTG
>CM035439.1:86199511-86259511 GCA_020310875.1 Ceratopteris richardii | reverse complement strand
AGAGTTTAGGAAGTATGTTGAAGTCTATACTCTATATTTTGTTTTTCTTATATTTGTCTCTATCCTTCCCAACAAATAATTGGTTGAGACGAGCATGAGAAATTTTTTTGATTTCTCCTTTTCTTTGTGGTATGGAGTTCTCTTCATGTCAAAGTCTTACCGTATTTTTATGGACAACGTGAGATTTTGGCTTTGGTGTAGCATGTGTTGGAAATACAACCTTCCACAAGAGGCTTGCACATATATTCTCAATTTTAGTTAGTTTTAGACAAAGTCAACCATGGTCAAATCAAGATCAATTTACATATTTGGAAGAACATCTTAAGAGTTATACAATGATATATCACATTTAAGTTTAGGAGGTGTTTCGAGGGTTCAAAACCTAAAGCCGAATTTCAAAAGAATGCATGCTTTTAGATGGGTACATACAGCTATATATAGACCACCTCATATGAACTACATCACATCAACACACGTACCATGCCATCTTCCAAGCTCTACACTAGGGATTTGGAGCATGTTTTGTAAGTATTTTGAGTAACAGTTTTTGGAACTACTTGGCTCCTTTTGCCAATCTCTTGTGTACATTGTCTCTTGTCTCTCCTTATTCTCTCTCTCGATATTAATTGTGAGCTTTAAAAGATTGGTATGAGAGAAGGTGTATTTTTGAGAATATTTTAAAAGGCTTTTTCTTGAGAGAGATGACTATGAACTCCATGATTGCAGTTCATGATTCAAGGGTGATAATTTTCACACTTGGCAAACAAACCTACAATATTATCTCATGCTAATCCATCTTTGGGATGAAGTTGACGCTGGAGTTAGAAGACTTGAACATGGAGGTATTGTTTTATTTATAGGACTTACACAAGATCATTATATGAATCAAGCTCAACAAACTCAAAGTGCTGCCTCATAATCATCATCATCTCGTAAAGGAGGAAGTACCCAAGTAGGAGGGGCTACACAAACAAGAGGAGTACCTACTTCACCTGTAGATTTAGGACCAAGTGCAAAAGCTATGTCAAGGAACAAAAAAGCTTTGTCAACTATAGGTATGAGCCTCAGTAATGAAGTTATCCATCATCTTACAGACATCAAAAGTCACGAGAAGCATGGATAGAATTGGAAAGACTATTTGAAACAAGGACACAATAGATACTTATATCACTTCTAATATCCTTCTTCCAATTAGAAATGAAGGGTTCAACATCAGTGGAAGAACATCTAAACAAGTTCAAAAGTTATCTGGCATAGTGTGCTAGAATGAATAACCCTATTTCAAAACAAATTGCAAATGCAATTCTTTTGAAAATTCTACCTTATCGTATGATTGACACTATTCTGCAAAACAAGATTCATCCAAATCTTGACAAAATAATGACAACAATCCAAAAGGAGGAAAAGAGGTTAAAAGTTGAAAAAAACCTAATTGGAAGTTCTTTTACAACTAAGGTTTGAAAACACAAGAAATGTAAGCACTATAGCATAACAAACCACAAACAAGAAGATATTTTTATTATTAATCCTTGCAAAATTTGTGGTGGAAAGACACACAAGGCAGAATTTTGTTTCAAGAAGAAAGAAGAAGAAGAAGCAAAGGTTGCAGAAGCAAATACAAGTATACAAGATGAAATATATGGAGTGGATATTGAAACTTCTTCATCCATCAATTATTCATGCTAAATCATATAATATTGTCTATATATATTTTCATTTGTGGATGGGTATGGATAAGGACATATGATTTTGCTTAGAGAGGCCTGATCAACCTTGATAGTTAAGAAAGAATGTCTAAGTCTCTATGCTATATTTTGCTTTCCCTAACTCTAACCTTCCATGCTAGTATTTGAATGAGAAGAGCATATGGGAAAGTTTTAGGATTTCTCATTTTCTATAGTATGGAGTTCTCTTCATGTCAGCAGTCTTACATATTCTTATGGACAGTGGGCATGATCTTTACAGGTACCCCCACCACTTTTCAAGCTAGAAATGTCATTTACAATGTTTTTTTTCCAGCAGAACATATATACCTTGAGTGGCATACTCCCCTTGTATCAGGTTAGGAGGGCATGTTTGGAAATGCAACCTTCCATAAGAGGTTTGCACATATATTCTCAATTTTGGTCAGTTTAAAACAAAGTCAATCATGGTCAAACCAAGGTCAGAGTCAAAATTGATCAAAATATGCAGAACCTTTTATTACATGTTTGGAAAGAAAGCTATACAATTAAGTTTTCTTTTCTTTTCTTTTTTTTCTTGTTTGGGGGGGGGGGGGGAAGATTAACAGATTGATTTATTGAGAATTGGTTCAATTTGACACCAAGATTGAATCGATAGAGCCAACACAAAGATGGCTTTCTATGGAGATTTTTTTTTTTTCTTTTCCTTTTTGGGAAAATGTTCTCTCTTTATCTCTATATAAACATGAGAATAACATTCCCTCGTAGGGCCCAAGGGGCACTTAAAGGATTAAGTTAGTTAGACATGAAACATATGAGATATGTTCCCTCTCATGAGTAGGCATATGGTTAAGTGGAGTTAATGATACATTTGTTAAGTTTACTTTGGGGCAGTGCATATGAAAACATTTCTATTCTCTTAGAAAGTGGTACATTTAGAGAATCCCAAATAAGCCACAATATCCTCAGTTGGGTATTTCTAGTACCAAAAGGAACGAATAACAGTAATAAATCAATTAAATGTATTGGTGTTTGATGATGAATATTACTACATTGTTGCCATTATCAAACCAATGCAAGAAAAAGTACTTCATAAAGATAGCATATAACTTCAAGCAGCCACAAAGGTCATATCTTACAAAAGAGATGGACTTTAGGAAAAATAAGGGATGAATTCAGAAAAAAGAAAACAAATAGAAATATCTTCATTCTTTCATAAGATAGAAAGAAACAAAAAAGCAAAACTGAAGCAAAAGAGCACCACAATAAGAAGATTAAGATTGAAAAAAAAAAATCAAGCAAGAAAAGGAAAGATATCACCCAAAAAATAAATCGACATTGAAAGTTTGGAATGCCTTTAGAGGACTTGTTTTCAACTTATTTCTTTCTTCAAAAATCTGCTCTTTGAATCTGACATAGCATTCAGCAGAATCATGTGAAAACTTGACTGGTGAGATTCTATCAAGACTACCAATTTCACTAATGGGAGTTGCATGAAAAATGTTGTATGTCAAATTATTAATAACCTAGATTCTTGAAATGCATCATCTGAAGAGCTTAGAGCTGTTTACTAACCAAGTTTTGCTCGTGATATTGATCAGATTTCTCTACTATTCTTTCCATTGAAACATATTCTTCTGCAGCCTCTATTTTTGTGTGCTGTGCTTGTTCTTGAGGAGCATGTTGGCTTGAGATCTCACTAAGAATCTTTGGTTTTCCTGTGTAAAAAACAGCATCCGATATATGGGATAGTGGAAGGAAAAATAAAACAAAAAATCATACAGCAATAATGCATGAACTTCCTGAACCGTCCGAAAAGTAAAGTGACTACCATAAGATTTGTAAAATCCAGAACATATTAATTGAAATAAAATGGAAATGTCTTCCTAAATAATGTATCAGGTTAAGAGAGAGGCTACAGCTACATCTGCATGATGCAATTCACTATAATGTAATCTCAGTCTATAATCGAGTACTCCCACATATCTATAAGCTGCTATCCATGAGAGAATCCTGAAATCACTATGAGCCTACAACGAGTCAAGGAAATCAGAAAAAAATAATGATGATGAGGATAATGATGTGACGAGGATGATGATGATAATAATAACAACAACAACAACAACAACAATAACAATATTCATAATACTGATGATGATAACAATGATGATAATGGTAACGATGATGATGATATTGTTAATAACACTAATGGTTATGATGATGACCATAATAGAAAAGCACATCTGAAAATCCTGAACGTAAATGGACAGAAGCCCTAGTATTAGCTTAATATTAAGGATTTTAACCTATTGTAGCCTGTTTTATATTGTCATATTAACCAACCAAGTATCCTCTCATTCTGCCGTCCAAGAAGTGTCATGTGGAGAACTCCTAGGAGAGAGGTGTGAACTACCTCTTATCTTTAATTAGATGGGTTCACACATGAGTGCCATGTGGCACCCATGTGTGTAGCCAATTGGAGGTACTCTAAATGAAGGAAGAAGGGATTAATAGGATGTATGTGGCTGGGAGGTTATGTGTCTAGTCGATTCTCTGTGTGCTTTCCGTTTTTCGAGCTCGCACTTCATCATCTTCAGCATCAGGATTCGAGCCCTGCGGTGTCCAAAATAGGAGGCTCATCAGAACTTGAGATTTGGTATCGGAGCAGAGCCCACGATCGCGCGCCAAGGCAAAGTACCAAGCAATGCTGCCTTGAGGTGTGAACACACTGAAGTCTCATGCAAGGAGAGCCGACGGCCCACGCAAGGGAGGCTCCTCTCCTCACCTCCTCTCAAGGATGCAAGTGTTCCTTTGAAGCTCCCTATTTATGCCCTGAAAATTTTGCTATGGCCATATGTGAGATCAGCTGAAGAAATTGAAGTATCTTTCTAGAAGGAGGTAAAGGAATCACTTAATTCCGAGTGATTTTCTTGAATTTAGGGGGGGGGGGGGGGATATAATAAATTTTGAGTATGATAGAGGGAAAAGATGATGCACACATGTATTATGGGCTGTGGGCTTTGGGTATGGGTTAGTGTTAGTAACTACCTCAATAGCGTGGTCAATGTCCCCTCTCTCAGGTGGTAGCATCACCAATAAACCCGGTTGAGACCAACGTGAGTTATTTTGCTATAGGAGGGGTTTTAGTTCATGATGGTTGACCAATAGCTTTTGAGAGTAAGAAACTAGAACCGCCTCAGAAGAATTACTCCATCTATGAGAAGGAGCTGTATGCAATTGTCCACACTTTGAAGAAGTGGCATCATTATTTGTATGGTGCCAAAGTCAGGATAGTGTTTGATCAAGAGAGCATCAAGTGGATCTCTAATCAAATAGACCTTAAAGATCGTAAGGCCCGATGGGCAGAGACCCTTAAGAAGTTTGATTATGAGCTTAAGTATAGGAAGGGAAAGTTTAGTGTAGTGGCTGATTCACTTAGCCGCATGCCTATGCTCAATGGACTGAGTTTTAATCAGACCACTAGTGAGCTACTTGAGTCCATTAGAGTGAAATGTAGGCTTTATCCTGCATATTCCGAGATTTGGGAAGCCATAGAGAAAGGGGATCGTGATATACGGGTTTCCAGTGAGGATGGAGTATCAACGGGTACTCAAGAAGGATTCGAGTGGAAAAATTACAGTATCCATGACGGATATCTATTATATAAAGGTAACGTGTGTATCCCTAGAGAGCTTGAGATGAGACGACACATTTTGTAAGAGTGTCATGATACACCAAGTGAAGCACACCGAGGAGTTAACAAGACTTATGATCTTGTTAAGAGACAGTTTTACTGACTTGGACCTTCATAAGAACATCCTAGAGTATGTGCGTAAGTGCACTAAATGCCAGGTCAATAAAGTTGAAAGGTTGATGATTGGAGGACCACTCCACCCATTGGATATTCCCAATGGGAAGTGAGAACGTATCTCCATGGATTTCATAATTGGATTACCTAAGACATAGAAAGGTTTTCATGTTAGTCGGCTTAAGAAAAGGTTGGGTGAATTGGACAACCTCATTCCAGATAGTGAGGTAGTTCAGCCTATTTGTGTTCAATCTATTTCACATGAGCATGAGAGCATACTACGCACTCGAGAGAAACGGACGAGAAGTCACTTATATAAAGAGTGTCTAGTAAAGTAGAAAGATAGTTTAGAGGATAGTGCTACATGGGAGTGGGTTAACACCCTTCAGAGACAGTTTCTTAGCTTTAGATTACCTTCCCAAGAGTCTTCTTAAGGGGAAGGATAGGGGGAAACAACACCGAGATATGACCATGTACATTAGGTACATGGGGTTATAGTGGGAGTACTCTTCTATTGATTATCTTCAAATAGGATCTTTCAATACCATTTTTGAGGACAAAAATGGAATTAAGGCGAAGGAAATGTTATGTGGAAAACTCCTAGGAGAGAGGGGTGAACCACCTTTTATCTTTAATTAGATGGGCTCACACATGAGTGCCATGTGGCACCCATGTGTGTAGCCAATTAAATGAAGGAAGAATGGATTAATAGGACGTACGTGGCTGGGAGGTTAGGTGTCTAGTCAATTCTCTGTGTGCTTTTCGTGTCTTCAGATTGCATGGGTTACCGACATCCATAGTTTCACATAGGGATGTCAGATTCACAGGGTACCTCTGGAAGTTTGTGATTGACAAACTAAAGATGTCATTAAAGATGAGCAGTGGTGATCATCCTCAGACAGATGGTCAGATTGAGAGGGTCAACTAGATTTTAGAGGACATGTTGAGGGCATATGTGTGTGAGAGACAGAAAGATTGGGATACTTATTTGCCAGTGGTTGAGTTTGCTTATAACAATAGGCTTCACAAGGTGATAGGTATGTCTCCTTTTGAGATGAACTATGGCATGAATCCCAATGCTCCAGTACCATAGGCATGTCAAAGAAATGTCCTAGTGCTTCGAAGTTCTTACCGAACCTCCAAGCAAACTTAAAAATAGCTAAAGCCAAGATGCAGCTAGCAGCTCATAGGGCTAAAGAGTATGCTGATAGGAAGAGATCTCCTAGATCCTTTGTGGAAGGAGACAAAGTCTTTCTTTAGGTACCAACTAGATCTACTTCACTCTCCACAGGGAAGTGTAGTAAGCTATCACCAATGTTTTGTGGACCTTGGAAGATAGTTAAAAAGCTAAGTGAAGTTGCATACCGATTAGGGCTTCCTCCAGATTGTAGAGTGCATCTAGTGTTTCATGTCAGTAAACTTCGAAAGTATATTTCCAAGCCCCAATCAGATACTTGCCAAAACATAAGAGCCACCGATGGCTGGAATTTCCCATTATCAAGGATTTGCCCCATATTAGATGTGTGGTTGCCCAAAATCAGTTGTCGTCCATATCAAATGTGTGCTTGCCCAAAACCTAAAGTTGGTAAGTTTGAGAGAAGTCGCCTTACAAGTGGCAATAAGGTAATATAGGGACTAATATGGAAAGAGAAGGGGAAGTAAAGGAAAGTGGTCGAAGGCAATTAAGTGTAGGACTTAACAAGAAAGTATAGTTGCCATGCGGGGCCACCAGGTGTTTTTGGACTAACCACCTCAAGGGTCCTGAATGGTAGACCACCTTTATGGCATGCAGTGATCTACCTGACCTTTCTAAGACCAAATCCAGCCTTGCAGCGTGAAGATTGTTTACCTAACCTAGTTAGGATCGAGTGAGCAATATACTGTGGAGTTTTCTGCAACCATAAGTTGGTGTTCCAAAGGCCTATATAAAGAGAGATCGTGAGTCACTTGACACATCGGCACATGAGAGAGAAGAAAGAACACTGTCCAGTCATCTGTGTGCAGACTTAGAGGACTCTTGAGAGTCAAGGACACACAAGGAGAAGCACTCCCCCATTGTGCTGAAGTGAAGAAGTGGAGCCATGCCCTGCATGTAGAAGGGTCTAAGGTGGAGACTCAAGGCAGAAGTGGTGCTGGAGGCTCACTAGAAGCATTGTAGGAAAGTACATCTATTTGTAATTTTGAATAAGTTGTAAAGCTTCTTGTAAATTTGAAGCATTAGTACTTAGACACCTTGTAGCATCTCAGTCCATCGTGTAATTCATTCCATGCCATGTTGTCAACTTTAGTTGGTTGCATCTTTTTCCCCAGGACTTGGCATCATTGTTAGTGTTGTAACTGGTCTTTATGTGCTCCTGATAGCTGAATTGTGACTGTAAGCCGTAAATGTATACTAATCATGATCACTTGCTGACTTGAGTGTGATTCAAACTATGTTTATTCTATCTGATCAAGTTTTATCTCTTGTCGAAGATAATTGTGACTTAATTGTAGCATTATTCTCTAACTTGAGTGATGGAATTTAAGCAACTTCTGCAAAGAATATGTATGATTATACTGCTCCAAGGAGAACCCCATCCTCAAATCTAGCCACCCCTAGGTTACAGGTACAAAGAGAGCCACTGAAAAGATGAAAAAGTAGAAAAGAAGCAGGGTACGTATGTGCCACAATTTCCTAGGTGGTGTAATGAACTCAGTGCCTGAGAAAAGATGATTGTCACGGAGATTGGAAACCCCACTGACAGATAGATGGAAAAGCTCTGGGAATGCAGGTGAGCAGCACTCAGTGAAAATCTTAGAGTCAATGCAATGCTTCTCTCTCTCTCTCTCTCTCTCTCTCACATAATGCATGACAGTATTAGAGCAGAGCTTGCTGTAGCCCCGATGCTTATTGAGGCACTATTTCAAACAGTATGGATTTTACATAGGCTTCAGGATACAGATAAGGGCCGCATCACATACAAGCCTTTCAGGCTTCACGAGATTTAGCCGTTGCAGGGGATTCTTCATCCTGCTATGCTCAGACTCAGGATTGGATGACCAGACATGGATTTGATATTGATTGGCTCCCACCCATACAGTATGACATACATGCTCCCACCTATCCTCTCTCTCTCTCTCTCTCTCTCTCTCTCTCTCTCTCTCTCTCTCTCTCTCTCTCTCTCTCTCTCTCTCTCTCCCTCTTTTTTTTTGGCCCAATGGTACACCGAGGTCCGCCACTGATGTATGTTGCAGTGGCCTTGACAACTGGATTATGCCCATTCAGCTCCAGATTGAGAGACCGCGATCATAATGTGATCATGGATGATCTCGAGGGTACCTTTTGTACAGCATGACAAAATTGAAGCAAAGTTCAAATTGCCATAGACGATAGAAGAAGCATTTTTTGTAATATAGCCTTCCTTTTTCGTGTTTGTGGTGTGCAATGTGCATTGATATGCACTACTTTTAATAGCATTGGAGGCTTCCATGTAGGCACTGAGGATGAGTGAAAACGGTATAATCAAAAGGAATCATGGATTACTGACATATGAGAGTGCTTCATGGAGCGACAATATCATAGAGGTTGAAGAGCTCAGGATCTCATCATACTAACTAGAGATCAAAGAGGTAGGACCACTTCCTGTCGGGATCCCCAATGAGAGTAGAGTACGCAAATCATGTATATCTAAGAGTTAGTGAAAAAAGATACCACATGCCGATGCCCAGCATACACTAAGATCAGAGATCCTTCTGAACATATTTAGGGAGCACAGCTAAATCTAAGAGTTGCTCAAGCTATACGAGATCCAACAGATATTCGATGGAGCTCCAGGGACACAGAAGTTATTTGGGAGAGGTCAAAGGGGCGTTGAGCGAGACCCGAGTCAGAGGCAGACAACGCCGAGATGCCTGAGAGTAGCTGGTTTCAGGTCACACGGCAAAAGTTGCCCATGTCAGAGAAACTGAAGTGTAATACACGGCATACGAGGCTCACGTTATGCATCTTACCTCTGGGATTATACCCGGTAGAGGTAGGTCTTCGTTATGTAGTGTTTTTAATCAGCTGCATAATATATGCGTCATTCTCTCTTCACCTTTTTTATAGACACCCAAGTTCCACTGCTCAGTACAGTTGCTCTCACATGCGATCTTGTATACTAACTCCATTCCGCCAATCGCAGTTCCAGATCGAATCGTTGATACTTAGTTTAGTCCATTTAGATTTTCAGCCTACGGTCATAAATTTGCCCTCACTTGAGATCTATACACTATATACTAACTCCATTCGGCAGTTTAAAGTTCCAGAATCCAGATTGAACCTTGGATGCATAGTTAGTTTAGTTAGCTTTTCAGCCTACGTTGATGTGTTCACACTCATATGTTGTACGATTGATCTCCTGCATTCGGGCCTCTTGTATGACGTTAATACAACTTTCTTTCTTTCTTTCTTTCTTTCTTTCTTTCTGTTTCTCTCTTGTGCTTTTTCAGTACATATCAAGTTGGTGCATTCATGCAATGATCAAGTGCTTACTTAGAAAGAAAGTCAAGATATTCAACCGTGATAATACCTGTTAGTCCAAGGTTTCTGCGCCTCCTGATGCTCACCATTACTTTTCATATGGCTACGAAGAAGAAATCAGCAACTTCTCCGGAAATCGATAAGAGGTACTGTCATATTCCTGTAGCACCGTTGAAGTTTCCTCCCACATAATCAGTCAAGGAGATGAGAGCAGACTTCATCCCAATGCGTTCATATATCCACTTGCAAGAGATTCACGATTTGGTTACATGTTCGCGTGACTCTTTATCCACAACGTAAAATCTCGTGCAAGATGACTGTTGAAACCAGTTTTAAAGGACAGTCTTCCTCCCAATCTTATTCCGTTTCTGAGATAAAGCAACTGTATATGCAGATGCTATATAAATTTGTGACCAAGCACTCTAAATATGAGGCTGTATCTCTCGAGTCTGTTTCGTACGGAAAGCATGGAGCTCGAGAGTTCACTTATCATGCTCACACAGGTGAGTGTGCTTGTCTATCAGTCAATTGGTTCCATTGTCTGAAGAGCTTCACGTGCAGCAGGTACAGGACGTCTCTCTCTCTCTCTCTCTCTCTCTGCGAAAGAGAATAAATAAAATTGCTGATTCAGTGTCACGACTACACTATAGGCCACTCATTGTTCCTCCAACTGCTACGGAACTAGAGGAAGATGAACAGCAAGTAGCAGCCCCATCTTTGTGATGTCGTCTTTGTCTTCTTTCCATTGTGATGTCATCTTTGTCTTCTTTCCATGAATACATCGATCCACGGAAAGTCAACAGCAAAACAGTGAACAGATTCGAAAAAGAAGTTATAAGTGAGGCCCGAGGGAGAAGCCTGAAGGTATCCTTGAGGACATGTTTCCATCCATAAGAGAAGTAATCAAAAGCGCTTACTCGAAAGATTATTCTTTTCAGTCCAATCATGAGACCATATTTATCCAATCATCATGAGAGTCGACTGCAGTCCAATCATCGTGAAAGTCAGTAATAACATAGTTCTCCATGCAAGAGAGATGTTGACAAACTGTTCCTTAAAAAATTACATGTTTTTTGAGCTGTCAAAATGAACAATGTGTGTGCAGTTTGTGGTTTAATGGTAACACCTTGAACCTCTGAACTTGTGGTCTAATGGAAACACCTTGAACCTCTGAACTGAAATTCCGTCTAATGGTAACACCTTGAACCTCGGAACTAACATTAATTCACAATTGAGAACGGATTTTTAAATTCTCGAGTTGAGGATTGATTGGAGGTGAATGCTTGAATGTGGGAAATAAAGTTCGAGCCCGCGTAGCCTAGTACCTGACACCTTGAAGCTGTGGGAGGAAGAAAGCAAGAAGAGGATTCGTTTAATCCTATTGTTTCCTAACAGCCATCTATCATTTCCCTCTCTCTCTCTCTCTCCCTCTCTCTCTCTCTCACATACATGCCATGTAAAAAATGAAATGCAACAAAGTAGATTTCACAAAGATGATAAGATAATTACAAATGTTTTCAGATCTACGATACAAATGCACATAGTTCAAGCTCACCTTCCGCATGTCGTTGAGAGAGTGTCAACAATATGTAAGACCTGAATCAAATGAAATTTAGGCCCTACTTCATAGAACCATCTCAAAATGTTCATGCAGATTTTTGCTATAGTGCATTCAAGGAAGCTTACAACACTTTCAAAGAAATGCTTGGACGTCTCATAGTATGTCTCTAATCTTTATGGTACAATTCATGAGTATCAAATAAGCATTCCTATATGTGTCATTTATAATTTTTACCAAGATTGGCCAACATGTGAGTCCTTTTAAAGTGTCAAGGATCAAAATCATTGCTAAGATTGTTGAAAATGGAAGTTAGTGGCATTGAAGACATCCTGTATTCGACATTGTTGCTTCATTTGACTCTGCATATCGAACTATAAGAAAAAACAAAGAATTTTAGTCTCCCACAAGAATGAAGGAAAAATTAGAGGAGATAAAATAATCAGTGTCAATTTTAATCCACTTCTATGGATTGTGAGCTCAAGGAAATGCATATTATTCTTCGAAAGTATTCTTCGAGTGTCAGTAGGACATTAAGGTCTCATAAGACACTTAAGAAATACATTGTGGTCCATTTTCACCCAATCAAGTAAGCCAAGGCCTTCCATTTCTGTTAAGAAACTAGGAACATTAATCAACTTTCAATTTTTTATGTCATAATAGCATTTGCATCGATATAAAAATCTAGTTATGTATTGATTCAAGTCATTAGTGTCTTTTTAGAAATTATAAGTCATAAACAAATAGATGAACAAGGAGAAATCTAGTGATTGTAAACAACATATGTAATACGTGGGATTGAAGGTGAGTGAAACCAAATGTTCAGGTTTAGATGTTGATTTGTTGAGATAAATTTCCATGTTTTTTGCGCGACCCATCAAATCATTGTGAATTTTCCAAAATTCTAAAGATACATTGATCATAGATATCTTTATATCCAACATTTTGTTGCTAGTTCTATAACATACAATTGAATGGATTGTTGGAGATAGACGTCTGCGGAAGCACGCGAACAACACAAGGAAGAAGAAGAAGCTTGGAGCACAAACACACAATACTGAATGTATTACTAGAGAATGTACAAAGATAAGTAGCCCATTAGGGCAATAGGCGTATATACAAGCAGGGGGAAAAAAACCTCCTAAAGAGGGAAAAAAGTGCCCCGGCGGTCCTAGAGTGTTCACACACATCACTACCTAAATATATCAACAAATCCCTCCTGGGAGTGATGCGGTGAACAAGGAGCTGGCACTCATGTATAAGGAAGTGCAAAGCTATGTGGAAATCACTCCACAAAAGGAAGTAAGCCCAAAGCTTTGCGGAAAGCTTCAAACTTCTCCCTAGGTAGAGCCTTCGTGAAAAGGTCTGCAATGTTCTCCTGCGTGGGCACATATGCCAAGCTGATCTCCCCAGCAGAGAACCTCTCCCTGACATAGTGATAATGCACCTCAATGTGCTTAGTGCGAGCATGGAACACAGGGTTCCTCGCAACTGCCAATGCGCTCTGACTGTCAGTGAAGATGGTCGTGGCAGAAGACTGGCCAACACAGAAATCAGCCATAAGGCGTCTGAGCCACACACACTCAACAGTCGCTGTGAAAGCTGCCCTATACTCAGCCTCACAACTGGAAGTGGCCACAGTAGGCTGCTTCTTGCTCAACCAAGATATACATGAGCTACCAAGCATGAAGCAAAAACCACTGGTGGACACACGAGTGTCATAGCAACCAGCCCAATCTGAGTCAGAAAAAGCATGCAAATCCGGCGGTAGTGATCCCCCCTTGGAATAAAACAACCCAAGTAGCCGAGTACCACTCAAGTAGCGGAAGATGCGCTTAACCGCTTTCCAATGCGTGACTCCTGGGCAATGCATAAACTTGCTCATTTGTGAGACAGCAAACTGAATATCTGGCCGAGTAATGCATAAGTAAATCAAGCATCCAACAACCTGCTGATAGAGAACAACATCAAAGACTCAATCGTAAACCTGTCTCCATAGGAGTGGCAATAGGCTTACAGTCTTCAAGGCCAAAACGTTGCAATAATGTGTCAATATATTTCGTTTGACACGCCATTCCACCATCAACATGCATAAACTGAATGCCCAAATAGTGATAAAAAATGCCCCAAATCAGACATCTCAAATGAGGCATGCAAATCAGCCTTAAAATCAGCAATATGTGTCTCAATAGGACCAGTGAGCAGCATGTCATCAACATAGACAACAATGATCAAAAGCACATCATTAGCACGTTTAACATATAAGGTGCTTTCAGTTGGACTGTTCTCAAAACCATGTGCAATCAGATAGGCATGTATCTTCTCATACCAAGCACGTGGTGCTTGCTTTAAACCATATAATGCCTTCTTTAACCTGCAAACCTGGTTTTCATGCCCTTTCTGCACAAAGCCACGGGGTTGAAAAACATACACTTCTTCATGTAAGTCACCATTCAGAAATGTTGTTTTAATGTCCAACTGATGTACATTCCAACCATGATGGGCTGCAAGTGCACAAATACTCCGAACAGTAGTCATACGGCATGTAGGTGCAAAGGTCTCATCAAAATCAATGCCTCTTTCCTGTGCATAACCCTTTGCAACAAGCCTAGCCTTATACCTGTCAACTGTACCATCAGGTTTACGCTTCAGCTTGTATACCCACTTAGTGCCAATGGCCTTCTTGCCAGGAGGCAAGTCACATAAAGACCATGTACCATTCTTCATTATAGCATCATATTCAGATTGCATAGCAGCCATCCAATTTTCTGAATTTTGTGCTTCATCAAAAGAAACAGGCTCATTCTCATCACAGAGACTAGATGCAGCCATAGCATAGCAATCTGATGCAAAGGAGGCACTATGAGAGCCTGAACGAGTACGATATGACAAAGGTGCATCTAATTTGCACCAGCCATTTTGGCATAGTTTTTGCCTGCTCAATATCAGCTCTCTCATCAACAAGTGCATCATGTAAATCTGCATCAGAAATGGAATGATCTGCATCATCATATGAAACCTGCAAAGGTTGAGAAGTTGCCTCATTAGGACCAGCACTAGCCTGTCCACCTGTAAAAAGAGGCATCAAAGTATCATACATGTCTTTGGAGCTAACAGATGTCTCCTTAGTACATGAAAGCAATGGCTGAATAGCATCTTCCACAAAGACAACATCACGGCTAACCAGAATGCATGTAGTTTGTGGATGATACAGACGATAGCCTTTACTTTCAGAACTGTACCCAACAAAAATACATTTTACTGCCTTATCATCCAATTTTCTGCGATGTTGTTCAGGCACTAATGCATATGCCAAACAACCAAAAACACGCAGATGAGCAACGGATGGCTTGCGGTCATGCCAAGCCTCATATGGAGTGATAGACTACAACGCTTTAGTGGGACACCTGTTCAGTACATATGCTGCACACATGACAGCCTCAAGCGAGAAACTATGCGGTAAAGCCTGACTTTTGACCATGCACCTCGCCATCTCCATGAGTGACCTGTTCTTTCGTTCAGCAACTCTATTCTGTTGAGGTGTATACGGCACTGTACACTGGTGTTTTATCCCACGTTCAGCCAGAAATGCATTAAAATCTGAAGACATATATTCCTCCCTTCGATCAGAACGGAGGGTGCCCATTTTAGATGCTGACAGATTTTCAGCCAAAACCAAAAACTGTTTGAAGCACATGAACACTTCGGACTTTGCTTTGAGTGGATATACCCATGCATGCCTGGAAAAATCATCAATGAAAGTCACGAAGTAAAGGTAATTTCCAGAAGAGGATGTCTGCATAGGACCACAGATATCACTATGTACAAGCTGCAATTTTTGCGTAGCCCGAACTGAACCATCTTTTGGAAAGGAAGAACACTGCATTTTGCCCAAAATACAGCCTTCACAAACATGTTTTCCAGGTGCCTCAAGTTTGGGCAAAGAGGACACCATTTCAGATTTCTGCAGGCGTAACAAACTAGCAAAATTTAGATGACCAAAGCGTGCATGCCAAAGCTTTGCATCTGACATAGCCTGAGAATCATGAACTGCACATGCCGAATCATTCACAGATCTTTCATAGTCTATGAGCTTATATAGCCCACGACATAAAATGCCAGAAGCAATAATCACATCGCCATTTGAGAGATCATGGACTGTACACCTGTCATCAACGAATTTCACAACCAAGCCAATCTTGGCTAATGCAGAAACTGATAACAGGTTCTTTTTGATCCCTGGCACAAATAAAGCATCTGAAAAAGTGAAAGAACTACCATCAGCAGTAGTCAGAATGATCTTACCAACTCCCATAACAGGATAAGAGGAGTTATTGGCGCATGTGACAGTATTCCCTGTAGGGGCAGGCTCGAGTGAAGAGAAGAAACTGCGCTGCGAGGTAATATGTTTGGTCGCCCCACTGTCAAAGTACCAAACATCTGAGTCTACTGCAGACATGCACTGATCATGAGAAGGTGGGTCAAAACTGCAAACAGTAGTAAACGCCCATTCTTCTTCCTGCACAAGATTTGCAGACTCTGTTTTTGGTGTAGAGGCCTCTGCAACAACCATTCCAGCCTCTTTCTTCTTTGCCTCTTTAGCAGCCAATTTTGGACAGTTCTTTATAATATGATCATTTTCTTTACAATACTTGCAGAACAATTTCTGCTTTTCTGATTTCTTCTCATCTTTATCCTGGTTCTTCGATTGTGCAGCATTTGCAGATTTCTGCTTACTAGTAGAAGATCTCCATTTTCCTTTGCCCTTCTGACTAGCCAGGAAAGCTTGATCCAGAAGAAGCGGGACCTGCTCTGATACCAATTGTTGGAGATAGACATCTGCGGAAGCACGCGAACAGCACAAGGAAGAAGAAGAAGCTTGGAGCACAAACACACAATACTGAATGTATTACTAGAGAATGTACAAAGATAAGTAGCCCATTAGGGCAATAGGCGTGTATACAAGCCGGGGGAAAAAACCTCCTAAAGAGGGAAAAAAATGCCCCGGCGGTCCTAGAGTGTTCACACACATCACTACCTAAATATATCAACATGGATATAGTCATTGAATTGTAATTATTTATATAGGACTTTCTAGCTGGATAAAATTGCTAATACATCTTAAAACCACTCCGATGTATTTCTCACGAATAACCTCAAAAGAAGAACTCACACTACAAGGAATACGGGCACATAGCGATGGTTAACGTGACACAATTTTGTCGCTATATAATTGCATAAAGCGTCACAACAAGCGTCGACATTAGGGAAAAAAATGAACCCTACATGGGCCTTTTGGATTAAGGAGTGATTAGTGATGGACCAATGAGAGGAGGGTGGTGGACATAGTCTATAGCCTATAAATCACTAGGCTGAAAGGGAATGAGGGGATAGGATTCCCCTATGTTCAGGTTTTGCCTCTAAAGAGAGAAAGGAATCTCGTAACTTACCTAGGCCCAAAAATTCAAAATCTTTAGAAAGTTATAAGACTCATCATAACACCATTTAATGGCCCCCCAACCACTTTTTAGGATCAAAAGTGCTATTTTCAACTCCTAAATCAAAATCTGTGCATGAACTAACTTAGAAAAAGTGATTTTTTCAAAAATAACTCAAAATACAACTTTCTTCATCCAAAATCTCACATTTTCATACCTAGGTCCCAAAAAGTCATCTATTCCCACTACTTTCTCTCCATAGCACACCATTGCAGCTCCTTCATCTCCATTTCTTTCTTTGTGCATCTTCTTCTTTGAATTCCTACTGTCACTTCCATAGCATGAACTCCAATGGAGGAACCTAAATCTCATAGACGTCCAAAAGATGAGGTTATCGTGATAAAATGTCACAATATCAAGGTTATAGAAGGAATTTGGTTAGGACAAAAGTTCTGCAAAGGTGCATGGGTGTACATGCAACCCTCTGGTGTTGTCCCTTGTCGTGTAAGAGATCGTGGAAACTTGGATCTTCATTGAAAAGGGAAGTTATTAGGCTTCAAAAAGGTCAAAAATGGTGAAATTGTTGCCATTGTACAACATGTTTTCACAATGTCAATCATGAAATTAGAAAAAGCAAACAAAATGAGATATCCTATCAATTGTAAGTATTACTCGTTGACTTTTGTTCAAATCTCTTAATATACCTTATTAAGTTATGTAGTTTTTTATTGCAGACATATTTCCTTCTACCTTGGTGGAGGAACAACCACTTCATAGTCTTACAAGTACTTTCCAAGCATTGCATGCAGATGTTGGGTCGATAATCTTTCCACAAGCCCATCCTGCTCAGCTATTACGTGAGACAGTTTTCTTTTATACACATATATATGTTGTACCCTCTTCATCAAATGATTTTGGGAGGTTAGAGATGATTAAGGTAGATTCTCTTTTAAAGCTCGAGTGGCCACAACCTAATATATGGACATTAATATCTTTGAAGCATAAGATGGTGATGGATATACACAACTCTTTGAAATTCACAAGAGTTTCAAGATCTATAGGATTACATTGGTGTGTTCATGTTCATTGTTTTGTACATTTATTTTAGATATTCATAATTCTAGAGACTTCAACAATGTTCATGTTAAAAGATATCCCATATGAGTAGATGGAGGGTTTCCTAGGTGAAAATTGGGGACTTGTAGAAGGATGCACCAAAGGAGATAGATACCTTTGTAAAATTGGTGCAACAGGCATAGGATTTTGATACTTGAAACATCATACTTCATTGTACATTAGATTCTACTATGATCATTGGATGTGTCAACTTGGTGAATGGATACCATTACAAAGTTCTGAGGGTTTTTTAATTTCATTTGAAATTAAGCTAAGTCTACCCAACAACGAAATGGAAGTTATTTCAGTAAATCATCATTGGACTCTTTCCAATGTGAGAGAACATCTAGTAATAATGGGATTTGAGGATCTAGATCGATCAAAGCTCAGAATACAAGGGCATAAGGTAAACAACATATGGTATTTTTTCTTTTGTTTATACAAATTTTTATATTCAAATATGTTATTTTAAAGTTTTCTATTTGTCTGCAGAGTGGTAAGAGGTTGGAGGATAAAATTAAAGTCCTTCCTGAATGGAGTGTAGATGGAACTCAACTTTCATTGTCATAGCTCAAGAACTATTTGAGTACTAGAGTGTACACACAACCTATTTTCCATTCATAATCCTTCCTTTGCTACAATGTATTTAACATGCAAGACATGTAGCATGTAAAATTTTTTGATCTCAATATGATGTAGAATTTGCCAAATCTTTGATTTTTCCCATGGAAATTTATTATAATTTTCAAATTCTGAGAATTTTTTTTTTCTATTGTGTAGATGTGGTGTATCTTATTCTGCTTAATTATTCTGTTCAATCTTATTTATGAGCCAAAGTTTTTTTTTGAGATTTTTGTGCATGATTCTTTTATTTGAAGGTATCAGTTTTAGTTTTAAAATGGGTCCCACTCACTTAAAAATTTTGAGACTACTATAAAAGCAACACTTATTCTCTCATTTCTCACTTTTGCAACCAAGAAGAGCTAGAAGCACTCGTAGACATACTTAAAAATTTTGAAACTACTATAAAAGCAACACTTATTCTCTCATTTTTCACTTTTGCAACCAAGAAGAGCTAGAAGCACTCGCAGACATGCACACAAGCTAGTATCACACACAATGGCTGCCGCAACCTCCAGTACCCCACAACCCAAACGTCCTCGAGAAATCTTCAATGACTTCTTAGAATCAACTAAGTTCAAAGGTCAAACACTCTTGTATAACCTATTGTCTAGAGTCCTTGATCTAGAGAAAACAATTCAACTTAACTCTGAGGTGCTCGAGGAAATCATAGAGTTCCTTGAGTAATACATCTTGCATTACTCCAAAGAAATACCACCTTATGAGGGTGAATGGGTCCCATGTGACCTTTTACTCTACATACACAAAGGTGATGAAGCCTTCATGAAGCGCCTTAAGCGCTTCATGGCAATTGCTGAAAATGCAGGGCACTTATTAGATGACATTGTGCCATTAATAAAGAAACTTAACAAAAAGAAGAGGATGGGTACAAAGTACCTTTCCTACATTGCAACAACATATTTTATCATCAATGAGGAGCCCGAACCTAGACCCATCGATCTTGCAACGTTGTCACAAGGGGCTTTGTCAAGGAAAAGAATGAGCCTCAACCAGAGGCCATAAATTTTGCAAAAGAGAGCATTACAATCCATCGAGACTTCCCTGGTGGTGTTGAGGACAAACTACGTGAGCTATCAAGCATGGAGGAGGCCCCCCCTTCAAATCTCAACCCCTCTGAGCCCACATTACCAGAGGTGGAAATTGAATATCTCTCCATCATCGTTGTGGATGGATAGGAATTTATTTTTCTTCATGATATTGAGAAGGCATTCGGTCTACATCTAGACGAATGCCTCAATATTTTCTCCACAATGTCAGATGTTCCACTTGACAAAACATTTGACATACTTGAAAAGAAGGCCATCCCACTCGGAGATTCTGTGGCAAACACCATAGCAATGGTGTGTGAAGATATCTTAAAAGATGACAACAATTATACTATGGAAGAGGATTTCAGTGCAGCGTGGGAGAGGATAATGAAGCACAAAGTTCCTACATCCCTTGTAGTAGAGCAGAGTGGCATGCCCCACTCTAGCATTTATCTTGATGCCCTTGGAAGACGGGAGGAAGAAGAGAAGCTTCATGATGTAAGTGGTAAGTAAATTAAATAAATGAATAATTTAAGTTAACAAACTTAGAGCTTGAATTCTCATTTCCTTTCTTAAGAGGAAGCAATTGAGCTGGACAAATTCGCGGCAAGATCCGTTGGGGATCGAGCTTCTCACAGAAGTGGTTCATCCTTGGCAATCTACATCGAAAAGTTTCCAAAGGATGATTTTGTGATCAGACATAAAGACTACAGTCTAGATGGGCACTTCATGACTTGGTGCTTGAAGGTCCTTAGCAAAATTTTGTGTCTATGTACAATTACCCAAGGCACTAATTGTGTCATTTTGGTTAGGAAATCCTTAGTTGTAACTACATTAGGACTTAACTTTAGAGGAAAATTACTAGGGCAAATAGGTATTCCCATGGGTCTAGGAATACAAGACCCACATGTAATATCCAGATCTATATTGACCTGACAATTTGAAGGTAGCTGAGAAATGATGTAAATATTTGAATAATAAAAACTTTTGTTTTTCCTATTTTGTCTTGTCCTTTGTATGAAATGTGCTTCATAATTTGAACCTACCTTTGTATCCACAACTTCTATGTAATTTTAAGTTTTTCTCTTCATCTAAGTGTTGCATATGGTTTGTGGTATCTAAATTAGCATGAAATAGGACAAAAAATCCCCAACCACAGAAACACGAGAATCAGCCTTGCAAACATTTTGCAGGGCTGATTCTCGTGTTTCTCTGGCTAGGGCTTTTTTGGCCTTTTTTAGTGTTTAAGAGGGCTCCCAAGTGTAGGATCAACTGAAATGATTTCAAATGCTCTTGCTTATGGATGGCATCAACTGTACACTGAAGACCTAACAAGCCAAAGAGTACCTGGAATGAATAACCTTCTATTTTATACATTCTATACATCTCATCTATACATAGGGGGCATTGAAAAGGCCATAAAATGCAAAAAAACCCCAACCACAGAAATGCGGGATTCTGCCCTGTAAAAAATCTGCAGGGTTGAATCCTATGTTTCTATGGTTGGGTTTTTTTTTGCATGTAGATGACCTTTGGGGACATATTAGGTTCAAATTATACATATCTCATAAAAAAAACAAGAGGCAAATGCATGCAGGTTCAACTCATTCACAAAGAGCCTTTGAGGACTCCATATATATATGACTGAAGCAAAAGTTATTTCTATACACTTATGGTGGAGATTCAAAGATAGAGAGAGTGAGAGAGAGAGAATGTCCATTGGTCCATCTTCCTCACAGTTTACAAGTTGTGTAGGCTTTTTTATAAGTGCTTTTACAAATAAAATGCGTGGGCAACTTGGCTAAATCAATGCGCTCCCAATCATGGGACGTGGGTTCGAAACCCATCTCCAGTAGCGGCGCAACGCAAAGCTCTTTTGGTGCTTTTAATTTATTAAAAGCTCATGCGAACGCAGAAGAACAAAACTCACAGACGGCTTCTCTTACGAATTGCAAAGACAGACGGCGACAACTTCTTAATACGATCACGTACGATCACATAGCTTTATTTATGTGTTTTATTGGGTGCTTTTCAAGGACAACCAAAGACTATATAAGAAGTGCTTGGGGTCACTTGTATTTCATCCGTCACCTAGTTTTCAACACAAGCCTTGTGCTTGGATCTCAATAGAGATGGTGTTTCTTCTAGCACATGGGGCAGCCATGGTGCTAACTTGAAGCATGTTGAGGAGTAGCTATGGAGTTCTTCTTGGAGATTCTTCTTGGAGAAGATGAAGGGTGTGCTCACACTCTAGTTCATGGAGAGGAGGTTATCTCTTGTTCATGGAAAGAAGACTTGGTCATTAGCAGCTTGATGGTGAGGATCGGCCATCTACATGGTGTATTTGAAGATTGTCTTCTACATGAAGATTACGGGCTACTTCAAAGACATTGGATGGTGTTTAACATAAGATTTACATCTTATGTTAAGTATTCAGGTACATATTCTCTTTATGCACATAGGTACTACTTGGAGTTTATGGAGGTAGTAGCATCCATATCAGGAGGAGTCCTATTCGGCATAGGTACAAGAGAATCAGTACGTATATGTTTTATGCATATTTGGATGAGGTGTTTGAGAAGGTGTGTTCACATGAGTTTGAGGATTTCCGGCAGCAAACTTGTTAGTATTCTTTGCTACTTTTTAAGTATGTGATCTTTTCACACACGTATCTGACTTAGGGTCTTCCATAGCCTAAGGTTAGATGAGGGTTTGTTGATTATCAGTTTCACACTGATCCTTCCTCTTTCAGTCACTCATATTCACTCTTCTCTAACCTATTAGGTCACACATCTCATGTATATTCAGATTTCTACCCATACATCTGAATATGTTTGTTACATTTGTACATTCACTCTTCCATCTATTTCTCATCACATAGAGTGGTTGAGAGTTTTGCTCCCACATTGTACATTGAACATTGGTATATATGATACTATGAGTAAGCGATGGCTTATGTAACACCTTACACATATGGTCTATCATCATTTGTATCTTTGTCTATCTCTATCTTTGTCTATTCTTTCTCTATCTTTGTCTCATCATTTGTATGATTAAATGTGGTATGTTCATGTTTTGTCAATATTGGAAGATTGCTAGATTCTATGTTGTATATGCTGGACCTATGGAATCATGGACCTATGATATGAGCACTAAGGTTTTGGTTTCAGAGCTTTAGGTCTTTGGCATCAATGCATTAAAGCTCATTCATATTCTCAGGTTTCTAGAATTCCAGGTTTACAACATATGATTTAAGGGCATCTTCTAACATTTGACATTTGACATACACTCTTAATCTAGATGAGTAGAGATTTGAGAATTAGACAATTCAGACACATATGTATTCATGAGTGTGGAGTATGAAGTTGATGATTTGTTAGCAGCCGAATATTTTTGGAAGAGTATGCAAATACTTTACAGAAGTATTGTTTGAAGACCAAGACTTGATGAAGAGAAGACTACTTCAAATTCAAGGAAGAACAATGTTTTAGAGAAGATGAAGGAATCAAATCAACATCAAATCACAGGTATAAGTTTCTACTATCAGATTATCATTTGCAGGTCATATCTTAGAAGAGCAGTTATGAAGAGATTTGAAGGATTCAAGGAATGTTTTTATACACTTTCAGTCTTTTGAAAGTTAAAGGCTACATCAAAACATGTATCTAGAGGTTTTTCTATAGAGTTTTGAGAGATCTCTTTCATGGCAAGAAAGTTCATCTAAGAAGACAAATTTGGAGAAGGGATGAGTTTTTTTGTTTTCAACCAATTTTGTGTTGTAAGTTGGTTGGATATCTAGGTACAGAATGTAATCTAGGTATCCAGAGAGGTAACTCTAGAAAGGAAATTCATCATTCAAACAAAAGGTTGGTGAATTTAGTCGTTTCAGATATTTGAAGCAGAATTTTGATTCAGAGATATGAGGAGATGATAAAACATGTTTCTATATTCACTTCCATTAGTATACCATGTTTGTTTTGTCTCTTACTCTTAGCACTAGAGGAAGAGAAAAGTTCATTTGAAGAGCTCAAGAGTGTTTGCTACTTCAAGATGAAGAGAACAAAAGGTATGGAAGAGAAGTTTGAAGATGTTGACATCATCAGGTGGAAGAAAGATGCAGAAGAAGAAAGTCTATCATTTCCAAAAGCAATGTAAGGCTTCCTTTTCTCATATACTTTTCCTATTTTATCCTCTACACCCAAAGACAAGTCTACGAGAACATCTTATGTGAAGATAGTGTAAAGAAGAAGCAGTTTCTTATTTTGCATTACACTTAGTCATGATTTAGTAGATTTGACAAAGAATTGCATTGAGAGAAACAAAAGTAGCAGATATATGTTTTGACTCATATATGTATGAGTTATGTTTTAGTTGAAGCTTTTGAGCACGCAAGTTATATGTTCCCTCAAAGAATTATTGGAGTGTCAACACAGAGCTACTTGGTATATGACAAGTTGCAAAGAAGTATATTTCTTCTTTATCTAACTCTTAAGGTAAAAGAGTTTTTTGTAGCAGATGTTGAAGACTTAGGTTGAGGTTTTATGTTTGGAAAAGGTTACCTCATATTCAATATTTTCAGAAAACTTCAAAAAATTCAGATTTGTTGATGTACAAGTCAATGACGAATCTACTTTGAGTGATTGTCTTGATTTTTGGATACATCCTTGTATTCAAAAAGGTGTTCCATCAGATCCTATCACTTGATTGAGAAGTGTTAGCCAAAAGAAAGTCAAGCAGGTACTGTCACATTTCACCCAGGTAGAATATGAAAGATATGAAGTATCAACTTGCAGCTTTTGGAGTTCTCAAGGTGAGAAGTTTGTCCACTTATGTTTCAAGTAGGAATTGCAAATTCTTGGAAGGATTTCTTTGCAGAAAAGTTTTACAACTTTGTAAGAAGCATGGACACTTGGAGACATTCAGGTAACAAATCAAACATTTAGTCATGAAGGTTTGATGAGAGCAGATTCTACACAGGAGAGATCATTGATCTTATATGATCTTGTACGATCTTGATTATTTATGAGTCAGTTGTCTATTCTTTGTTTGTGTAAGGCTCTTAACATTGGAAAAAGTAAGTCAAAGATTCAGATTCTATCAGATTTGTGTTGCACAAAGATAGAAGAAGATACTTGTTATGTTACAGAAGGTTATGAATCCTAAAATGCTTTTAGCAAGGTTTTGTTATGTTAGGATCAGCTAAACCTTATTCTAGATTTTGGGAAGTTGAGGCATGACAGGGAAAGCTATTGGCATGTGCACAATGCTAATAAAAAGAGTTCAGAGATTTTGTTTCAAATACAGGTATTAATCACTAAAGATCAGATTTATGAAGAAGGACGTCCAAGATTTCATAAAGTCTGATATAATTTGAAGAATTCTGGATACTAGTGTTAAGTCATCCAGGGGGGTGATGAAACATGAATCTTATTTTCAGCCATATCTAAAAGAATGCAGAATCATACCTACAGGTATTCCTATTTCAGGTATTCCTATATTTCCTTTGTCAAGTTCTCTTTATGTTCCAGCTTTGAAAGAAGAAGGAAGAAGAAGAATGTTTGGAGAAAGTTCTTGTTAGGATGTTCCTATTCAGGAGAAGGTTCCAAAATTCTATTGAAGAGAAGCTTGATATTTCAGAGAGGTATGTTTTAGAAGTGCGCACATTTATGTTTATACCAGATTCTGAAGGAAAGAGGTATGAAAAACTTACAGATAGAACAAGGATGATGACATGATGACATCATAGATATGATCTTTTGATGAGACTCATGAGTTGATTTCAGTTGATTTCAATTGAGTTGAGTTGACTTGACTTGAGTACAGTCACAGATAAACCAGTAGTGTTCATAATACACTAAGTTGTGAGTTGTCAGTCACAGGTTCCAAGATTCAATTCTTGATTTTGTTTAGTGTATTTACATGACACAGCAAAAGTACGTTGAGAAACCTTTTTGGAAGGTAAATGCAAATATATGGATCCTAGTATATGTTTTCAGGTTTGTAAAAACTAGAGATAGCAGGTGCAGAGTCAGTACATGCTATATTTATTGTCAAGCAGTGATTGCTTGATGTGTACACTATTGGATATCTACTTTGCATATTTTCTCAGGTATTATGGTTCATGTTCAACAAGTTCAGGTTTTTTGAAGAAGACTTTTGAAGAAAAGGTTTGAAGGTCAGTTCTGAAGTGCGAGAGTACAAGCTTGAAGCTTGTGATAGTTTGCAGCTTATGAAGTTTGTAGATCCAGTCCAGGTTGTACCAATATGACATTGCAGGGGGGATTGTTGGAAACAATGTCCATTGGTCCATCTTCGTCACATTTTACAGGTTGTGTAGGCTTTTTTATAAGTCCTTCTATAAATAAAATGCGTGGGCAACTTGGCTAAATCAATGCGCTCCCAATCATGGGACGTGGGTTTGAAACCGGTCTCCAGTAGCGGTGCAACGCGAAGCTCTTTTGGTGCTTTTAATTTATTAAAAGCTCACGCGAACGCGAAAGAACAAAGCTCACGGACGGCTTCTCTTACGAATTGCGAAGACGGACGACGATAGCTTTTTAATACGATCGCATAGCTTTTTTTATGTGCTTTATTGGGTGCTTTTCAAGGACAACCAAAGACTATATAAGAAGTTCTTGGGGTCACTTGTATTTCATCCTTCACCTAGTTCTCAACACAAGCCTTGTGCTTGGACACTGAGAAATAAGTTTAGCAAAATTCTGATTACCCCCGCCTTTTTAGGAACTCTGCAGACACAGACCAGTGTGTACTTCGAAGCGGATTTCTCCCAAATGGCTGAATGAAATCTTCTGAGATTTTGTATGCTTGTAGAAGACCTTGAGCTGGTTCCAATGAGCTATAGATCTCTTGATTTGGTTCAGTGAGCACTGAGAAATGCTCCTTGGAAGTTGACAGACTTGGAGTAGGAAACTCAGACAAAACAGAGATGATGAATGTAACTATTTGTATTATATCATATGAATGTACATTCCCATTGGCATGATAGACATAGCACAATGGTACTTAGAGGTGTAGGCTATGGAGTAGACCTTACACACTCACTAGATAGTACAGATAGCCTCGGGATTGATGATGGACAACCCGCGACTTTTCAATGTAGCTTTTATAGAGTATGAGTTGAGATTTGAATTTGAATTCAAATTCAAATCTTCTATATTCTCTACTCTAGAATTAAGGAGATATTCTCTCCAATCATACCACCCAAAAAATCCACGACTAATCAATTAGGTGTGATACAAATAAATGCCAAGTCATATAGACCCTTTTTACAATGAGTAAAAGGTAATAACTCATAAGTATGGGTTCCTATGCCTTATCCTTTAAGTGAAGCCTTGATGACACTTGGCCAAGCTTATCTTCCAAGGTTCCAAAGTTCCAAGCCAATGTGTGAAGGCTTGATATGCACCAACATGCGTAAATGTGTGTGTATGTGTGTGTGTGTGTCTATGTGTGTATATATGTGTGTCTATGCATATATATATATATATATATATATATATATATATATATATATATATATATATATATATATATATATATATATATATATATATATATATATATATATATATATATGTGTGTGTGTGTGTGTGTGTGTGTGTGTGTAAAACTGTGTGTCTAAGTGTGTATGTGTATATATGTGTGTGTATGCATGTGTATGTGTGTGTAAATCTGTGTGTATGTGTGTGTATGTGTGTGTATGTGTGTGTATGTGTGTGTGTGTGTGTCTATGTGTGTGTCTGTGTCTGTGTGTGTGTCTATGTGTGTATGTGTGTGTCTCTATGTGTCTCTATATGTGTGTGTGTCTCTGTGTGTCTCTATATGTGTGTGTGTGTATGCATGCATGTGTATGTATGTGAGTGTGAGCATGTACCTTTGCCTCTCTCTCCGAACGTCCTATTGGATGTGCATGCGTGTTCTCTCTCTCTCTCTCTCTCTCTCTCTCTCTCTCTCTCTCTCTCTCTCTCTCTCTCTCTCTCTCTCTCTCTCTCTCTCTCTCTCTCTCTCTCTCTCTCTCTCCCGTCTCAATCCCCATCGAGAGAAATCAATTTTTTTTTTAACATTCCAAAGTGATGCTCAAGCATCACAAGTAGTGTGCCAGCATCGTTAATAGCATCACTGATTAGCAACACTATTTGTGACGGTGCCCTCTAGCATCATATAAGCAACACTGCGCATCGCTTATGCAACGGTCCTTCTTTTTTTTAATAAAAATAGTATCGTCGCTTATGCGACACTTTGTGGAGTAAGCATCACATAAGCAATGGGACTCGATTTTTTTTCAATGGGGGGCATCGCTACGCCCCCACACACCCCCCCCCCCCCATTTCTAGTAGTGTCATAAATTAGAAGAATTTTGGAAATATAAAGTTTGACCACATGTTTGCATGCCTTATACTTTACTAGAATATATGGCATATTTCAACAGCCTAATAATGACATTAGAGGTTATGAAAGACATGTAGAGGTTTATACATATGAGAGAAGAAACTAAACATGCACTCATATGAACAAAGTATGAGACTTAAAAGAGTGATTAGATCATGAAATGGGAAAAACTCATATATGGATTGGATGGAGCTTGTGAAGATCATAGAGCGAGGTCTTCAACTTTTAACCAAGTATAAAATGCAGAGAGGTCCTCCTTATATAGATTTGGGGAGAGGATCCTTTAAATACATCCAATATGCAATAAATCTCCAAAAAGGAGAGTGGATACAAGATTGAAGATCAATGGAATGTATCCCAAGTACAACTAATGATGCAAAAATGGAGGTGAAATCTAAGAATGAATAAAGATAAAGTAGGAAATTGATGAAGAGAAAATTTGGAACTCATCTATAGTTACATTTTGGAGAGGTTGAATGGTACTAGGTTCTCTTGAGAGGTATAAAGTTCCAAAGTAATCTCATGGGAGATGAGATCTTCTCATAGATGAAATCGTATTGGATATCAATGTGCTTCATTTGAGCATGGAAGATTGCATTTTTGGCAATGGATATGGAAGATCAACTATGAATGTGGATGCGTGTAGGATAATCTCATGAAATACCAATGTCAAGCAATAAACAACAAAGCTAGACGGCTTCACATGTTGCAAAAGAAGAGCTCACTAGTTGCCCCCAATAAATGAAAGAAATTACTTGCCCAAGAAATTGAACTTGAGCCAAGCAAGAACATATGTCCAAAAGTGGAATCACTAGTGTTTGGATCTCTGGTTTGATTAGAATCAAAATAAATGATGAGATCAATGCCCCCTCTGTAACAAAGACCATGCTTTCAAGTGAGGGCTAAAGTATTATAGCAGTCTTTTGGTAGCTTGCTAATGTGTCTAATGTAGCAGGGTATTCTGATACACCCTTCATATAATGTATTTTATGTTTAGCTTTTCGAGATGCAGAAGCCAAGTACAAGAAAAGTTACCTAGATTTTGAGTAAGCGGAGAAGTAGAAGAAGCCTAAAATGAAGACAACGAGATCCAACTCATCAGTTCATCAAGGAGGCAGAATTCCCAATCTCCTAGGTCGCATAATTTCCTACTTCACCAATTTCCCATTTCACCAATTTCCTACGTTGTCTAATTCACATTTCACCAATTTCCTAAGTTGCCTAATTTCCAAGTTGCCTAATTTCCCATTTCACCAATTTCCCTAAGTTGCCTAATTTTCCATTTCACTAATTTCCTAAGTTGCCTATTTTCCCATTTCACCAATTTCCTAAGTTGCCTAATTTCCCAATTCACCAATTCTCTAAATAGTCTAAATTCCTAAGTTGACCAATTTCTCAAGTAGTCTGTTCTTTTAGTCAACTTTTTACAAGTTAGTCGACTTATCTCAAAAGTTCACCATTTTTATGAAATTAGTCTACTTACTTCAAAAGCAGTCTATTTTTTAAGGAAATGGTCGACTTTTGATTTAGTCTACTTTTTTACTTGAAAAAAGCGACTAAACTTCCCAGATTTGCATTGTTGATATATTTAGGTAGTGATGTGTGTGAACACACTAGGACCGTCGTGGCACTTTTTTCCCTCTTTAGGAGGTTTTTTTCCCCGGCTTGTATATACGCCTATTGCTCAAATGGGATACTTATCTTTGTACATTCTCTAGTAATACATTCAGTATTGTGTGTTGTGCTCCAAGCTTCTTCTTCTTCCTTATGTTGTTCACGTGCTTCTGCAGACGCCAAACTCCAACAATTGGTATCAGAGCAGGTTGTTGTTTCATCTACGGTGCCGTCGACACTCCTTCGTTTGCAGTCTCAGAATCGCACGAATTTTGGTGAGCATACTCAGCGTGTTCTTGATATCAAAACCGGTTCGCTCTGTGGCCGAAATCACGATTTGAGCTCGTTTTGGTTTTCGAATGCACTATCGTAGTGCTTGTGCAGGCTATTTCATCTTTTTGTGCCAAAGGTATATACCAGTTTATGTTTGCCAATATAAGCATCTCGAAGTCTGCTACAGGTCTAGTGGAATTCGTCTAGGCAGTTCTGTTCAACTTTTTGAGATACAATCAATTTTCTACATCAAGGTATTTTATTCACCGACCATGGCTGAAAGCAATGATGTATTCCGTATGTTGGCTATTGAGGATAAGTTGGATGGTACCAACTACCTATTATGGGCTTATATGATGCAACATGTGTTGGTTACAAAAAGACTGTGAAACATTGTGCAGGGTGTCGAAAAACATCCTATCACACCTGCAGTTGTTACAACTGCAAGTACTGAAGTTGATGCAGAAGGTGTCGAAGATGATGATATTCTACATATTCCTATTCGTGTTGCGGTTTTTGTTGCACCTACTGCAGAGCAGTTGCAGAGCAGTTGCAGAGCAGATTCGTTGGGATGGCAGAGATGCCTAGACACATGCATTGATAGCTTTGTCTATCAAACGTTCCATTATTTCTCACATTCACTCTTGCATAATAGCTAAGGATGCTTAGCATACACTTACCACATTGTACCAAGCTAGGAATGAGGCTCGTGTTGCTTACCTCCGAAAACAGTTGGAGAGTGAGCACATGAATGAAGGTGATTCTATGGACAGTTTCCTAATGAAGATCAAAGACTTGAAGGAACAATTGATTTCTGCTGATGAGGTTGTACCAGATAGCTTATTTGTGCGGGCCGCTCTGAATGGTCTCCTGATTCATATCAGAGTTTTGCTTCTACTCTTTGGTTGATGATGAAAGGCAATCCAAATGCCTTATCATTTGAGGAGTTAATCTTTGTTTTGTTGCAGGAAGATCAGTCCATGCAGAATAGGTCCATTATGCGAGTTGCAGATCAAGCTTTCCTAGCTAGTCAGAAGGGCAAAGGAAGATGGAGCTCTTCGGCTAGTAAGCAGAAATCTGATAACTCTACACATTCAAAGAATGAAGATAAAGATGAGAAGAAATCAAAAAAGAAGAAATGTTTCTGTAACTACTATAAAGGGAATGATTATATCATAAAGAACTGTCCAAAATTGGTTGCTAAAGAGGCAAAGAAGAAAGAGGTTGGAATGGTTGTTGCAGTGCCCTCTACACCAAAAACAAAGTTTACTAATCTTGTGCAGGAAGAAGAATGGGTGTTTACTACTGTCTGCAGTTTTGACCCATCTTCTCATGAGCAGTGCATGTCTGCGGTAGACTCAGATGTCTGGTATTTTGATAGTGGGGCGACCAAACATATTACCTCACAGTGCAGTTTCTTCTCTTCACTCAAGCCTGCCCCTACAAGAATATTGTTACATGCGCAAACAACTCCGATGTGATTATTGCTTCTGGCATTTTATGTCGTGGGCTGTATAAGCTCATAAACTATGAAAGATCTATAAATGATTTGGCATGTGTAGTAAATGATTCTCAGGCTATGTCAAATGCAATAGCTTTGGCATGCACGCTTTGTTCATCTGAATTTTGCTAGTTTGCTACGCATGCAAAAATCTAAAATGGTGTCCTATTTGCCCAAACTTGAGGCACCTGGAAAACATGTTTGTGAAGGTTGTATTTTGGGCAAAATGCAACATTCTTCCTTTCCAATAGATGGTTCAGTTCGGCCTACTCAGAAATTGCAACTTATACATAGTGATGTATGTGGTCCTATGCAGACACCTTCTTTTGGGAATTATCTTTACTTCGTGATTTTCATCAATGATTTTTCTAGGCATGCATGGGTATATCCATTGAAGGCAAAGTCTAAAGTGTTCATGTTCTTCAAACAGTTTTTGGTTTTGGCTGAAAATCCATCAACATGTAAAATGGGCACCCTCCGTTCTGATCGAGGGGGGGAATATATGTCTTCTGATTTTAATGCATTTCTAGCTAAACATGGGATAAAACACCAATGTACAGTGTCGTATACACCTCAACAGAATGGAGCTGCTAAATGAAAGAATAGGTCACTCATGGAGATGGCAAGGTGTATGGTCAAGAGTCAGGCTTTACCACATAGTTTCTAGCTTGAAGCTATCATGTGTGCAACATATGTACTAAACAGGTGTCCCACTAAAGCGCTACAGTCTATCACTCCATATGAGGCTTGGCATGATCGCAAGCCATCTGTTGCTCATCTGCCTATTTTTGGTTGTTTGGCATATGCATTAGTGCCTGAACAACATCGCAGAAAATTGGATGATAAAGTCGTAAAATGTTTTTGTTGGGTACAGTCGGACTATCACGATGGTCTCACCATCGTGACGGTTCACTTGAACCATCGCGATGGTTCACTTGAACCATCGTGATGGTTCACTTGAACCATCGCGATGCTTCACTTGAACCATCGCGATGATTCACTTGAACCATCGCAACGATTCACTTAAACCATCGCGACAATTCACTTGAACCATCGCGACGGTTCACTTGAACCATCGCGACGGTCAATTATTAACTTAGGAAGAATACTCAACACCCTCAGTCAATTATTAGCTTAGGTTAAATGTCTAGCATTGTGGATTAAATTAGGCCGACGATAAGAACACATCAAGTCTAAAAAACTTAATTTTTTCAAGTCCAAAACTAAGATAAAAGTGTGTTGTACAAAGAAAAACCTAAAGGAAAGAACTTAAGTCTAACGGAACAAGAACTCAAAAGTGCAACTGAAAGTCGACTCCTGACGCATACATAGAGACAAAACAAGAATCTGAAGGAATTAAAAATGAAGCAAGCAATTAAGAACAAAGAAACATTGACAATCAGAGTGTGTATTGAGTAATTCAGGAAGTAAATTCATGAACCTTAGATTGGGCAAGCATATAGGTAAGTTAGATCGATGAAGCTTAAGATCAGAAGCAAGTGTAGGAACTACTGCACGATCGTGGGCTCAACAATTGAATAGTTACCCTTATGAATTGGGCTCTGATACCAGTGAATCCGAAATGGCCTTTAGCACGGAAAGACCAAAGGGAGGGTTAAACGTAGCATATTTGGAAAGACCCGAAGGACCCTATAGAACCCAATTAGAATATGTTTGAACCAACCTCCTAAGTGCTCGCATCTATGAGGATGGTTTGCGAAGATCAGTAGTGCAATTGCACAACCCTGACCAACCCATTGGATTGGAACATCCAGTGGTGAAAATTGAGAGAGATGCTTACATAGACAAAGAAGGAACATTGTATATTATAAGTACTCAACCTAATCATACCAATGAGTTCGGTATAGTAAGTTCAGATACGGAAGCAAGAACCCAAGGAAAAGAACCACTAGGAGAAGAACCCAGGACACCTAGAATGAAATTTGTACTGACAAGAGTACTAAACCCGAAATGGATCCCTCAGGACAATAGAAGCATAGAATTGTTTCTAAATAAGGAAATTGATGAAGCTTCTTGGAGGTATCAAATGGAACAAGCTAGTGAGGTAGGCTCCATCACGATTTATGAATTCAAGGACCCAGATACACCTAGAAAGGTTGTATACCTAGATGATACTTCAGAACAAGTATTTGTAGTGCCAGACCATGCAAGACTTGTCTACACGTGGAGAGGCGAGTTATTATTCCCCCTATCACAAACAAATGTAAACACTAGCCATCAGGGTGTTGGGACATCCTCAGCCCATGGTACTCAAAGAGAGAAGAACAAAGAAAGATCGGAAGTAAGTTTTATGCACCCCCTAGGGAGATATAGACCAACCATGGATACTGATAGATTGGAAAGACAAAGGGAATCAAGAATACCAAGTGGTAGAGATGATTTTCCTCTATCAAGACCACAAGAATATCCAAGGACACTAAGACCCACTCAATTAGTAAAGTCAATGAAAAATTACTTTGATATGACAGGAGATCCCTATGACCATGTTGCAAAATTTAAGAAGGTGCTACGCGGAGAGCAATTAGAAGACATGTTCACGCAATATAATGCATTTGGACTAATGTTAAAGAACACGGCTTTAACTTGGTTCCAACCATTGCAACAAAGGCAATTTAGGGACATTCATCACTTGTTAGAGTCATTCATCACAGAATTCTCTAAAAGTGGAATCAGACATGATACTTCTCCGTTGATTCACATCTTCAAACAGACCCCTCAGGAAACAGTTAGACTCACAGGACGTAGGTTTAGACAATATGTGGAGAGATGTCCAATGCAAGAACTGCCCTCATAGGCCAAGCAAGTGTCATTGTTTTTAGATGGCCTCTAAACTACACTCCTATGTATATTTGAAGGAACCCAAAACACTAGAGCAATGCGTAAGAATTTATATAGACATTGAGGACAATTTAGGAGATGAATTGGAACTTTCAAAAGTGTATAAAAACTTAGATAGCTCATCTCAATCATCCTCAAAACTCTCTAGCTCGATAGAGGACCTAGCAGAAAAGGTGGCCCATAAACTAGGAGTTTCTAGTAAACAGATGCCTAGGTTAACAACAAACAAGCATTGTTATATTTGTGGTGGTGATCATATAACAAATGTGTGCCCTAATATAACACAACCTCAAGCCAACCCTAGCGGCCAATAATGTACAATTGAGAGATGATACACGAATCACACGGCACAAGATTGCCCTTACAACAAACAAGTAGTATGATAGAACTACCGCAAGCATACCCCAGCCAGGTAGGTATCAAGGTCAATACAATGCTCAGTCTCACTACTATAGGCCTCCACAGAACTATCCTTATCAGTCTCAACAGAGATCACAACCTATTTTAGCTCAACAGCCACCACTTCCAGCTAATGTCGTCTTAGTCAAATACGTTGCTACAGAAGAGAACCTTAATAGGGCTTTAGTGCCTTCATCATCCCTGATCATTGAAAGTTACCCCAATTCTAATAGTTTCGACTCTACTCATGTAGATAGTAAGCCTGCATATTATACAGAGTCACCAGAACATGTGGAAACATATCAATATGATAGTCCACCATTGGAACCCAGTGGGGAACCTGATAATGCTAATGTGATGTATGCCAACCCTAACATTCATAAAGGATTGTCCACATCATCAAATAGCAGGACAGTCACAATACTATAACATACAAGGTTTCTGTGTCGAGTGTGGTAAAGAGCACATTATAAGAGATTGTCTGAAGAACCCTGCGAATGCTTCAAAAGTGACACCCATCAATGTGATAGGTATTGTGCATAACTCTAATGGATCCAACCCCACATACATGCCCATCCAAGCTATAAGAAGAGCCTAAGCGCTATTACAAAATCAACAACTGAATCCCAAAAAGACAGCCAAGACTAGTGAAGTTGGAGAGTCTAATAATAAAAAGATGAAATCTTGGAAAGATTCCAGAGTAAGAATTAAGAGAAAGTGGAGTAAAAAGATAACTGAGTTGGAAAGAAGTCTAAAGGAATCTAGAGTCAAAATTCTAGAATTGACTTCTCAAGAATCTAATCGGGAGAACCTAGCTCAAAGATCAGGATCAATTCTAGCTGAACCCATACCAGAAGATCTAGACATGATGTTTTGAGCATATCAGCCGAGATTAAAAGGAGGACCCCAAATAGCTTAAATGAATAAGAACTACCCAAGAGCATATTTAGAAATTGAGAGAACTAATATTTGCATGAAGATGGTAGAATTAGCACAAGCTATGTTCAAAGCCTCTCAATATATAAATTGGAACAACATGGCAAAACCCAAATTACACTTTCAAGGACTATTGGAGAGGTTAGAAAACTTGATCAATAGCAACGAGAAGAAGAATATGCATGGGAACTCTCTTGTTCCTGAGACACAGGAAAGGGATGCACCATCCCTATCTCATGTACCAAATACAGAGGCTGAAGACAAATGTCTTCCATACACAGGTATTCACTAGAATTTTTACAAGAAATCCAAGAAGAAAAGTAGAAACGTGAGCAAGAAACCCATCCTCCTATTCAAGAAATAGATGACTTGCAAGAACAATTTCCCCAACACATCCCCTCTATATATGATGATGTAGGGGAAGAGCAACTACATGAACAAACAAATTTTGAATCCAATTCTTTGCAAGAATTACCTCAGTTCACAGGACCTTGAGAAGCAAAGTCTATCAGCATGAGAGCACCCACTATAATAGTGAGGAATGAAGAATCAATAATCCTTAGAAACATGGAAGTGATCAAGAACACTAAAGTACAGTGCCATCTCACCTTAGAGGAGTTGTTGAAGGTTAAACCAGAGCTGTGGAAGCACGTAGCAAACCAATTCCCTGAGATCACTATTGCTCCCTCCCAGATAGGATCACACAAGAAGGTACCCGAGATACCCATAGAAAGAATTGGAGATGTGAGCGAGGGAGAGGAAGGTAACACTTATCTTCCAATAACCCACAAGGGCTACACTACCAAAGCCATCTTAGTTTCAAGAGCCGGAGTAGCCACCGCTACCACCACTCTATGGAAACATTGGGGTAAGTCAGCATTAAGATCCACAAGGATGAAGCTACAAATGGCTGACGGACATATTGAGAAGCCATTGGGCTCTCTCACCACTTGTGGTGTGGATTTTGAACATACTTTTGCCATTTGTGATTTTGGGAAAAATCATGCTTACAAGATGATACTAGAAAGACCATTCATGCATCAGTTGCAAATCGTACAAGGTTGGGGATCTAACTCTTTATACTTGCAACATTTATGAGTGACCACTAAAGTCAATCTTAGACTATTCCCATTGAGATGTACCCCCAATACAATGGAACACCATCCATAAGACACAGGAAGAAACAGTGTTGGTACACTCACTGGAATCAGACCCCTCATGGTTGCACGAGGATGCTCATCTATGGATATGTAAGGTGGAAAAACAAGAGGAAGAACGATTAGAAGCCAAGACTTTGGGTTCAGAATGACATCCACGAACTCTTCAAGACCCAGCTTATGCACCTATAATATTTCTAGACGAGGAATTCGAGCCTCACAGTTGGGTAGAGATCTTAGCCATGATGGATATAGCAGTGAATGAAGAACAATGGACCCCTCATTGTGATGAGGATGGATATGACATTTCCATCTTTATGATTGAACCTGTTGAGGAAGACTTTATCCTAGAAGAATGCATGGAAGTGACCCAAGAACAGGACGAGAGTGGTGACGAGGACCTAGAATCCATCATCATGGAACCCTTCTACTCGACAGAAGAGGAATATCTTTATTTTGTAGAAGCCAAAACCCCTGAAAAGGAAAAGGAAAGTCAAATGGAACGACATGAGTCACTCACAGAATATGCAAAAAGTAAGCAAAAGAAGAGAAAGAGATCTCCCAAGACAGAAGAAAAAGAAGAACATCTCATGGAAGTACCCAAAAACTTCAAGAAATATGAAATAGAAGACAAAAGAATCATGGTATGAATGCCTAAAAGAAAAGCAGATGTTGGAGAAGTATATGATAATCGAGAGAAAACCAAAAAAATTATAGTCACCATAGAAGGAGAAGAAGAAAACGTGCATATATAGGGCATGATTTGACGAATGAAGAAGAAGAGAGGCAGACGCATATCCCAGAATTAAGGCAAGTATTTGACAAATGTCGAGAATATCAGGTTTGCTTGAACGCAATGGTCAGGCAAGGCAAAATTCTAGGACACATTGTGTTAAAGAACGACATTTTGATGGACAAAGAAAAAGTGAAAGTGAAAGTAATTGCAAACCTACCTAGGCCAAAGACCGTAAAAGAGGTACAGGTCTTCATGGGCCATTGTGGTTATTACAGACGATTCATACACATGTATGCTATCATAGCCAAGCCATTGTACTCTCTTTTGACCAAGTTTTAATGGACATATGAATGTGAAAACTCATTCAATGAACTTAAACAATGCATGTGTTTAGCACCTATATTAACAACCCCAGATTGGAGTAAGCCATTCCATGTACATGTGGATGCATCCAAGTATGCCATAGGATGTGTGTTGGCACAACTGGCTAACGAAGGCAATATAGATCTTCCCATAGCTTATGCAAGTAGGTAGTTGAATGTAGCAAAAAGAAATTACACCACTACGGAGTGAGAAGGATTAGCAATGATCTATGCAGTAAAGAAATTCAGGCATTATTTGTTGGCAAATAAGTTCAAGTTCTTCATAGATCATCAAGCATTATTGTACTTAGTCAACAAGCCTTGTAATATCAGACGATTAATATGATGGTTTCTATTACTCATGGAGTACAACTTTGAAGTGGTAGTCAGGAAGGGAAAAACCCACCTTAGAGCTTACCATCTCTCAAGATTAACCATGGGAGAAGCTCCTCAAGGAATAGCGAATGAATTACCCGATGCATACCTGTTTAACCTTGAAATACTACCAGAATGGGCTAAGCCTATTGTCCCCATTCTCACATTTGGATCCAAGAATCCAAGGATTAGGATCAGAGAAGGAGAAATCACCAAGTCACAAATATATCAAGTAATAGCTAGAACTATATATAAACGGGATAATCAGAAGATTCTTGCTTCTTGTGTAGACGAATCAAAATATGCAAATTGGTTGCAATTAGCACATGTAGGTGCATTAAAGCAACATCATTCAAAACATCGTACATTGTAGACTCTGCATAGACTAGGAGTCTATTGGTCTTCTATAGAAGCAGGTGTCTATAAGTTGTGTAAAGAATGTCCTGTCTATTGTGAAAGACCACCGGTAGAACATGCCACATTATATCATATGTCTCTCACACCAGAATGGAGTGAACCTTTAGTGACATACCTGAGGACAAGAGCATTCCCTCAAGGAATGACCTTAGCATGACAAGCAGTCTAGAGCAGGAAGCTCAAGACTACTCACTCATAGGTGACAATCTATACAAAAGAGGAAGAGACGGATACCTAAGACAGTGTGTTCATGAGAGCGATTATTTGAGCCTACTAGAGACTGCACACCAAGGTGTTGCAGGAGATCATTTTGGCCCCGATAGCAAAATCAAAGCCATACTATTTGCAGGATTATGGTGGCCCACTCTTCACATGGATGCACATACATATGTTAAGAGATGTGATGTGTGCCAAAGAACTTAGTTTCCTACTCGCAGAGATGAAATGCCATTGAAACCCATGATGGGAGGACGTGCATTTTCCATGTGGGGCATAGATTTTGTAGGACCCATCAACCCCCCAGCAAAAGGTACTCATGCTGAATACATCATAGTTGCAACAGATTATCTTACCAAATGGGTAGAGTCTAAGGCGACAAAAAAGAATGATGCACACACGACAATAAAATTCTTATTTAAAAATGTTTTTTACAAGATATGTCCACCTATAGAGTTAGTGAGTGATCGAGGAACTCACTTTCTAAACCAGGTCATTGAATATTTATTACAGGATTTTATGGTGATTCACAAGAAATCTGCACCATATCATCCTCAAGCAAATGGCCAAGAAGAAAGCACTAACAAGATCCTTTGTAATGTACTGACCAAACTCGTGAATAACAAACATTCAAATTGGGACAAACAGTTACACCACGTTGTTTGGGAATATCAAGTGGCCTACAAGACTGTACTCAATGCAACTCCCTTTTAGATGGCTTTTGGTGAAAACGTTGTGCTTCCTTTGAACTTTTTGATACCCACCCTTAAGGTTTCGCAAGAACACTAGTGGACTGGCCATGAATTATCATCAAGGATAATGGACTTGGAACGATTAGGAGAAACCAAGTTGAAAGCAGCAACAGGTATATATGCAGCAAAGAAGTGACAGAAAGCCTACTTCAATGCACATGTGAAAGTCAAAGGCTTAAAACAAAGTGATTTATTCCTAGTGTATACACTGAAACAACATGCATGGAAATTAGAAAAGTGAGGTTATGGACCTATGATCATCAACAAACTCTCGACAAGTGGAGCGGTACAATTAGCCACCCTAGAAGGAGAGATAATGCATAATTACATTAGTGGCTATAGAGTCAAGCTTTATCAGGAACCTCTTACTGAGGATATGTTTAGAAGACTCACATTGGCAAAGAAGTGTAAGGAGGAAGAAAAGAGAATACACGTGGAAGCTCAGGTAGAAGCTACAGAACGCATTAAGCGCATAAAGCTAAGAAGACAAGGACTAGGGAGAGAACATTATACCCATCTAGAAACAACACCCAGATACCCCATGGCCATGTGTCAAGCAAAGTCAATTGCTCATCCTATCGTTGTGGATAGGAGACCATTCATTACAGTCAGGGTAGAGCACGGCAACCCTTGCCACAAGCTCAGGGTTTTAATTGATTTAGGTGTTGCAACCAGTGCCATTAGATGGTCCCACTATAAGGACTTAAGAATAGAAATGTGGCCAATTGAGGCATACCTCATAGGGCTAGGAGGCATGGAAACCCCTTGCATGAGTGAGGTGGAGCTTCCTATCCTCATACACAAAGTGACCATGACAATGAAGCTCCTAGTGTGCCATGACGACAACCTGATAGAACCCCTAATCCTTGGCCAAGATTGGCTATACGATCACTCAATAGACCTAAATCTTAGACAAGGCTCCTTGCAAATTGGAACCTTAGACCAGCAGCGAGTGATATGGCTTGACTTCACTAACAACACTCCGCTTGAGGTACGTAATCCATGCCCCTATGAAATGATTGCAACGAAGGACCGGAAGATCTTGGGTCAAATCCATCGGCTAAGCACGCTCCTACTTTCAACCTTCCATTGTGTAATAGAATCTACTTTCAACCTTCCATTGTGTCTTGCTTGTCTCTTCCTTGTGTGTGTGTGTGTGTATGTGTGTGTGCATCTCTATGCTTCTCACCTTCACTCTCACTAGATCTCGCATTCATGATGCTACCTTCATCTCCTTGAGCATGCATCTTGCAATTTAGCGATTTGCCTATTTTTCCTCTCAACTACTCCATTTTGTTGTGGTGTATACCTACAAGTAAACTGCCTTTTGATCCCATTCTCTTGTAGAAAATCTAAAAATTCTTTGGAGAAGTATTCTCCTCCACCATCAGACCTTAAGGTTTTGATAGACCTTTCTGTTTCTTTTTCAAATTCAACTTTGAATCTTTTGAATATAGAAAACACCTTTGATTTTTGCTTCATACAAAACAGCCATACCTTTCTTGAGTGATCATCAATGAAGGTGACAAAAAATCTATTACCAACCATTGATGCCTCTTGGGTTGGTCCCCATACATTCATATGTATCAAGTCCTTGGGGCCACATAATTGCCCCTCTTGAATGGTTGCCTCGTTTGCTTTCTTAGTTGACAAGCTTCACATAACTCATGTAGTCTAATGCTATTAAATTTTGGAAAACCTCTTACCACTTCATGTTTGCTCATGTCCTTCAGCCTTAGAATGTTGATGTGTCCTATTCTCTTGTGCCATAAGTCCAGCTCTGAAATCTTCTTGTTCCCACATTGAATGTACATGACCTTTCCATGTGGATGTTGGACTTCCAAAGTGAACATCCTTCCTTCTCTTCTACCTTGAGCAATGACCTTGAAGCCTTCCTTTGGATTCTTTATGAAGCACCCATTCTCATTGAGTATGATATGATAACCCTTCTCTACCATTTGTCCTACTTAAATCAAGTTCTTTGAAATTGTAGGAACATGAAGAACATTAGATAGTACCTTTGCTCTACTTGTATCTCCAAGCCTTATATCTCCAATATTTTCAATCATGTGTTGAGTATCATTAGCTGTTTCAACACATCCTTTTCCACTTGGTACCTATAGATTAGTGACAAACTTCCTTGGCATGACATATGGTTACTACAACCTGAATCAATGTACCATTTTTTTCATCTTCACAAGAGCTTCTATGCTCATGTCTCATTACAAGTAGTTGTCCTTGCTTCCTTCACTTGAGATGCTTGTGTAGTTGCTTTGACTCCTTTAACTGCCTCCATTTGGTCTTCGATTCTTCATCCAACAATCACTAGCATAGCGTCCTACTTTAGCACAATGATAGCATGTTATACCTTTATGAGAATTGTAGGAGCCTCGGCCTCTTCTTCTACTTCTACTTGACCTCTTCCTTGTGTGTTGGCATTTGATGCATCCTTGTTGTCTTCTGAATTGTTTTGATTGTAGTTGGAGTTGTTGACCTCTTCCTTTTCCTCTTGAGCCTCCTCTTGAGTTCCTTCCTTTACCTCGACCTGCATATAACATTTGGTTGTGGTTGTCCTTTCTTTTGGGGCCACCAAAGCTAAGCTCTTCTGTGACAAGATGAGGGATTATTTGTTCAAAACCTGGATATGCATCTTTCAAGTTAATGGAAGTTATAAAAGGCTTCCATCTTTCATCTTCTCTCAATCCATTGAGAGTATAACACACAAGATCTTCGTCTTCAACCATTGTGCCAATAGAAGCTAAAGCATCACTTAGCTCTGTAATCTTCAAAGTATATTCAGCTATGGATTGACTCGAACTTTTCTTATCCTTATTTGTTTTTGAGTACATGCATCATCTCATCTCCTGAGATATATCCATACAAGTTTCTCCATTGCAAGTAAGCCTCCATCATTAGAGACCATTCTGAGTAGTTTTTTTTAATCCAATTTTTCAATTGATGAGGGGAATCCATTACCCATAATGTCCAATCTATGATTATGATCTAATACCATTGTGAGGAGTGATGGCTAATGTATAAAGATGAGAGTGACTTGGCAAAAACGTGCTCAAGAAAAGGCTAAGTAACTCCAAAGAACCTTAATAAACTCCCTAAGCTTCCAATGTATGCATTTAGATCACCATAGTACTTTGGAACATTATTCTCAATACTCTATGTCAAAACATATATTTTATGTGCATGAAATACTTTGAGAAAACCTTCTATTTGTGGAAGAAGGCACTCAATATGTACTTAGAACTCACATTTCTATGGCAATTGACCCAACAACGTTTTCACAATTTCAAATGAAAGGTTGAGTGAGATATACAAAGTTATTTCATGAGTTTTGGAGGATTATATGCAAAGCAGTATGCATAAGAAGTTAGGTGGGTAATCTTGAATTTTTAGGAAGATGAAAATACATAGAAATAGTCACCTTGTTTTGTGCATAACTCAAGACCTACAAATCCAATTACTATGAAACATTTTAGGCATAAAAATTCCTACATTTGTGTTACAATTGATAGATTTGATAATGAACTCATACAGATAGAAAAATAACTCAGAGAAGTTGATAGACTTACCCAATGTACTTGTAATACTAGACAAAGATCAATATAGCCATGAAAAATGAAGTGTAAATGTATCACTAACTGAAATATGATGAAATGAGAGAGTAGAAGACTTCTCTAGCTTTGATCCAAGATATAAATCTCTCAAAATGAGTGTGATGATCGCCTCATGTCTCATGACTAAAGTGACTAATACATATATACAATTCACTTCATAACTGACAATAGATTCTACTTCAATTGATCCAAACGTTTAGGACTTGATTTGAATTATGAATTCAAATGAAGTCGTGGAATTTGGCTCCAAATGAGTCCAAGATATTATCTCAAATTATCTTATTGACATATGCTTATAACCCTAATGGGTCACTTATCTTTGTACATTCACTTGGTAACTTTATAGAAAGGTTATTTACTGAAATAATACTCTTAGTGAATTTTTATCAGGCAGTGAATTTACATTGATTCCATCGACTTGGATCATAGGTTGGAGATAAGCGGACTCGAACTGCTGACATCGGTGTTGGTCAAGGCACCGCTGCGGGTCAGGCAATTGAGGGTATAGCAAGATAGCCAGAAGCAAAAGGGAAAATATGAGGTACTTTATTGTTAAGTTTGGCCTTCATGGAAGCTTTGACAATTTATGGATTATTTTCATAATACATTCCATATGTGTTTGTTAGTGGTAGGAGCAGCCAACGCAACTTAAGCACACAAGGGAGGCTCAAGCAAGAGAGCCAATAAGAAAGGTAAGGTTCATATACATGACCGAGTAGGCAAGGGAGTCAATGCAAATCTAGTCAAGAATAGGCCTATCAATTTTCCAATATAATTTCTATATAAACCATGATTTTCATCTTTACACATCAATGTAAATACTTGTTTTTGGTAATTCAGCTGCATTTTATGCAAGAATAGGATTCCTCAAGCTTGAGAACTATTAGAAGAACACACCTATCAATTTTTTTATTTTTTTGGCACTCATTTGAGCTCTCAAATTATTTTAGGAACCTAATTTTTAACTATGTCAAACACTAAGTCTGAACTAGGCGAAAGCTATTTAAAAACTATAAAAGAAGCTAGATATTTCATTTTTTAGGTTGGCTTGTGAGAGAATTGAGCTTTGTAAGAGCATATTTCTAACTTGAATTGATAATAGAATATTCCATTATGCAAAATCTTTGCTCTACCTTGTATGCACGCATGTGTGTGTATGTATGTGCATGTAAGTATGCTTCTCACTCAGGCACCTATGCATTCCTCTTGCTTATGGTCATCATAGCATTCTCACACCTCCATGGATTGACATTTATGAGGTGGATCTTCACCATGGGGATACTCCCACCATGCTAGAGTGACACCAAATGTGGCACTATTGTCAGGGAGTACCATTTGAGGATCAGCATGTGATGGTAAGATGTAAAGTCTTGACATCAGAATCATAGGTAAGTAGGTAAAGTTTCTATTTTCTTTACTTTTTTAATCTCCATCATCTCTACTCTTCATCTCCTCACATCTCCTTCATCACCAAAAATTTCAATCTTTGGTCATATTCCCCTCTTCCAGTTCATTTCTCTCATTCCACCTATGTGAGAGAGAAAGAAAGAGATTATGTGTTCTGTTGTTTGTGTGTTTTTGAGTTTTCTTATGCAAGAATCTAATCCATCGTCAGTTCTAGAAGCATCATCAAGTACGATAGAACCCTACACATAGCTCAAGATGATGACCTCTATCTATCATGATAGACAAAAAAGTTAGTATTTTGTATTTTCATCATAGGCTCAATAGACCACACATCATGAGCATACCAAAAAACTACTCATAGTTGCAAAATTTCCATTTTTGGTCTATCATGATAGACATTGTCTATTGCAATAGATAGAAACCATGATAGATGTATGTCTATTGTGGCATTCATACCCCCACAATAGAGACTATCTATCATGATAGACATGTCTATCATGATAGACATGTCTATCATGATACATGATAGATGAGTGGACATTGTCTATCATGATAGAACCATCTATCGAAAAAAACAAGCCCCCACAATAGACAATAGAGGCCATCTATCATGATAGACTTGTCTATCAGGATGGATAGAGATTCACAATAGATGATAGATGATAGATGATAGATGATATATGATAGACGACAAACAACAAATAGCATCTATTGCAATAGACCCATCTATCATGACATACACATCTATCGTGATAGACACTATCTATCACGGTAGACCGCCATCGGTGATAGACCCATCTATAACGATAGATGTTGTCTATCACGATAGATAGGATTTTTGGCAATTTTTATCATTTGTCAAATTTTGGTCAAATTGAGTATAAATTTTGAGATTTTTATAGATTTTTGGAGCTATTTGTGTGACAAGCAAGGTATCAGTGTAGATCAAGCTTGGCAGGAGCATCTTGAGCACCAAAGCATTTCCAAAACATGAGAATGGTGGCCACAGTCTAGTCCCTTAATCACATAGACTAGGCATAGGCTTCCCTTGTTTTTCAATGGTCAAAAAGGGAAAAATCACCCAAAACTTGTAGTTTTTTGTGTGTGAGTGGTTTTGAGAATCAAGGAACCAATTATATCCCTTGGATTTCTATGATCTTCAATGGCTCAGATCTAATCCCTCAAAAAAAGTGTGTCGTCTAATATGGGCCATTCGATATAAGCTCCATCAGATGACTCTCTTTGAAAGAGGGCAACCATGAGTGCCTAAAACTCCCACCATTGGATCTTTAGTGGATCTAACAGGTGAGGATGGTTGAAGATAAGCAAAAGGTGCCTTTTGATAGGAACCCTTAGATCCAAACTTCATTAGACGCTACCTGATCACCTCTGAAATGCACTCAACATAAAATGTGGATGCCCGTTGGATGGAGGCCTAATCTAATGGCTTCAATTGACTATGAAAAGTAGAATCACCCCCAATCGTGGTATGCCATCCAATTCCCAATTATCTAATGGCCAAAGATTCTGCAGAGTGTGAGCAAAAAAAACGCATCAGACTATCCATGATCGCACGTAGTTAAGGTCCTCTCTCTCTACTTTTATATTTGTTTTAACTTAAGCCATTGGATTCAAGAAATCAAAGGCCAGAAACCTCTACCTCTCTGATTCTTGAAGTTCTTGTAACACTCATCTATAGTATGATTTGATAAACCACAAATATTGCATGGGGAAGAGTTGAAGGTTCTCCCCATACCTTGCTTACCTCCTCTGCCCCTACCTCTTGAGTTTCTACCTCTCCCTGCATAGTTGGCTTGAGAGGTAGCTCCTTCATCCTAAATCTTCTTTCTTTTCCCTTTCTCTTTAGACTTCCCTTTATCTGTGTATAAGGCAAAAGAGCTATTACCTCTTGATGAATCTCCATTCTTGTTGAGCTTGGCTTCATGGGTAAAGAGTTGCCCCATGAGTGTGGTAAGATCTGGAATCTACATGTCCATGTACAAGTCCATAGCAGTTGAAAGCTCTCCCATTTGTCATCTGCCTTAATACCATTGATCACTTGTCTCACAATTTGCTCTTCTTAAATTTCCTCTCCTATGCTTGCCAATTGGTCAGCCACATCCTTGACTTTGGTCACATACTCTAAGATGCCTTGCTTGGGTTGCTTCCTTTGAGTGGTGAACTCAATCCACAATTGGTTCTTTCTAGCCCTTGTGTTGGATGAAAAATATGAAGACAATGTTTCCCAAGTCTCTTGGTATGTCTTACAGTTTCTAATGTTTGGAAGAAAATCAGAGATTGAGTTAAGTAAGTATGACCTTGCTAGTGCATCTTTGTCACACCATGAATTGAGTCTTTCATGCTCCTCTCTTGTAGGTTGTCCTTTGCTTCTGAAAATGGACATCTCCTCATCTCCTGAGATGTATCCATAGAGGCTCATCCTCAAGGACCATGTTTGGTATGTCCTCATCCTCAAGGACCATGTTTGGTAGTTGTTACTGTCCAATTTATCAATGAAAGAAGGAAAACCATCTCCCATTTACCTTAACTTTGCTCTGATACCATTGTTGGGAAAGATGGATGGAAACTCCAAGAAATGAGTAGCTACTGCAAGTTCGTACTTTGCACCAGCCCTCTTCCACTTCAGGGTTGATTTGTAGCCCCTCTTAGCTTTCCAATGACACTAAACAAGTGCCTATGTACTTTGGAAATGATGCAAGTAATGATTAATTCAAAACAGACTACTTCCCACTTCACAATCCAATGAAAACCTTCTATTTTGGTTCACACACATGCTGCTTCTTAAGCTCAGTGCTTCCAATAGAGTAGGAATTAGAAACATTCCTTTTGGATATATTAAATTAACTTTAATATCTAATTATTTAGGGTGGAATCACTTAAAATGATTGACTATACACAGAGCAATCAATTTAGCAAGTGTAGCATTACCCCCGATTTTTAAGGACCTCTGCAGAGATTGACTAGTGATCATTTTGATGAGCTTTTCTCCCAATTCACTAAATGGAATGTCTTCACAATTTGTCAACATGTAGTAGATGTAGAGCTGATTCCAATGAGCTATAGATCATTGAAAATGGTGGAGTATTGACGGATATATGAGAGATACAAAATGACTCGTCTGAGTGACAATGACAGAGAGATCAACAAATGTAAGAAATGATTTATTGTATTATATGACAATGTTATACATGATCATTGGCATGATAATCAATGCCCAATGATGGTGACAAGTGTAGGCTATGAAGTGAGCCTCACTCTCTTACAATATGATCAACTAAAGACTTGGAATTGAAGAGTTCTACCCACGAAATTTTTCATTCATCTTTTATAGATGCTTCATTCAAGAATTGAATTTGAATTCAACTTTGGCTCTCATTAAAAAGTGACCACTAATCTAGGAGATATGCTCTCTATGATAACTCGTATCTTTCTTATCCATCTAACTCTAGGAGTTTTGTGGCTCTTACAAATATTTGTTTCAAATCAATTTGACTTTTGCATGACCTCATGAAGAATGGAGAAGGCTCCAAAGGTAATCAATCTTCATCTTTATACACTGATAAAAGCAAGACTAAAGATAATAAAGGAAAGGCAAAGAAAGTAGATTATGAAGCAGGTATTCATCAAGTTAACTAAGTAGGAAGAGGAAGACATGGCAAAGGTAGAGGAAGAGGAGGTAGACAAGGTAGGGGGAGATCGCAAGGCTCTAATCCTTGTTCTATTTGTGGACTAACCAATCATACAACTGAAAATTGTTTTAGGAATTCCAAGAATCAAAGAGGCAGAGGATACAATAGAGGAGGATATGGCTACTCAAGAGGAAGATTCAACAATGGCTATCATAACAGCTACAATCACTCAACCCACTTCAACAATTACACAAAGGAATCAAATCAATGGGACTCATTATTAATCATGAACATGGCAATGCCACAAGGTAAATCTGATGAGCATGTTTTCTACATAGATTCATCTTGTTTCAATCATGTGGCAAGAATTGTGGCCCTCCTATCAGATATAGAAGATCCAAGGAACAATCATGAGGCACAAACAGGAGATGATACAAGACACCTTGTGGAGAAAATAGGAAATGTCAAAGCCCCTGATGGAAACATAAACCTTCTCAGTAAGGTACTCTATGTCCCTACCATTACAAAGAATTTGATAAGTGTTGGGCAGATAATAGAGAAAGGCTTACAAGACAGGTTCACAAGAGGAGCAGCATATGTTGAGGATCCAAGCCAAGGATTCAGATTATTCACATTTGAATATCAAGACACAAGGAACATAGATCTTTTCAATTATGGTAATCAAACACTCACGAAATTGGAGGTATGGCACAAGAGGTTAGCACATATTGGTGAAAGATCACTAAAGCAAATATGTAGAAACAAAAGTGTACTTGGACTCCCTAATTTGTCAAAACGACATATGATAAATAAATGCAATGCATGCCAATTCAGAAAGTCTCACAGGTTACCCTTCATGAAGAAAGGCTATATGCATGGAGACCTCTTGGAATTGATCCACACAGATGTATGGGGACCTAGCAGAGATGCTTCACTCTTTGGATCAAGGTATTATGTCTCATTTATTGATGATTGCAATAGGTGGACTATCTTATTCTTTATGAAACACAAAGATGAAGTTTTTTCATGCTTCAAAAGATATTTAGCTCTTGTGGAGAATCAAATAGGTAAATCACTATAAAGGCTAAGGTTAGATGGAGGGGGGGAATACTTCTCCCATGAATTTGATTCTTTCCTTCAAGAAAGAGGAATCAAAAGAGAGGTAACTACAAGGTGCACACCTGAGCAAAATGGAGTGGCAAAGAGGAGGAACAGGACAATTGTTCAAGATGCAAGGTCTATGCTAAAGTAAAAGCATCTACCTAATTATCTATGGGTTGAGGTTGTATCCATAGCCACTTATTTGATTAATAGGTTGCCTTCAAAATCCCTTGATGGGATGACACCACATGAAGCTTGGAATGGAAGAAGACCAAGCTTAGATCATTGCAAAATTGTTGGTCGTATTGCTTATGTTCATATTCCTTCACAGGTTAGAGGAAACATGGATCCAAAATCAAAAAGGTGCATATTCATTGGATATGAAAACAATCAAAATGGCTACAGACTATACAACCCCACCAACAAAGGATTCTTGGTGAGTAGAGATGTAGTATTTGATGAGAACAATTATGTTGAAGAATCACTCACTAATTAGACATAAAAGACATGAAGTCATATGAAGGATGAAGGAAGACAAAGAGAAGCAGGAATAAAGCATTCAGAAAATCAAACCTTAGTGAAGGAACAAATTCACAACTGTAAGATAGTTCATCGAAACCTCCAGAATTACGAGTTTTGAATCTCGGATCAAAAATGTATATAAGAGAGTTGAGAGAGTGCTTAGTGGAATGTAGAATGAGAGTAGAAACATATGTGTAGTAGACGCAAGAGTGCATATGTAGAGATGAATAATAGAACCTGAACTGTCAAGTATTCATCTGTAAGAGAGATGGTAAGAAAGAACTACTCAGCATAGGAGAGTTTTCCATGGCTATGAGAAAGTGAGACCAAGCCATTCTGTACACATCTTCTCTAAATAGAAAACACATACTTATGTGGAAAGATCTGAGCGCATTCTTCTTGTGTGAAGAAATCTAAGTGATTTCATGTTACTCTGAAAGTTAGTTAACAGTTACAGTTTTCTCAATACACATTTTACGGTACTTCTATAAGTTAGATCTCACAGTACAGTGTAAATTTTTTCATGAGTGATAGCTTATCTTGAAGCTAATAGTCTCAACTACAAACTAATCAAAGAATTTTGTGAAATGGGACATGTACACACGCTACAGTGTCTGACCGTAAAGGCATCCAAAACTGGTGAAGTTTTTTTTCTCAAACTTCAGATAAAGCTCATTCATTGAAGGAAGCTCAGGTATTACTTCCTTACTCCATTTACAACCATTTAAAATAACCACAAACAGAATTGCCATTGATTCCGGTAACATTATGGTGAGATTACGGTGACAATCCGGTAACAGTCCAGTGAAGTTCTCGTGGTATTTCAGTGAGTTTCAAAGCATAGTTTTGGCACTTTTAAGTGGCAAAAAGAATATCTAACAGTAAGCAAACAAAGAATTATAAAGATTGAAGTAAATCAAATCAGAATTGAAGCCTAAAGAAAAGGCAAAGTTTTCTGTAAAGTGGATTTTCAAATTTCACTAAACACAGTAATAAAGTTTTCAGTTTTAGAAGGTTGCTAAGCTATTGACGATTATAGAGGTGTTTTAACATCACTTTAGCTTGGTTCTTGTGGCATGGCAAATTCCATAGCTTAGTCTTCAAGCTCTTGCCGCATCAACAAGTGGTATCAGAGCAGAAAGGTCCTCAAGAGTAAACGGAAGTAAAGATACAAGAGAAGTTGAAGAATTCTTTGTTGGAAAGTTGAAAGCTGAGGTGATCAACAACAAATGGCATCAAAGAAGCATTTTTTCAGTCATTCTCAAGGGTAAAGGTTTATGAAAGGTAAAATCTTTTAACATTATACTTACCGACAGTAACAGAAACAAGAAGACCATGGCAGATCACATTTCTATTGACAAATTGGATAGAGATAATTATCCTGCATGGGTAATGCAAATGGAAGCCTTACTTATGAGTAAGGACTTAATGATATATGTGACAGGAGAAGAAAAGAAGCCTACTATTGGAGACGACAGTCAACCAAAGAAAGAAGAGTTAGAAGCCTTCAAGATGTGGCAGAAGAAAGATGCAACGGCAAGATATTATATCTACAATACCATTACAGATCATCTACTACCACATATTAGAGGTTTGGAAAAAGCGGAAGATATATGGAGTGCTTTGGAAGATCACTTCCAAAATACTACTAAAGCTAGGAAGGCTAGCTTATGGTCAGAGTTTACAACGTTCAAGAAAAAGCAAAGCCAAAGCATTAGTGATTATGTCACTAAGATGAAGGACTTGGCAGATAGTCTTGGATCTATTGATGAAGATATTGAAGATCACAGGTTAATAGCGCAAGTACTTGTACGATTGAGAGGAGATGAAAGGTGGAAACCTTTTGTACTCTCAACTGAACTTTCATTAAATCATTTTGTACCAGATTTAAATCAGTTGCTTGGATTAATGCTAACGTTTGAGCAAGATTTGAAGACAGATGGAGATAAAGGACATAGTTCTGCGATGTACGCAAAGAGTAAGAAGAAAGGTGATAAAGGTAAAGAAAAGGATGAAGGAGAGATGACTACTCAAGCAAATTATGCAAGAGGAAGAGGTAATGTCAGAAGTAAAAGTAGAGGTAATACAAAAGGAAGAGGTAATCAGAATAACAACAAGAAGTCTTGTTGGATCCGTGGACTAAGCAATCATTTGGCTCATGATTGCTGGCATAATTCTCAAGGATCAAGTCAGAATCAGAATAACAATAGCAAAGGCAGAAGTGGAAGATATCAAAGAGGTAGACAAAGCCAAAGAGGCAGATATGGTAGAGGTAGAACAAGAGGTTGGGGACAAAATCAGTCTCACAACACTACCTACTACAACTATGCAAATGATACACAGAATGACAATCATACAACATTGATGATGAATTCGATAAGTATGTCAGAGAACGAAGATCTCAAGGTATTCTATATTGACTCTGGTTGTTCAAATCATTTGTTAGGCAAATATAGAATTGTTATCAGAACTGGAAGGAGGTATTTCAAATCATACAGTACAAACAGGTGATAACACAAAACATAATGTGTGGTCAATTGGAAAAGTAAAGTGTAAGAATGGAGCTGACCTGCTAACAAATTTTTCGTATGTTCCAACAATCCCAAAGAACCTGATCAACATGGGACAGATAGTAGAAAAAGGTTTTCAAGTCAGGTTTACAAATGAAGCAGTATTTGTTGAAGATCCAGAGAATGGATACAATCAAATTGTCTATGGTAAAAAGGAAGGTAGACCTTTTACTCTTAAAGTGAAAGGGAATGTTGGTAAAGCCTTGATCACACATGGTGATAAAGCATTTACAGAATTAGACCTCTGGCATAAGAGGTTAGGACATTTTGATGAAAAAGGAATCAAAACTATGGTGGAGAAACAGTCTGTAAAAGGATTACCAAATATGAAGAATCAACATATGATTCACAAATGTGAAGCCTGTCAAATGGGAAAAGCACACAGGTTACCATTTCAGAACTTGGGTTACAAACATGATGGTTTGCTAGAACTCATACATACAGATGTATGCGGACTGACAAAAGAAGGATCTATCAGTAGCTCAAGGCATTACGTTCTTTTTATTAATGATGCAACAAGATGGATAACTCTTTATGTTTTGAAAGAGAAGTCAGAAGTGTTTGGAGCTTTCAAGCATTTTCATGCATATGCTAAAAGACTTACAGGACAAAAACTCAAGAGGCTAAGGTCTGATGGAGGAGGAGAATATTTTTCTCAAGAATTCAATGATTAGCTGTAGAATGCAGGTATCAAAAGAGAAATAACTTGCAGGTATACACCGCAACAAAATGGAGTAGCAGAAAGGAGAAACCGAACTCGGGTTGAGTTTGCCAGAGCAATGTTAAGGGAGAAGAATTGTCCAAACTATCTTTGGGTTGAGGCTGTAAATACAGCCACATATCTTGTAAACAGATTACCATGTGCAGCTTTAAATTGAATGACCCCTTATGAAGCTTGGTGGGGTAAGAAACCAACACTTGATCATTGCAAAGTGTTTGGATCAATAGCTTATGCTTATGTACCATCACAACTTATACATAAGCTTGAACCAAAAGCTGAAAAGTATGTGCTAATTGGATATGATGAAAAGCAGATGGGTTATAGGTTATGGATTCATTTAACCAAACAGTTTATTGTTTCCAGAGATGTGACATTTGATGAAGGAAAGAGCTGGTATGCAGATAAAGAGTATAATGATGAAACAATTGAAGAAGAGATAAGAAAAATTGAAAAAGGTAAATCACATATGCAGGTGAATGGAGATGAAGATCCTATGCAGGCAAGTACATCCAAATTTGGATCAGTTATGAGAAATGAAGATGGATTGAGATTTGATGAAGAAATGTATTCAGATACACATGAAGAATATGAACCAAGAAGGTCAAACAGAGTAAGGAAACAACCAACAAGGTATTCCTATGATACTTCTTATTTGACTCACAAAAATTATGCTTACTTAGTAAAGAAAGATGAAGAACCTCATAATTACAGTGAAGCAAAAGGTAAGGAAGAATGGGAAGAAGCAATGAAGGAGGAGTTCAATGCACTTGAGGAGAACAAGACTTGGGAACTTGTTCCAAAACCAAATGGTAAGAAAGTGATTGGAAATAAATGGGTTTACAAAGTTAAGAAGCTTGCAGATGGAAGAATAGCCAGATACAAAGCTAGACTGGTAGTCAAAGGCTATGCTCAGACGCATGGCATAGATTATGATGAGACATTCAGTTTGGTGGCAAAGATGTCAACCATAAGGATAGTTATTGCTATAGTAGTATCAAAAGGATGGAAGCTAAGTCAGTTGGAGATAAAGAATGTGTTTCTAAATGGATATATATCAGATGAGGTCTACATGGAACAACCTGAAGGGTTTGTAAGTTCCAATTACCCAAATCATGTTTGCAGATTAAGAAGAGCTCTCTATGGATTGAAGCAAGCTCCAAGATCTTGGAATTACAGACTTGTAAAGTATCTCAATGATCTTGGATACCAAAGTTCAAAGGCAGATGCAAGTCTACTTATCAAGAGAACAGATGAAGGTATGATCTACATTTGTATTTATGTAGATGACATTATAATCACAGGTACCTTAGATGAAGGAATCAAGGAGGTAAAGAGATTGCTTGAAAAAGAGTTCAAGATAAGTGATCTAGGAAATTTATCATACTTTCTTGGAATGGAAATCACTTATACACATCATGGCATATATGTGTCGCAAGAAAGGTATCTTCTCAACTTACTGAAGAAGTTTAAATACCCACTAGGCTTTGATATGATGTGACATCCTCTATGAGCTCTCCTTCATTTGAGCTCAATTTGTGATTAACCTCCATTGGAGTACTTGCAATCTTACAATCTTGCATCTTGAATTTTTCCAACATGTCCTTAATGTACTTTCTTTGAGTGAGAAACAAACCATGATCTTTGTAGACAACTTCCAATCCTAGGAAATATGTAAGTGAACCCAAATCACTTATCTTGAATTCTTCTCTCATTTGTTCTTTGATTCTTCTCATGCCATCTGTATCATTTCCTATAAGTATAATATCATCTACATATACACATAAGTAGATGACCTCAGAATTACTCTTTTTAATAAAGAGTGATGGATCTGCCTTGCTTGGTTGAAAGTCTTTGTCCTGCAAGAATGAAACAAGTATGTAGTTCCAAGGTCTTGGATCTTGCTTGAGACCATACAATGCATTGTTAAGTTTACATACATAATCAGGATACACTTGATTCTCAAAACCAGGTGGTTGTGCCATATACACCTCTTCTGTTATCCAACCATTAAGAAATGCATTCTTTAAATCTAATTGGAGTGTCTTCCAATTATTGGAAGAAGCAATACTAAGCAAAACTCTGATTGTAGGCATATTTGCCATATGGGAAAAAGTTTCTTCATAATCAACTCCTTGAGTTTGTGCAAAGCGTTTTGCTACAAGCCTTGCCTTATACCTATTTATAGAACCATCAGAATTCTTCTTGAGTTTGTAGATCCACCTTGAACCTATTATCTTCATGGATGAAGTCTTGGGAACTAAATCTCAAGTGTTGTTTTCCTCAAGTGCTTCAATTTCCTCCTTCATTGCATGCTTCCATTCTGGTTTTACCTTGACTTCTTCAAATGATGAGGGCTCCTCTTGATTTATATCATGTGCTATGTAGCTAGAATGCTTAGTAACTAGAGAGGTGTCAAAACCATACCTTTCTGGCTTTCTCTTTTCCCTCATAGATCTTTTTAGGCCATCGTGTGATGATTCTGCCTCTTGTCCAAGTTCCTACAATTTTGCTTTACCTTTAGACTTCCATGCCTTGCTCTTTTCCATCTGAGATTCTTCATCATCTTCTGAGGTGTCTTGCTCTTCAATCTTAGATTGATTTTCTTTAACAAGCTTTGGAAAATCATCTTCAAGATCATATGGCAAATTGACCTTCCTGCATGAATCCTCATACCATGAATTTGTTGACGTGGCAAGAGCTTGAAGACTAAGCTGCGGAATTTGCCATGCCACAAGAACCAAACTAAAGTGATGTTAGAACACCTCTATAATCATCAATAGCTTAGCAACCTTCTGAAACTGAAAACTTTATTACTGTGTTTAGTGAAATCTGATAATTCACTTTACAAAAAACTTCGCCTTTTCTTCAGGCTTCAATTCTGATCTGATTTACTTCAATCTTTATAATTCTTTGTTTGCTTACTGTTAGATATTCTTTTCGCCACTTAAAAGTGCCAAAATTGTGTTTTGAAACTCACCGAAATACCACCAGAACTTCACCGGACTGTTACCGGACTATCACCATAATCTCACCGTAATGTTACCGGAATCAACGGCAATTCTATTTGTGGTTACTTCAAATGGTTTTAAATGAAGTACCTGAGCTTCCTTCAGGGAATGAACTTTATTGGAAGTTTGAGAAAAAAACTTCACCAGTTCTGGATGCCTTTACGATCAGACACAAGTATCTCAAAGGGACCATAAAAGAAGGACTTTATTACCCTTATGTATCTAATTTAGGATTAACGTTATTCTCTGATGCATATTGGGTTGGCCCCAAGGAAGATAGAAGGATCACTTCAAGATATCTCACTTTTGTAGGTTCAAAGCTTATTTCATGGTCATCCAAGAAACAACCTACAGTTGCTTCCAAAGAGTCTGAATATAGAGGTCTTGCCATAGCTACTCAAGAAGCTATGTGGATGAAGACACTATTCACAGATCTTGGATTGAAATTTGACTCCAACTATTTCTAGTGACAACATGAGTTCTATTCGCTTAGCTGCTAATCCAATTTTTCATGCAAGGACTAAACATATTGAAGTTCATTATCACTATGTAAGAGAGAAGGTTCTGAGCAAGGAAGTTCAAATATCATATGTGTCCACTCATCAACAATGTGCATATATTCTAACCAAAGCAGTGGATGGTACAAAGCTTTGCAAATTCAAGGCTATGATTGGGTTACAAGTAATTCTTGAAGATTGAAGACCTCAAGAATACTTGACTTGAGGAGGAGCTGTTGGAGAAAGTCTATGACAAGCCTAAGTATTGGCTTGAGTCTCACAAGCTCAAAGGAGAAGTTTTTAAGTGAAGACAATGAATGAAGATTGAAGAGTTCACTTGTGAACTATCTCTTGTAATTCATTGAACATTTACGTGATGTAAAAGTGAAGAATCAAAAGTGTTTGAATCCACTTGATGATTAGGCAAAGAGAACTCCACATACTCATAATTGAGTTAGTTAGAATCTATCACTAAAAATAAGGGAAAGTGATTTAGGTGAGCTCCTATTCAAATTCAAAGTTTGGCCCCAACTCTCACTATATATGCATATATTTTTTAGTCACGAGAACAGAGCCTCAATCTTCAGAGCTTATTGCAAGATCAATGTGTGATCTCAAGGCACACATGTACCAGTAAGTCATTGTACTATTCACTCAATATAGAATTGATTTCATGATCATTTATTGCCATATTGTCAAGTCTATGTGTATGTACTCCTCTTTGTCACAATCTCTCAGTTTTTAGTCAACTTGTAGAGCAAATTTCTATGAGCATGAATCATCTTTTTCTGATCTTTAAATTATTATTGGTAGCTCCCTAAGTATACTATCATATTCCAGAGTTTCATCTCGATTGGATCTATGTGCTATGAGCAATAAACTTTTAAGCTTGACTATGTATAGATGTGTATTGCTTCCTGAAAAGTCGGGTTGACATAGGTGAATTGCTAAATTCATTTCTCATCATATGGTTCATCATTTTCAGTGAAATAACTTGTAGTAGGCTACTTTGCTTCCTAATTAGATTCCTCTAAAATATCTCTAGTCAATCTTGATCAGAGAAGGATTATTGAGTAAAACACTAAGAATCACAATTCAAAAATACGTTCTACCTAGTTGACTTTTAGTCAAGCTTATCTGTTTTGAATCAACTTTTGCAAGTGATCTTCCAAGGTACATATGGTCTCAAGTATACTCATTGAAAAGACCAAAGGGCCCAGAACACATTTTTGGAGTTTATTTGGCTGGTGTAGTGCAAGGATTTTGATGAGACGTTTTCACTCACATGTTGAATGACCACCGTTTGTAGTATACGTGCACTTACAACTCATGATGACTTACATGAAGAAGTGTATGTATTTCAACCTCGTGGTTTTGTGCAAAAAGGGCATGAAAAAAAAAGTGTGCAGGTTGAAAAAGGCATTACATGGTTTGAAGCAAGCACCAAGTGCTTGGTATGAAAAGATACATGCCTACTTGATTGTAAATGTTTTTGAGAACTGTTGGGAATTGAACTCACAACCTCCCACTTAGGAGTGTGATGGGCTAACCAAAAAGCCATGGTTAAGGATTACTTCCTAATCCTCCCTCTTAGGGCATTTTTCAACGATCTCTTGCTAAGGTTATGTGAAATTCCTTCACCTTGAGCATTTTTCACAATGCTAACTTTTGATCCCTTCAATCTAGCTTCAGCCCCTTCCCATGTTCGAGCACGTCCACCAACCCCAATTTCTAGTGCATGGATCTATTTTGGACTTATCCAACCCGCCTCTCATGCCCATGCACCTTTATCTGTGGCCTCTATCAATCCCGATTTCTAGTGCATTGATCTATTTTGGGCCTCTCTAGCCCGTTCGTGCACCTTCATCCGTGGCCAATTTCAAATTCACTCGTGATCAAGCACTTCCCAAGTGCCCATCTATGTGGCTTCTTACCTCCATCTTGCTCAATTTCCTCAACTAGGCTTTGATACCAATGTTAGGAATTGAACTCACAACCTCCTAGCTAGGAGTGTGATGGGCTAAGCACTTGCTACTAAGGTTATGTGACAAGAATAGTCCAACTAAGAGCACCTCATATGTTAAGCATGCAAATGATGTACTTCTGATCATTGTTGTGTTTGTTGATGATATGCTTCTCACTTGTCCTGATGAGGATCATATTGCTGAATTAAGGTTGATTTGCATGCCTCTTTTGAGATGTCAGATTTGGGGCATTTGCATCATTATTTGGGCATTCAATTTATGCATCTTGATGAGGGAATAGCTTTGTGTCAGACAAAATATATTGACACATTATTGCAATGTTTTGATCTCGAAGATTGCAAACCTATTGCCACTCCTATGGAAACTTGTTTAGGATTGAGGCTTCATGATGGTAGAGATGCATTTGATGTCATTCTCTATCAACAAAGTATTTGATGCATGATTTACTTATGCATTACTCGGCCTGAAATTCAGTTTGTTATCTCTTTGATGAGCAAGTTTATGCATTGCCCAAGTGTCAAGCATTGGCAGGCAGTTAAGCACATCTTTCACTACTTGAGTGGTACTCGGATTCTTGGATTGTTTTATCCCAAGGAGGGATCATTACCACTAGATTTACATGCTTCATCTGACTCAAATTGAGCTAGTTGTTATGACACTCATGTGACCTCCATGGGTTTTTTCTTCATGCTTGGTAACTCAAGCATATCTTGGTTGACCAAGAAGAAGCCTATAGTGGCCACTTCACTTCTAGTTGTGAGGCTAATTATAGGGCAGTTTTCACAGTGGTTGTCGAGTGTGTGTGGCTAAGATGCCTTTTGATCGACTTGGGTGTTGCTCAATCTTGTGCCACCACGATCTTCACTGAAAGTGATAGCGCATTGGCAATTTCAAGGAACCCTATGTTCCATGCTTGCACTAAGCACATTGAGGTGCACGATCATTATTTCATGGAGAGGTTCTCAGTTGGAGACATCAATTTGGCATATATGTCCACACAAGATAATGTTGTAGACCTTTTCACAAAGGCCCTGCCTAGGGATAAATTCGAAGCTTTCTCCAAAGCTTTGGCTTACATCCATTGGTGCATTGATCTCTTTCCACATAGCTTGGCACTTCCTTATACATAAG
>CM035439.1:86179511-86184511 GCA_020310875.1 Ceratopteris richardii | reverse complement strand
GCAAAGCATTTGACACTGTTCCCAGGGAACGACTCTTCAGACGACTACTTGATATCGAAGCTCCAGAGGAGATGATATGGGGGATCTACGCCTTATACGAGAGTATCTGGGCGAGTCAGATATCCGGGGGGCTTATCTCATTCACTTGATAGCACTATCGGGGTGAAGCAAGGATGCCCTCTTTCACCCACCCTCTTTGGTCTCTACATTGATGAGATAGTGGACTACATACAGTAGCAGGGGGGTGATGGCATTGAGGTACACGGGTCCACTGTCCATATTCTTTTATACGCTGATGATATTGTATTGGTTTCAGAGTCTGCAGAAGGTCTACAGCATCATCTACATGGCCTAGATGACTTTTGCAGACACAGAGGGTTATCTGTGAACCTTGGTAAAACCAAGGTCATGATCTTTCATACATCAGCACAGGTACGCAGACATAATTCATTCACAGCAGCAGGTGGACCGATTGAGGTGGTCGGATCATATATTTACTTGGGAGTGACATTTACAACAGCACCAGGGGTCTTCTCTATGTCTCAGGTAGCCCGTGACCGTATCACACGTGGGTATGCAGCACTAGCTTTGATGGAGAGACAGTGCCACCACACATATTTTCAGGAGCCCCGCACAAAGGGGTGGCTCTTCGACACTTTGGTTACGCCAGCGCTCATGTATGGGGTAGCCATATGGGGACCAGGATTAGCTACATCAGTATGGATAGCATTAAAGAGGCCACAGATCCTCATGATTTCCAGACTTATCCGCAGCAAGCCTTCAGTACCACATGATATCATTAGAGCAGAGCTCGCTGCACCACCGATGCTAGTTGAGGCACTCTTCCAAACAGTATGCCTATTACATAGACTCCGGAGCATGGATAGAGAGCGCATTGCTTATCGTGCTTTCCAGGCATCACGTGATATGGCATTAGCAGGCGACACATCCTCATGGTATGCACAGACACGAGACTGGTTGGCCCACCATGGCTTTGATATAGACAAGCTACCACCACTACAGCACGACTCACATGCACCCACTTACTCGCTCTCTCATCAAGAGAGGAATAGGGTCATTCCTCAGGAGATATGGCATACCTACATACAGAGGACATGGGTGAGCCCTAGGGATACATTCCCACCGAAAATGCTCTATTATCGTGAGCATTTTCTACATATATCTGATGAGGGCTTCAGCGAGATTCCGAGGTACATGCAGACATATCTACCCCACCACCTTCGAGTAGTCATTGGGCAGCTTCGGGTTTCATCACATCAGCGGAGATCGAGGGCTCGGTCCAGGGGAGTCCCACGTGAGGAGAGGTGGTGTCCAGTATGCGAAACAGAGGTAGAGAGTGAGGAGCATTTTGTCATCAGATGCCCAGCATACTTAGACCTATGAGCACAGTTCCAGATAGAGAAGTCACTCCAGTTGTGCATGACTATGGGCGACCAGCGGTGCTTGGGACGCTTCCTCAGAGCAGCATACGAGAGGCGAGAGCAGTCACTACAGCCCACACATCAGCCACGGGTGAGTACCCAGCAGACCATTACCCAGTTCTTTCCGCGAGCTGAGCTACATCAGAGAGGTCCATCTATTGGGCTCACACTCCACCAGGAAGCCACACAGAGAGCACGGCGCCGACCATGCATGAGAGGATATCGTGACCACGACTATATTAGGAGGATATCTCACGCATCAGGACATCCCACGACCACATGATGGAGCATAGGCGTACCACTACCCGCTGGGTTGTCTTCCTTCAGGAGGCACTCATACCACCACCGATGTACCACATACTACACCCACCTCCACCCATCACCAGCAGCTAGGGTGTTTACTCACATTATGGATCCCTCATGTATTAGGTGGCCACTATCTGCTGAGTCAGAGCCACGTCTCTCCCTCCCCAGCCTTTTCTAGCCCTATATCGCTTTGTGTAGCGATATACTTTTTATTTCATTCATCTTCTACACAGGGTTACTACTTGTACATGGTTTTTGTCTCATAGGCCAAGTTTGGCCTCCAGAAGACGTTAATATGACTTTCTTTCTTCTTTCTTTCTTTCTCCCCCCACCATCACAACCATCATCAATCGCCTCTCAAAACTCAAGAAAGAAGTAGAAACATACCATAAGGAGAAGGAAACATGGAAGAAAGAGAAAGAAGAGTGAGAGAGGGACAGCAAGAAAGAAAAAGAAGAATGAGCTAAAGAGAGAGCAAACATGAAAGAGGAATGGGAGCTCCTCAAAGCTTCAATGGTCTCTCTCACACCCAAAGAGGGAGAGATTAATATGAACAAGAAGAAGCTCTCAAAGAAGAACTCACAAAAGCCTTGATCGCAAGCATGGAAAACAAGTTAGAAGCTACCAAAGAAGTGTTGATCGACATAGTGAAGAAGAACATCAAAAAAGAATCCAAAGAAGAAGCACAAAAGGAAGAAGGCCTCATCGTGCACACTACCATTGAGGAAGGAAAGATAAGACATACCCGTCCTCTCAATGTACACTCACGAGCATTGTAGAAAAAGAAGGCTCTACTCTCGAGTCCGATGGGAAGACACTATGCAAGATACTCGGCTAGCCCCCCCCCCCCCCCATTCATCAAGTCTTGGAGAACGGGGCAAGATCCCACAAAGAAGAGAGCTCTCATTCTACACTTCCCTTCCGAAAATGTAAGATCCACTTTCCTACGCAAGAAGGTGATTTTGAGAGCACTTGATGGCCCCCCCATCTACCTTGATGATAATCTCAGACCCATGCAAGTAGCACATCGCCGTGCATGCATGCCGAGAGTACACCAAGCTCGCAAAGAAGGAAAGAAGGCTTCATACAGAGATGGTCGTGTCATCACTGATGGCAAGGCCATCCCATAAGGATTCGAAGCCTGTGAGACACTCAAGGAGATACACCTTATAGTTGGGAATTGCAATGGAGATCTATGGACATACCCAGAGAGGTTGGAAGAGGTGCGCAGAGACAAAGACATCATTATGTTGACAGACACACCTGAGAGCCGAGATCGAAGCCTACCTCGAGTCCACAGATTCTAGTGGGAGTCCACATACAGAGACTGTATATGTCAACACACCACCAGAGGATCTGGAGGAGTTGCCATACTCTTCAAAAATGGACTTCAAAGCAGGATACAGATAGCCGCACATGATTCACAGGCCAAATATCTTTGGATTCGATTCCAGCTCTCACAGGAGCGGATCATCTTCATAGCGTTATGCTACTTTGCTCCTAGCTCGCGGTTCGCTATCATAGATAGAGAGGAGGACTAACCATACACTTGCTTGTCAGAGGAGATTACAAAGTACTCTACATTAGGAGAAGTCTTCCTTATGGGAGACTTCAATGCAAGGACAGGCGATGATCAGTGTGAGATATTTGACCCAGAAAACCCACAGATATTGCATACCATAGAGGATGAGTCTACATCTCGAGCTTCAGCTAACTCTACACACACTCACTATGGCGCTCACTTACTCAAAATGGGCTCTCGACATAATCTCGTTATCTATAACAGCATGGCTCAGTGGCCTACCTCAGGAGGATTGACATGCATACCACACTCAGTCACAGATGGCAAGGGAAGTACAGTAATTTACGTCATGGGATCTAGAGAGGCCATCCATCGACTTAGCTCATTCACCATCCCACCCATACCCATTGGGGTTGATCACACATGCCTCGCGCTCTCCCTCAAGGGCGACACCCCTACACACACACCCGTAGCACGCATCCCACACACCACCATCCACTTCACACATGAGCTAGCTCACATATATGCGGCTCAAGTCATCCTGACACTCCACTATCCCTACTCACCTCATAGATAGCATCAGTCTTTCAGACATAAGCCATCAGCTCCTTCCCACACACCATCCATTTTGTTCACACACCTCCTCCCAGGACTATGCCACAACATCGGTGGTATGATGAGGAATGCAAAGTTCTTTACCGCCACGAGCTCAGCGAGCATTGGGAGGGATCACATAGAGAGGCCAGGGGACGGATGAAGACTCTCACACGTCGAAAGAGGCGAGCCTTTGAGGAGGCACAAGAGCTTGAGCTATACCATCTTTTTATGGGTATGGACAATGTTGCAACATGGTGTACCCTACGAGAACCACGCCCAATCACACCTATTGGAGACCTACACATATGACATGATTATGCTGAGAGACTATATGAGGTACTTGGGCAACCTCCCATTACCCAACCACTTGAGCCTCGCCCTACTAGTTCTTCTCTCTTCACAGCAAAGATGGTTGAGAGAACCATAGGACGACTACGACATGGACATTTGGCAAACCATACGGGATTGCCGAGCGATCATCTCATATATGCAGCCTCCACTAAATCCCTGTTGATTGCACATGTCTTCAATTGGCCTATAGGGGAGGGCTTCCCAGAGGAGTGGACTAGGCACACCATTGTGCCTATCCACAAATCTGGCAACACCCTCGATCCAGGGAACTACAGAACCATCATGATTGGCCACAGCATGGCCAAACTATATGGTGCCATACTTGAGGCGGAGCTCTGCTCATATGCAGACTGAGGGGATACGAGCACGAGGCGAGGCAGGTTTTCGACGAGCTTTCTCTATTATTGATCACATCTTCATTTTGCGCTTCCTCATTGATGGGGCAAAGGTACAGAAGAAGAGATTATATTGCTACTTTGTGGACTTCCGCAAAGCGTTTGATACAGTGCCACGAGAGAGCCTCTTCCGACGCCTCCAAAGCTTGGGAGTACCATCAGGGATGATTTGGGCCATCTATGCACTCTGTGAGCAGGTGACCGGGAGGGTACAGTGTCCAGGAGGTATGTCTGAGGCCATTGCTAGCACCATCAGTGTTAAGCAAGGTTGTCCACTCTCCCCCACTTTATTTGGTCTCTACATCGACGAGATTGAGGACTACATTCTCCGAGCCAGAGAATGTAGTCCAAGAGGTATGTCTGAGGCCATTGCTAGCACCATCGGTG
>CM035439.1:86152011-86177011 GCA_020310875.1 Ceratopteris richardii | reverse complement strand
GCCACAGGTACGTATGATCTCGCGATTATTTCGTGGGAAACAGTCGGTGCCACATGACATCATCAGGGCAGAGCTAGCTGCACCACCCATGGCAGTAGAGGCACTATTCCAGACTATCTGCTTTATTCAGAGGATTAGGGACCTCCCTACAGATAGACTCACACACAGAGCTCTTGAGGCATCTATACAAATATCAGAGTTAGGATATGAGAGAGCTTGGTACACTCAGGTTAGAGTCTGGTTTGATAGTCATGGACTTGATATGGACAGATTGCCGCCTTTTCAGTATGACCCAGACTCACCTCACATCCACCTCTCTCGTCGTGAGAGGAATGTTGTGCTCAGACAGGATCTCTGGCAGCTCTACATTAGTCAGACATGGCACACACCACACATGGGATCGAGACTATCGCACTATCGAGACCAGTTCATAGACATACTAGCTGACGGTTTCATCCAGCGACCACGCTACATGGATACTCACATGCCTCATAGCTTGAGGGTAGCGATTGGCCAGCTGAGAGTCTCATCACACCGACTCGAGATTGAGACGGGCAGAGCCGCAGACATTCCCAGAGAGGAGCGGATATGCAGAGTATGCAGAGTAGAGATGGAGGATGAGGAGCACTTTGTATGCAGATGTAGCGCATATGATGGCATCAGAGGCAGATACGAGACTCTGTTTGCAGGGCAGCCCACCCTCCGAGAGATCATGGACTCTAGAGACCAGCGACAGCTCGGGCGATTCTTACTAGAGATACAGAGTCACAGAGATTCCCTACTCCAGCCTACTGTAGCACTCCATACAGGAGGGAGACAGAGTCAGCTCACTGACTTCTTTATTCCACGACGTGCTGCAGCCCTCCCCCCCTCAGCCCACATATCGAGCGGGGTGACTCTTCAGCAGGCTCAGATATCTCGAGCTAGGAGACGACCCCGTGATATAAGATATCGGGCCCCGAGACTTCACCGACACCAGATTGCGGAGATCCAGGATTGTGACCATCGCGCCATGGAGGAGAGACGATCCCAGATGATGGCCGATCCCGTTGCAGCCATCAGGGTGGCCCTGACTCCACCTCCACCTATGTATCACATATTACATCCCACCCACTAGCACAGGATGGAGCTAGTTAGTCGTTTTAGATGCATTCTCATGGTTGTTGTACTACCCTTTTGCATATAGACTATCATAGATATCGCACTCCATACACCCCCCACCACTTTCATGGGTATCCCCACATGCACACTACGGAGATCTATATCAGCTTAACCAGTTTCTTTTCAGCACTTTTATCTTTTCTGATTGACAGAAGATACACCCATGTACATCGATTTGTCTCATAGGCCGAGTTCGGCCTCCTAATAGACGTAAAAACACTTTCTTTCTTTCTTTCTTTCTTTCTCTCTCTCACTCTCTCACTCACTCTCTCTCTCTCTCTCTCCATCGCGCATCGGGCGCGCTCCCGTCTTCATCGCAAGTCTTTGGGCTCAGCACACTGAGCATTTTTTTCTCATCTTCGAATGCAATGAGCGCTACGGCTAAGAAGGACGATTTGATGAAAATGGAGGACAAACTAACCATAGCTATCAAAGAAAACAAGAAGATGGTGGACTCCACTATCACGGCCATCATCAACCGCCTCTCAAAGCTCGAGAAAGAAGTAGAAACATATCACAAAGAGAGGGAAGCATGGCAGAAAGAGAAAGAAGAGTGTGAGAGGGAGAGAAACAAAGAAAAAGAAGAATGGGCTAAGGAAAGGGCAAACATGAAAGAAGAATTGGAGCTCATCAAAGCTTCAATGGTATCTCTCACTATCGAAGAGGGAGAGATTCATATGAACACGACAGAAGCTTTAAAAGAAGAACTCACCAAAGCTTTGACCGCGAGCATGGAAAACAAATTAGAAGCCACCAAAGAAGGATGGATCGACATAGTGAGAAAGAACATCAAAAAAGAAGCCAAAGAGGAAGCACAAAAGGAAGAAGCACTCATCGTGCACACCACCATTGAAGAAGAAAAGATGAGACATGCCCGTCGTCTCAATGTACGCATCACGGGTATGGTAGAAAAAGAAGGCTCTACACCCGAGTCCGACGGGAAGACACTATGCAAGATGCTCGGCTACAAAGAGGACTCCCCTCCATTTATCAAGTCTTGGAGAATGGGACGAGACCCCACGAAGAAGAGAGCTCTCATTCTACACTTCACTTCAGAAGATGTAAGATCTACTTTCCTACGCAAGAGGGTGATTCTGAGAGCACTTGATGGCCCCCCCATCTATCTTGATGATGATCTCACACCCATGCAAGTAGCACACCGCCGTGCATGCATGCCGAGAGTACACCAAGATCGCAAAGAAGGAAAGAAGGCTTCATACAGAGATGGTCGTGTCATCATTGATGGCAAGGCCATCCCATAGGGATTCGCGGCCTGTGAGACACTCGAGGAGATACACCTTGCAGTTTGGAACTGCAATGGAGACCTATGGACACACCCAGAGAGGTTGGAAGAGGTGCGCAAAGGCAAAGACATCATTATGCTCACAGAGACACATGAGAGCCCGGACCGGGGCCTACCTCGAGTCCACGGTTTCCAGTGGGAGTCCACATACAGAGAGTGTACACGTCAGCATACCACCAGAGGATCAAGAGGAGTAGCCATACTCTTCAGAGATGGACTTCAGAGCAGGATACAGATAGTCACACGTGACTCACAGGCCAGATATCTTTGGATTCGACTCCAGCTCTCACAGGAGCGGATCATCTTCATAGCTTTATGCTACTTTGCTCCCTCTAGCTCGCGATTCGCTATCATAGATCGAGAGGAGGACTCACCATAACTTGCTTGTCAGAAGAGATTACAGAGTACTCAGCACTAGGGGAAGTCTTCCTTATGGGAGACTTCAATGCCAGGACAGGCAATGATCAGTGTGAGATATTTGACCCAGAAGACCCACAGATACTACGTACCATAGAGGATGAGTCTACAGCTCGAGCTTCAGCTGACTCTACACACACTCATTATGGCACTCACTTACTCAGACTAGGCTCTCGACATAATCTCGTTATCTATAACAGGATGGCTCTATGGCTCAGTGGCCTACCTCAAGAGGATTGACATGCATGCCACACTCAGTCACAGATGGCAGGGGAAGTTCAGTAGATTACGTCATGGGATCTAGAGAGGCCATTCACCTACTTACCTCATTCACCATCCCACCTATACCCATTGGGGCCGATCACGCATACCTCGCTCTCTCCCTCAAGGGAGACACCCCTACACGCACACCCGCAGCACGCATCCCACACACCACCATCCACTTCACACACGAGCTAGCTCACATATATGCGGCCCAAGTCGAGAAGGGTCTTCTCTTGCTTCACCTTGACACTCCACTATCCCTACTCACCTCACAGATAGCATCAGTTCTTCAGACATCCGCCATCAGCTCCTTCCCACACACCATCCATTCTGGTCACACACCCCCTCCCCCAGGGACTATGCCACAACATCGTTGGTATGATGAGGAATGCAGAGATACCTACCGCCGACTACGAGCTCAACGAGCATTGGGAAAGATCACAGAGAGACAGGCCACAGGACAGATGAAGACTCTCACACGTCGGAAGAGGCGAGCCTTTGAGGAGGCACAGATGCTTGAGCTATATCATCTCTTTATGAGTATGGACAGTGCTGCAGCATGGCGTACCCTACGAGAGCCACGCCCGACCACACCTATTGGGGACCTACACACATGGCATGATTATGCTCAGAGATTATATGAGGTGCCTGGGCAGCCTCCCATTCCCCAGCCACTTGAGCCTCGCCCTACTAGTTCTTCTCTTTTCACAGCAAAGATGGTTGAGAGGGCCATAGGACGACTGCGACATGGACGTTCGACAGACCATACGGGATTGAAGAGCGAGCACCTCATATATGCATATGCACTATAGCCCCGTTGATTGCACATGCCTTCAATCGGGCTATAGGGGAGGGCTTCCCAGAGGAGTGGACTAGGCACACCATTGTGCCTATCCACAAATCTGGCGACACCCTGGATCCAGGGAATTACAGGACCATCATGATTGGCCACACCATGGCCAAACTATACGGAGCCATACTTGAGGCAGAGCTCAGCTCATATGCAGAGACTGAGGGGCTACGAGCACGAGGCCAGGCAGGTTTTCGGCGAGCTTTCTCTACTATTGATCACATCTTCATTTTGCGCTGCCTCATTGATGGGGCAAGGGTGCGGAAGAAGAGACTATATTGCTGCTTTGTGGACTTCCGCAAAGCTTTCGATACAGTGCCACGAGAGAGGCTCTTCCAACGCCTTCAGAGCTTGGGAATACCATCAGGGATGATTTGGGCCATCTATGCACTATGAGCAGGTGACCGGGAGAGTACAGTGTCCAGGAGGTATGTCAGAGGTCATTGCTAGCACCATCGGTGTTAAGCAAGGCTGCCCGCTCTCTCCCACTCTATTTGGTCTCTACATCGATGAGATTGAGGACTACATTCTCCGAGCTGGAGGAGAGGGTGCAGACCTCGCAGGTACACCTATCCACATTTTATTATATGCCGATGACATTGTCTTGATTTCAGAGTCACCCGATGGATTACAGCACCACTTGGATGCCCTCGATGAGTTTTGTACACAGAAGGGCTTGACAGTAAACCTTGGCAAGACCAAGGTCATGATCTTCCACACCTCCCCCTTGGTGAGGAATGGAGCAGAATTCACAACCGGCGGTGGACAGATTGAGGTGGTCACTTCCTATGTCTACCTCGGAGTCACATTCACGAGCTCACCTGGCCCCTTCAGCATGAGACAGGCAGCCACCGATAGACTCACACGAGCATATGCAGCTTTAGCCATGTTAGAGCGGAGATGTCACAAGGCACACTTCAAGGAGCCCCGCACGAAGGGGTGGCTATTTGACACACTAGTTCGACCAGCTATGATGTATGCTGCGACAGTTTGGGCCCCAGGCCTCACAGCCACCCAGTGGAGTGCGATCGAGAGGCCCCAGGTACGTATGATCTCGCGACTATTTCGCGGGAAACAGTCGGTACCACATGACATCATCAGGGCAAAGCTAGCTGCACCACCCATGGTAGTAGATGCACTATTCCAGACTATCTGCTTTATTCAGAGGATGAGGGAGCTCCCTACAGACAGACTCACACGTAGAGCTTTTGAGGCATCTATACAGATATCAGAGTCAGGATATGAGAGAGCTTGGTACACTCAGGTTAGAGTATGGTTTGATAGTCATGGGCTTGATATGGACAGATTACCGCCTTTTCAGTACGACCCAGACTCACCTCACATCCACCTCTCCCGTCATGAGAAGAATGTTGTGTTGAGACAGGATCTTTGGCAGCGCTACATTAGTCAGACATGGCACACACCACACATGGGATCGAGACTATTGCACTATCGAGACCAGTTCTTAGACATCCTAGCAGACGGTTTCATCCGGCGGCCATGTTACATGGATACTTACATGCCTCATAGCTCGAGGGTAGCGATTGGCCAGTTTGAGAGTCTCATCACATAGACTAGAGATTGAGACGGGCAGAGCCGCAGACATTCCCAGAGAGGAGCAGGTATGAAGGGTTTGCAGAGTAGAGATAGAGGATGAGGAGCACTTTGTATGCAGATGCAGCGCATATGATGGCATCAGAGGTAGATACGGGACTCTATTTACAGGGCAGCCCACCCTCCGAGAGATCATGGACTCTAGAGACTAGCGACAGCTCGGGCGATTCCTACTAGAGATACAGAGTCACAGAGATTCCCTACTCCAGCCTACTGTAGCAGCCCATACAGGAGGGAGACAGAGTCAGCTCACTGAGTTCTTTATTCCACGACGTGCTGCAGCCCTCCCCCCTCAGCCCACACACCGAGAGGGGTGACTCTTCAGCAGGCTCAGGCTGCTCGAGCTAGGAGACGACCCCGTGCTAGAGGATATCGGGCCCCGAGACATCACCGACATCAGATTGCAGAGATCCAGGCTCGTCACCATGGTGCCATGGAGGAGAGACGATTCCAGATGATGGCTGATCCCGTTGCAGCTATCACGATGGCCCTGACTCCACCTCCACCTATGTATCACATCTTACACCCGCCCATTAGCACAGGATGGAGCTAGTTAGTCGTTTCAGATGCATTCCCATGCTTGTTGTACTACCCCTTTGCATATAGACTGCCATAGATATCGCACTCCATACACCCCCCCCCCCCTTTCATGGGTATCTCACACACGCATTTCACGGAGATATGTATCAGCTTTACCAGTTTCTTTTTCAGCACTTTTATCTTCTCTGATAGACAGAAGATACACCCATGTACATCGATTTGTCTCATAGGCCGAGTTCGGCCTCCTAATAGACGTAAAAACAGTTTCTTCTTCTTCTTCTTCTTCTTCTTCTTCTTCTTCTTCTTCTCTCTCTCTCTCTCTCTCTCTCTCTCTCTCTCTCTCTCTCTCTCTCTCTCTCTCTCTCTCTCTCTCTCTCTCTCTCTCTCTCTCTCTCTCACTCACTCACTCACTCACTCACTCACTCACTCACTCACTCACTCACTCACTCACTCACTCACTCACTCACTCACTCACTCACTCACTCACTCACTCACTCACTCACTCACTCACTCACTCACTCACTCACTCACTCACTCACTCACTCACTCACTCACTCACTCACTCACTCACTCACTCACTCACTCACTCACTCACTCACTCACTCACTCACTCACTCACTCACTCACAACTTGCGCATATGAGAGAGGTAATGCCAGAGATTAGAGAGGCACGAGAGAAGGGAAAGCTAGCCTTCTACAGAGATGGTCGGTGGTGATTCTGAAGCGACGCACTACATGACGGTGCGAGACCTATGGGACCACATTGAAGATGGCTACTTGGAACTGTAATGGATCTATGAGGTTGGACATTGGTGCATTTGAGGAAAGTTTCAGAGATAGAGACATTGTTTTCTTCTCAGAGACCCACCACGTCCCTGGACAGTTGATGCCGCATGTGGTGGGATATAGATGGGAGACAGCCCACATGCTAAACGCGAGATCGGGACATGGGACTAGAGGGTCAAGAGGAGTAGCAGTGCTATTCAGAGAGGAGTTGCAACCACTACTACATATCGTACGGAGAGATGAGGATGCTCGATATATGTGGGTGAGGCTGAGAGCTGACACAGGTCGATTTTTATACATTGCCATATGTTACTTCCCTCCCAGTACGGAAGGTCACACAGGAAGCGGATTTATTGTAGCTTTGTGGACTTCCGCAAAGCATTTGACATGGTGCTGAGAGCTCGATTGATGCGCAGACTACAAGAGATGGGGTTCCGATAGAGTTGATGTGGGGGATTATGGCTTTGTACAGATCAGCGGTGGGACGAGTTTGCACCTCAGAAGGGGTATTTGATTTAGTTCACTCTACTATTGGAGTGAAACAGGGCTGCCCAGTGTCTCCTACTCTATTTGGTATGTATGTTGATGAGGTGTCTGATTACATTGACAGAGAGGGTGATAGAGGGGCCGAGTTGGCAGGGACATGGATCCCATTGTTGTTATATGCTGATGATATTGTTTTGATATCTGACTCACCGGAGGGTATGCAACGACACTTGGATGCTCTACACAACAGAGGATAGTGGTCTGTCTGTAAACCTTGGTAAAACCAAGGTTATGGTGTTTAACACCACACTGCAGTGGACCAGGAGATCATCACCTATTTTCACATATGGGTAGGAGGTTGTGGAGTATACAGATGCATACACATATCTGGGGGTAGTATTCACTGGACCGAGATTTTCCTTGAGGAGAGCAGTAGAGACTAGACTGACTAGAGCATCTGCAGCATTGGGAGGATTGGAGAAGATGTGCTCGCAAGTTCAGTTTCAGGAACCCAGGACAAAGTTATGGCTCTTTGATACTTTGGTTGCCTCTACTATGCTATATGGGGTCCAGGTTTGGGGACCTTCTATAGGTCAAGATGGGTGGAAAGTCATGGAGAGGCCCTTGGTATCTATGATCTCTAGGCTGATTAGAGCCAAGGCCTCCGTACCACATGATATCATTCGAGCGGAGCTAGTTGCTCCCCCTATTGAGATTGAGGCACTCACTAGAGCAGTCTCCTTTGTACGCAGCTCGTGGGACACTACCAAAGATAGATATACGAGGCTGGCCCTTGAGTCATCCAGACAGCTAGCCCTCCAGGGGGATACATCATGCTGGTTTGCACAGATGACATCATGGTTTCAGACACATGGTTTTACCATGGACAAGCTGCCTCCATTCCAATACTCTTTACAGACACCCCTGATGTACCTGACACGGGTGGAGATTACTAGACTCGATCTGATGCAGCTGGACACAAGGAGGACATGGATTGAGCCTACACAGGAGTTGGGTACGACCGTACAAAGATGGCTTTCTATAGAGAGAATCTTCTACACCTCACAACGAATGGGTTTGTGACTCGACCTAGCTATATGGATACACACCTTTCCCATGCCTTGCATTGTGCCATTGGCCAGTTGCACACATCCTCACATCAGCTTGAGATTGAGATTGGCAGATTCAGAGGGGTACCAACAGATAGCAGGATATGCCGTCTATGTCACCTAGAGCCAGAGACAGAGCTACATTACATATGTCATTGCACGGTATACTATGAGATACGGGGCCGTTTTCATTGTCTATTCAGAGAGGGTTTTGGGCCTCTATCTAGAGTCATGAGTTTTGAGGATCAGAGATGTCTTGGACTATATCTACTAGAGGTACACAGACATAGAGACACTCTACTCAGGAGAGCTGGAGGGAGACAGTCACAGAGACAGATTACGGATTTCTTTACACCAGACACTGGGCAGCTAGAGGTGCAGTCAGTAGAGCATCTAGTACAGAGCTCTGTCCACACTCATACAGTCCACACTCATACAACCACTACTGGCACTCTCATAGACCGAGCAGTGGAGCTAGGGAGATCTAGACGACCGAGAGTGAGAGGTGCTACACACTATCGACGGAGACTACAGCGGAGGATTCGAGCTGTACTTTTCAGACGCCCACAGTGCAGATGAGGATAGATCTCCAGCCTTGTATATCAGCACATCCCTCTTATGTATCAGCCCTTTGTTGTATTAGTCTTGGTGTTAGCCTTTTCACAGCTATTTTACATCTTTCATTTTCAATACCACTTCCTTTGGTACTCAGATTTTGTATCAGATTCACCAGTTTTGTAACTTTTGGTCTCATAGGTCATTTTGACCTTCTAAAGACGTAAATATATCATTTCATATATATATATATATATATATCATTTCATCTCTCTCTCTCTCTCTCTCTCTCTCTCTCTCTCTCTCTCTCTCTCTCTCTCTCTCTCTCTCTCTCTCTCTCTCTCTCTCTCTCTCTCTCTCTCTCTCACACACACATATATATGTGTGTGTGTGCATGTGTGTGTATGTATTATATATATATATATATATATATATATATATATATATATATATATATATATATATATATATATATATATATATATATATATATATATATATATATATATATATATATATATATGTGTGTATATGTGTGTATATATATATATATATACATACACACACACACATGCACGCGCACACACACACGTCTGTGACGTGTGCGCATGAAGAGATCCATTCAAATACGCTAGGACATAGCTCGTTGACTTTATCATAAAAGGCCATCAGCCTTGGACTTTTAATCCACATCTCACAGTCATCCGAAAATTCAAACATCTGAAAATTTAACCCAAGATCTCCACAAAAATTACCATATAAGAAAGACATACAATTGAGGTAAAAACAAATGTGAATGATAACCTTCCACATAAAATTTCCCTCTCAAATGTGCTAAGCTATGTTACCCTGGATTTTGACACACGAATTCATCAAAGTTCTGTTCTAGAGTCACTGGTCTTTGACTTTGAAGGCCCAGACCACCATCGATGAAGCCGCTCAGAAGCTTCCCATGCATGTTTTTTTGCAGATGCGACCACTTTCTGTGTACGTTTCTTGAGAGCTCCCAAAAGGGATTGTCCATCGTGGAGCAACTTTTTTGTTGCTGTAGCTTTTGGTTTTTGCTGCAACACAAAAATTTGGATGAAATCAGGTAGACAAGTAGATATTCCCTAGACACTTCTAAAAGGTTAATTAAAATCAAAGTTGGAAATTTGATAACACGATGTTTTGAGAAAAAGCATTATGAAACACAAATTTTATTTCAAAGTTACCTTCACTGGCATATCTTCATCATCTTCATCATCATCGTCATCATCATCATCATCTCCATTGAAGTTAGGCATCCCGTTCATAAGATCATCCTTAGAATATACTTTCATTCCAGGAGCTCCAGGCATATCCTAAAATCACACAATGTTCTTGTTTATTACACTTTCTGTAGCTAAATCATTCAAATTACATTCCTCATTCAAACAACAGCTACTTACACTCATAGATTTCATGATTCTCTCAATCTCAGCGTCTTTTGATGATTTTGGTATGAAGTCCTCACCTGGTACCCTATCCTACCATAAGCAACCGGAATAAGGTAAGATCCATTCACGAATAGAGATTATCCAAGACACAACATTGTACACATATATTTCAAGGCCATGACAAACAACATAGTTTAACAACATCCATCAAGAGGAATGACGCAGATACAGGCACTAAAAGTGTAATCAAGCTCACTCTCTGCCTTTTAGGCTCTAGCCAATATCAAAAGTCTTCCCTTGCAGCAACACACAACCTCAACAAGTGGGCATCCTGTTACAACTAACCTACATCAATAGAGCTAGTGAGAATGAGTCATGTACAATAATTGCTCATGATTGCCACCAATCCCATCACTTCTATTTCCATAACTTTATCTGGAAAAGATCATTATATTTGCATTGCTAATACGGGACCCTAACCATTCAGCAACACAATCAAATACTTTTCTACACATCAGCCTTTGCTAGAAAGTAAACAATCCACAATTTCTTAGTCCACACTTCCTCCTTTTCTTACCCATGGCATGGCTGTGTTATGTAAGACGCCTCCTACGTCTCATAAATCATTGAAGAAAATGTTATATGAGCCATAGGAGGTGAGAATCTCCTCTTATTAGGGCGTTGGGATATGAACGCCATGTGGCATTCATATGGTTGGCCATGTGTAACTATGCGTGGAGAAAGAAAGATAGATTGGTAGAGAATGACAGCGTGGTGGGGAGGAAGGATCGACACATGCATCTCTCATCGTTGGCGGAGGGTATCATCGTGCTCACGGGAGCCTTCTGCACGCTCTGACAAAAGATAGCCGAGGAGTTCATCAGGAGAAGGTCTCCACAGGCTGGTTGGGTTGCAAAATGAAGGTTTAATGCCTTCATATACCATTAATTTGTATGGATCATCACACAAACAACAATTCGATAAACAAGGGCAAACAAAGGAATGTCCTACATGCTACTGAACGAAAGTAGCAGTTATACTAGAAATTGTATGATACTGCACCACTGTTCTTCTTTCCATACACATAAGGTAGTTCACATAATAATTTCTCCCTTACAAACACACCTTTGGTACTGCAGGAATCTTTCCACGGCAAGATTCTGTCAGATCTTTGCAAAGGAAATTTGAAAGTTCTTCTACTGTTACAGTCCTTTTGAACATGAATTCTGCAACATCTGTATCATGGTAGCCTATAACCTGTCAAAATTAGATAGTAGAAAAAATGAGTGAAAAATTGAATCATAAGAAGGATAAATGACTGGTCTCACAAGATCAATCTTCATTTGCTTAAATCAATATACTTAACCTCCTGGCAAGTTTTTTCAATGGTCTTGCATTCTGTTTTGCATTCTCCTTCTTCCTCATGATAGACTAGCTTGAAGAATACAGAATAGACAAATTTAGTTTCATTCAGAAAGAGTTCAGAGCACATTATGCAAGTACATGAAAACAAACAAAATGAAAATGCAAACACTTGCACAGAAAAAACCAGCAACAGTCAATATTCTCTTCCAAACATGGTACTTCTGACTGGATTGGATGCATGTTAATGCAATTTCACTGCTCAAGCTCCAAGCTGCAGTCGCAAATATCCATTCATAGAACACAAACTCGTGTCAATGCAAATATCTGGAAATATGCCATCAAGCAACTCTGCAGACCTGGAAAAACAGTCTTCTCCACTTCATCCTATTTTAGACAATATGAAACCGTTGACATAGACTGATATGTAAAGGCAAAATGTGAGCTGATATTAAGTACATCACAATATTGATAAACAAGAATACACCTGGAAAACACAAAATCAACTATGCTTAGTTCACATATATTTGTAGATGTTCCGACATGGTGATAAGCCACATAAAGGAGCCCCGTTTTCTTTGGAAATCCCTTTTAGGATGTGCAAAGGAATACAGAGTATTTACCCCTTTGTTTTCATTATCATGGCACAGACTCTTGGAAAGAACGATACAGAAACACTATGGGGAAACCGATACAGAATCACTTTGGAGAAGTCGAATCAATTTTCTCACCCCACAGGCAGACAATGTGCACACAGATTTGTGTTATATGACCAGTATTTTACACATGTATGTCTTTGTATGTTTTCTTTTGGAGTTTTTCCCCCTTGTTGACAATGAAAAAGGGTACGCCAATCTCACACGATACAATGCTACACGTATGGCCTACAGAAACAGATTCCGAGAAAAACAACTCCCCCCCCCCCCAAAAAACAACCAAACCACCAGTTTAAAAAACTATACCAAGAAAAAAAAAAAAAAAAAAAAAAATCATCAACTAAGGAGAGCAGGTCTGTTGTAACACAATTTCAAAAAGAATCTCCTCCTGCTCCTACATAACTCCTATCCAAGGCAGTTAGGTGCGTTCAATTCAATGCGTTTAAGGTTCAAGTACCAAACCTTAAATGTGTGCAAGGTGCATTACATACGTATGTACATACATACATACATACATGCATGCATGCACGCACTCAAAAATTAGGAATCTTTTCTTAAATTCAAGAACTTCCCCTTAAATTTAGGCCTGCCTCCTAGAATTTAGGAAGCTCCTCTAAATTTCAAGAATTCCTCTGGAAATTTAGGCAGCATTTTAAATTCTAAGAGCTGTCCTAGAATTTAGGAGTCTCCCCTAAATCATAGGGGCTAAAATAACGTACCTTTTTGTCTAAGTTACCTCTCATAACCTAGATTTAAAAAATTACTTGATTTTGGAATTCTTATCCTCATAAAATTCAAAAAAAAAATCACTCCAAAATGCTTCACAATCTTCCAATTGCAAAATTGTGAAAGGAGAAATTTTGTCACCCTTATTTTCCAAATTGCCCACATGGGCTTCTTATCCATCGATTCCGTCATCCTTGACATTCTCAATCTTGCCAATGCTTGAATGCTGATTCTTGTTCTTGTCTACTTTCTAGCTCTAGTCTTGTCTAATCTAGCTCCCACTCTTCTTGTCTTTCTGGCTTATAATCTCTAGAGCAGAATGTTTAAAAGTCTTGTCTTTAAGCATGTCTATCTTTGTCAAGGGAGATCTTGTAATACTTATATCATTTCTATGGGGTTTGAGGTTGGAAGGTTAATCTTTGGATACACATTCACATTATTCTAAGGATTGTGGGTGCATCGAGGTTCTCAAGGATCCATAAGATCATTTTGGTGCTTTGCCCAATGACATTGGGAGATGGAGCACTTGGCTCATGTGTTTCACAGTACCGATTGTGATCGCAAATGAGCGTTGGATGTTTAAGGAGCATTTTTGGAAGTATGTGGAGATCACTGAGGAGTGCTATGCCTTGCCATGGGCTGTTTGTAGTTAGATAGTTGAGGGAACCTTTGTTGGAGGGATTTTCCCTTGATTGCTAATGGATAATAGAGGATCAAGGATGACTTGGTGCCTCTATCGGTTTATACAAGCTACTTCCACGATGCTATGCTTGCTAAGGGCTGAAGGGAGAGATCCATCTACCTCATCTTGTGGCTTGCGTGCCACAAGGATGAGATGTATCTCTTTGATAGTGGGTATTCTAGGGGATCTTTTTAGAGAATGGGATTGATGGATAGGCCTACCTCTCACCTTTGTGGTTTCAATGTTCATTGGTATGAAATTTACCTATAGGTTGACAATATAAGTCCTCGCTGAGTCCTAGCCCAAATAGTTTCTATATCTTTACATCATATTTATGGCTTCCTCGCGTGTGGATCACTTGTGCATGATTTGGATACGAGCTGATTGATTGGCATGGAGTACCCGTTGAGCTGAGGAGATGTGCTCAGGTGATGCAACAGCTGTGGTAATACCCCCCTTGGCTGAGTAGAAGGGCTGGAGGTGCAAGGAGCAGCCCACGCAGCAGATAGACAGAGATGGAGAGAGAGAAATTCGAATTTGGAGAGAGGCAGCTTGTTTGGGGGCTTCACTAAAGAAAGAAGTGAGCCCTAAGTTTATTTGAGTTCACTTTTATAGGACCTGGCCAAGTTCACATTGAACTTGGCCAAAAGAATAAATAATGAGTACATTAAGCCTTATAAAAGGCTTATACAAATGTGTACAAATAAGGGGGTCATTTAGGACCTTTACCCCAACAACCTCCCACTTAAAGGCATAAATGACGCCTTTAAGCTACGTGACTCCCACCATCTGTATACATAGCTCATGTTGTGCTTTAGACAAGCACTTAGTGAGAACATCTGCAAGATTCTGTGATGTATGAACCTTAACAAGTGTGATAAGGCCATCCTCAAGCACTTCTCGAATGAAGTGATATCGCACATCAATATGCTTAGTACGTGCATGAAACATGGCATTCTTTGCCAAACATATGGCACTCTGGCTATCACAGCCAAGCATAGGTGCCTTGTTTGACAAGCCAAACTCACTGCATAATCGTGCCAGCCATATGGCTTCCTTGGAAGCCTCAGTGGCTGAAATGTATTCAGCCTCTGTAGTGGACAAAGCAACAATCTTTTGCAGCCTTGAGCACCATGAAACAGCACCTCCTACAAGAGTGAATATGTATCCACTTGTGGATTTACGTGTATCCACATCACCAGCCATGTCAGAGTCACAAAAGCCTTTCAGCTCCAATGGGGCTTTGCCATAGCAAATGCATTTATTTTTGGTCCTCTTTAAGTACCTCAAAATGGACTTTATTGCTTTCCAATGAGCTTTGCCTAGATTGGCCATAAACCGGCTCACAACTCCCACTGAATGGGCAATGTCCGGCCTAGTTGCAACCATAGCATACATAAGTGAGCCACAAGCTGAAGCATAAGGCACAATTTGCATGTCATTGATTGCTTCTTGTGTTTTGGAACAATCTTCCTTGGAAACTTTAACATATGGCTGTCCAGCACCTTTTCAATGTATTTTTCCTGCGACAAATACAATATGTGCTGGTCCCTTTGTCTTCTAATCCTCACTCCAAGGACATGCTCTGCTGCCCCAAGGTCTTTCATTGAGAAAGCAGATTTCAGCTGCTGTTTAAGAGCATCAATGGTGTCTCTTTTCTTACCAGCAATCAGCATATCGTCAACATATAAGACAAGAATAATAGGGCTGCCATCTACATCAGTTTTCGTATACAAACAGTGATCAGCATGGCTTCTTTTATACCCTTGTTTGAGCATGAAAGCATCAAACTTCTTGTACCATTGTCTAGAAGCTTGTTTCAGTCCATACAAGCTTCTATTGAGCTTACATACCAAATGTTTCTTTCCAAGAATAACAAACCCCTCTGGCTGTTTCATGTAAAGCTCTTCATCAACATCACCATGCAAGAAAGCTGTATGTACATCCATTTGGTCTAATTCCAAATCAAGAGAAGCTACTATTGCAAATAACACTCGCAAAGTGGTCATCTTCACCACAGGAGAGAATACTTCTTGGAAATCTATGCCTTTGGTCTGGGCATATCCCTTTGCAACCAGCCTTGCTTTGTACTTGGGTTTTCCATCAACTGTTTTGATTTTATACACCCATTTGTTAGGAATGGCTTTCCTTTCTTTGGGTAATTCAACCAAATCCCAAGTATCATTAGCATGCAAAGCTTTAATCTCTTCCTGCATAGCAAGCTCCCACTTGCTGCTGTGTTCACATGCCTTTGCCTCTTTGTATGTGAGAGGCTCACCTTCATCTGTCAACAAAATGTAATGCAATGAAGGATCAAATCTACTCACATTCCTTCTAAGACCAGTAGATCTTCTCACCCAATGATCCACATTGTCAGGCAATGGGTCTACATCAGGTGGTATGATCAAATCATTATTATTATGCTGCTGTCCATTGTTTCCAGCACCATTTTCAGCATTATTATTCGGCTGCATATTCCCTTCAGGAGCCTCATTTTGCTGTCCAACATCTTCTGGCTCAAAAACCACTGGATCGTCAACATTTTCAGTCCTTTGTGGTGCATCCTGAGGGTCAAAATTGGACCTAACAGGTGGCTGGTCATGCTGAAATCTTACCCTTTTATGGTTATCTTTTGAGGCACAATTGTTTTGAAGCAGCCTTGCCTCATTAAAAACAACATCCCGGCTGCGTACAACCTTCTTGAGCTGAGGTATCCAAATCCTGTAGCCCATTTCACCTTCTTCACAATATCCCATGAAGAGGCCTTTAATGGACTTAGCATCAAGCTTGTTTCTCAGCTCAGACCTTATATGCACAAACGCCTCGCAGCCAAAGACACGTAAGTGATCATATGAAGCAGGTTTGCCAAACCAAACCTCTTCAGGGATGTCACCTTTTAAAGACATGTGAGGGGATCTATTGCACACATGTACTGCAGTTTTGAGTGCCTCTCCCCAAAATCCATGAGAGAGATTAGTTGTGGACAGCATGCATCTCACCCTCTCACAAAGTGTCCTATTGTAACGTTCAGCCACACCATTAGAAGAGGGGCTGTATGGAACAGTAAGCTCCCTCTTAATGGCGAAATGTTCACAAAATTTCTGAAATTCAGCACTTGTATACTCACCACCATTGTCCGTACGCAAGCATTTCAGCTTTCTACCTGTTTGGGTGGTCACAAATGCATGAAAACGCTTAAACGCAGCAAATGCTTCATCCTTTGATTTAAGCAATTTAACCCAAATTTTTCTAGAAAAATCATCAACAAAGGAGATGAAATATAAAGCACCCCCCATAGATTTGGTGGGCATGCTACATACATCATAATGAACAAGATCAAGTACAGAAGACTTACAAGACACATCAGAATAAAAGGAACGTTTTACTTGCTTTCCATATTGACATTCATTACAAAAGTCAAGCTTTGTGCCTTTAGCATCAAGCTTCTTTAAGTTACAAAGCCTAGTGAGACCCTTTTGGCTCATATGGCCAAGTCTCTTATGCCACAACTCCATATGAAAGTGAACTTCAGCCAAAGCAATGAACTTGCCTGATAAGGCCTTTCCATGCAAGCAATAGAGAGTTCCCTTTTTTGTGCCTTTCACAATCAGCCTTGAACCTTTAGTCATTTTCCATGATCCTTTCTCAAAGAGAATGCTATAACCATGCAAATCCATTTGACCCACAGAAAGCAAGCTCTTCTTGATCCCTGGTACATAACGCACATTATGCAAGACCAGCTCATTAGTGCCATTTGTAGCGAAATGCACTGTGCCAATACCCTCAATGGAACATGCATGATTGTTTCCAAGGTATACATGGCCATGGCTGCCTGCAATAAAAGTAGAAAAACACTCCTTGATAGGAGTCACATGGAATGAAGCACCAGAATCTACTATCCAAGTCTAGGCCAATGCATCATTGACGGTCAGCAAAGCATCTATGACATCACTAAGCACTCTTAGTGATTGACATGTCCTGTGCATGAACATTTAGAGAAGGATCAAATGCATGAGTGTCATCAGCTGAGAAAGTAGCGCATAAAATGTCCTCTGCATCTGACAGCTCCTCTATGACTACACTAGAAGCCACATTGGCCTTCTCCTTGCCTTTTGGCTGTCCTGTGCATCAGTCTTGTCTTCTTTCCTGTCCTTCTTCTTATCTCCAGAATTCTTCTTCCTATCAAGCTCTGCTTTGTAATAGCGGCAATCGGGTTTCTTGTGACCTTTCCTGCCACACTGATAGCATGTCACATCATTGCTTTTGCTTTTGCTGCTATTCCCCCTTTCCCTACTTTTACTCTTATTCCTCTGTGCATAATTACTCTTCTTATCTGTCCTGCCTCTAACCATGTTGGCTGAGCTGCCTCCTTCTCCACCTGCTTTTCTCCTGATCTCTTCATTAAGAATAGAACCCCTAACACCATCAAAAGTCAAGTTGGGGTTATTGGACAATGAGACTACCAATGTCTCCCAAGAGTCAGGCAATGTCATAAGCAAGAAAATGGCTTTAAGCTTATCATCGAAAGGAGGCATTCCTGAGTCCTGCAACTGTGACAAAGTACCTGTAAACGATGACAAGTGTTAAGCTGCACTCTTGGACTCATCAAGCTGCATGCCAACAAGCTTCCGCATCAGGTGTACTTGGTTAACAGGCATAGTATTTTCATACGTCGCCTTGAGTTTTGCCCATAACTCAAAAGCAGTGGTCAAACCTTTGAGATCTACTAGAATCTCATCGGATACAGCAATCTTAATGTATATAATGGCCTTCTTGTTCAAAGTAAACCATGCATCTTCCGACATGTCCTCTGGTTTCTCTGCCTCCAATGCCCTGTCACAATCCTTCAAGAAGAGGATTCCCTGAATTCTCTCCTTCCATAAGTCAAAACCTGTTCCCTCAAACCGTCGAATCTCAAATAGATTCTTCACATCTGAGGAGGAGGACGCCATAGTTGCACAATGAAAAAAAAAAACTGCTGGAATTTTGGGCAAATGCACCAAAATCAAAGTGAAGCCTCCAAAAATGATGCACTACAGCTCCAAACGGTCACAGGAGCAATTTGGGACAAAAATGGGGTGATTCTGAGCACAAAACTGATCTCTGAATTTTCTGCGCAGAGAATTTCAGAAACTCAATTTATGCTCAAAAACAACTAATTTTGTTGTTTTTAACCTCAAAGAATGTACATAAGGCTAATACTCAGCCTTTAGATGCACGTAGGAGCAAAAGCCCCAATTTTTGCCACTGTTTTACAAGAAATTATGGCAAAATACTCCACAACTTCTCATACATAGGTTAATTTTGCTGAAGCTATAGAAATTACAGCAAAATGTATCTCCCACTATGTGTGCTCAGCCAGTTGAGAGTGAGAAGACCTGCAAAAACTCAGAAATTTGCTGGAAAATCTGATATTTTGCTGAAAAACACCTGTTCTTGCTGGAAACTTTGAGATTTTGCTGAAAAACACCTGTTCTTCGCGATAAAATCAGAGAAAAATCACTTTCTTCGCGACAAAAAGCTGGAACATCACTGAAAATGATGGTACAGCAGATTTTGGACCCTTTCTTCGCGATGAAACCTGATGATTTTGCCAAATGGTGAGTGTATGCTGATGTAGAGAACCTGCTCAGCAGATTTGAGGCCCAATATAGGCTCTGATACCAGTTTTTGAGCTGAGGAGATGTGCTCGCGACAAAAAGCTGGAACATCACTGAAAATGATGGTACAGCAGATTTTAGACCCTTTCTTCGCGATGAAACCTGATGATTTTGCCAAATGGTGAGTGTATGCTGCTGTAGAGAACCTGCGCAGCAGATTTGAGGCCCAATATAGGCTCTGATACCAGTTGTTGAGCTGAGGAGATGTGCTCAGGTGATGCAGCAGCTGTGGTAATACCCCCCTTGGCTGAGTAGAAGGGCTGGAGGTGCAAGGAGCAGCCCACGCAGCAGATAGACAGAGATGGAGAGAGAGAAATTCGAATTTGGAGAGAGGCAGCTTGTTTGGGGGCTTCACTAAAGAAAGAAGTGAGCCCTAAGTTTATTTGAGTTCACTTTTATAGGACCTTGCCAAGTTCACATTGAACTTGGCCAAAAGAATAAATAATGAGTACATTAAGCCTTATAAAAGGCCTATACAAATGTGTACAAATAAGGGGGTCATTTAGGACCTTTACCCCAACAGTACCAACCTCCATATCCATATGCAATAGGTGTTGGTTTTTAGGCCCACAATCAATATAGAGAAAAAGAGAAAATAGAGACAAGAGGGAGAATAGACAAAACATGAGAGAGATACAAGGAGCCATGCTCCAAATAAATTCATTGCATCCCATGTTGAAGTACATAGAGTTACAAGATAACATAAAGAATCTGCAAGATATACAAGCTGTCCATAACTCCACAATCTCCAAATGTGCATAATCATCAAAGTTGAAGACCATATGCTCCAAATTGATAAGCTCTAAGCTGCAGCACACCTAGTAGATTATGAAGAAAACACGACTCCACCTCTCCAAGTTGAACGGACCTCTTTCTCCAAGCTGGCACATGTGTATAGCAGTCCACATGATGACCTTTGAGCTTCCATGTATTGTGTTTATATAGACAAGTCATATATACTGTAAAAATCATAAAAATTGCTTTCTGGATTCCACGAGGGGGAATCCGTTGCATTCTTATGGAAGTCATAATTATAGCTTTTTCCTGGTGCCAAGAGACAAATTGTAAGTCCTTCGATCAATAATAAATGATTTCTCATACATTTTGGCATGTGTAATGTGCTTTTTGTTGGAAACAATGTCAAAATAGCACAAAACCCTAATTTCCAGCAACCCTAATTTTTGCTACTTAGCCAAATTTTGGTCACAGAAAGTCAAAAAATTTTATAGCTCATCAGATAGTACTTGAGGAGAGCTTTCATTTGATATATAACATTATGTCATTAGAGCTCCTAAAATGCAAGAAAACCCTAACCCTTATTTCTACTCAAAAAGTTTTTTTTCATATTATGAATCCTCAGGTCATGAGCTTTTAGAAAAGCATTATTTTATGACTTCCCACTTGCAAGATCAAGAGATCGCAGCAGATTTGTACATGAAAAGCAAGATCGTTATTTTAAGTCTATCGCATGCTATTCATACTTTTTAAGAGCTTTTCCGTAATTTTATCGCTAACGCAGCTTTAACCTATATAAGGAGGGTTAAGAGGTCATAATTGAGTATCTTCCAAGATCAACTTCTAGCATACTCAATAAGTGTTGAATGCTCTACCTCTTTGAGGAGTTGTTCCCAACTTTTGGTGCAGATTTGGTGGAGATTTTGGCAGCCAACCATCAACTCTTGCTGATTTTTGTAAGTGGCAAGTTCCAATTTCAATTCTTCTATTGTTGCTGTTGTTCCAAGGCTTTTGCCTTCTATTTCAACACAAGGGGAAGATTATCTTGCTATTTAGGTCAATTTCTGATTTAGGGTTTCTGAAACCCTAATTCCAGAATTAGGGTTTGCTGTAAAACAGTTCTAAACTGTAAAATCTGAAATTTTAAATAAGAGGCAATTTTTTTTAAGCAAGCGTTCCGAACGCTGATTGGCATGCACGTTCCGTACGGAACGTGCGGAATGTTCCAATCGCATTTGGAACGTGTTCCAATCCAACTATGACGCACATACATACATACATGCACGCATGCATACATACATACATACATAGATACATACATACATACATGTTCCATGTGACATCATACATGATTATAAATTAAAATTTACAATTGCAACATTAGTAATTACAATTTGTAAATCACAAACTACATGAATGATGATACATGTCTGAATTGACATAAAAGAATGACAAGCATCGCAGTGCACACATTGCATACATCATGAATCATGATTCGTAAAAATTTATATGTAACTGCCAACTTCTAAGTTACTTACATTATAGCTAACTTCTACGTCACTTACCATATAGCTAACTTCTAAATTAGTTACATTATAGATTGACAATGTAATCATAAAGGAACATTACAATGTCGAAAAAGTGGAACGAGTTCTTTACAGAAATAAAATGTCAATATCCATGTTGCATAATTATCATATCATGATACATCATGATGTATACACAATTACAAATTTACATTATACATAATCATAAAGATTCAAATGACTCATGAGTATAATGATAAAATAATAAATTATAAATATTAAAAGTAGAATCATTATATCAACGTCTAAAATATAATGTCTTCAATAATCACTCATTGTGATGAGAGCTCTCACTCCCGTCTCCATCAATATCATCATTATGAGAATCAGAGGTCATCATTTCATATGTAGATGATGATGGGCTCTCATCCTCACAAATGGGATTGTCTTCATCATCAGAATGGGGATCCCTTCCCACTATAGCATGACTTCTCCTTCCCTTTCTATGTATGCGATATGGTATTAGTGCCTCTCCCTCTCCTCGTGACATAGTCTATGCATGACTTTTGATCAATCCGTTACCACAATCTTCGCGAAGTCGGTACAATCAATCCTTTACCACGGTCTTTGCCACATCTATTGACTTCCACTCCTTTGCCTTTGCTTCTTTGGCTTAGATGTAAGCTCTCTATGTGGATTGGCAAAAAGAAACTCCTTATCATTGTCAACCATAAGTAAATATTACGAGGGATATCTCTAATTGATTTCCATAATGTATCCACATTTACCTATTGAATATGTGTGTGTGTGTGTGTGTGTGTGTGTGTGTGTATATATACCTTCATAAGTTCAGAGTTATCCAAACTTACGAACTCAAGATAGAGAACACAAATACATACACATTGGAAAAAAATAACAAACAAAAGCAAGAGACTTAAGACCAATATAAGACATGAAAGTTACAACCAAGAAAGAAAAAACCAAGAAAGAAAAAACCAAGAAAGAAAACCAATACAAAAAGAGATGCACACACACTCACATGAACACGAACACATACACATACACACACACAAAACAAAAAATAATAAATAAATAATAAAAATAAAATAAAAAATAAAAAATAAAAAAATAATAAATAATTAAATAATAAAAAATAATAATAAATTAAAAAAGAAACAAATTAAAATAAAAAATAAAAAATATAAAATATATAAAAATAGAATTTAAAATAAAAGAAAATAAATAAAAAAATAATTCCATAAATAAATAAATAAATAATGATTATATATATATAAATATATGTAGATAAGCAAATTAAATAAAAACAAAACGAAATAAAATGTGTGTGTGTGTGTGTATATATATATATATATATATATATATATATATATATATATATATATATATATATATATATATATATATATATATATATATATATATATAGAGAGAGAGAGAGAGAGAGAGAGAGATAGATAGATAGATAGATAGATAGATATATCATAGTTGGTATCCGTACATGTATGAATAGGTTTATACATACCTGGCGTTTCGTACATACACGTACGTATTCGTACAAGCTCATATGAAAATTTAACAAGAGTGCTTGAAAGCCTTCAAACGCGTGAAACAGCTCATTTGGCTTTCTTATCTTCTCTCTCTCAGGTTTTCCTCCAGCCTCCGAAGTACTTTGCACAATTGCTCCTATCCTCAAGCCTTCTTTTTCTCTCTCCAAGCTTAGAAGCCTCTTGTAGTTTAGCCTCTTCAAAAGTAGTATACATTGCATAGTCAATGGAGATGCTCCTCTTGTAGGTCAGCCTTCTCTAAGCACAATGGTGAAAGAGAAACATGAGGCATTTGATCTCCACTGTGTTGGTGTGGAGAAAGACACAAGAAGTCAAACTCCCATCATTGAATGTGCAAATATTGTGGCAAGCGATATACAAGTGGGGCTACAAGGCTACTTCAACACCTAAGCAAGGTTGGAGAGCAAGTGGCGACATGCAAGGACAGCCCTGATCATATTGCATCCGAGATTAGGCAAAAAATATTGGACTCTCCTAACACATTACCTATATCGGTAAGAGGATATGCAAACCACCCTTCTCATGCATCCGTCTCTACTTCTTCACATGAAGAGTTGTCACATTTTCAAGGGTCAAATATTGGTTCATCACCACAATCACCAACACAAAGGGATTCACAATCACATATGATGCAAGGCAGATCAAGGCAAGCTCCCGGGCATATAAGGTCCTCTCTCACATGGATCAAGGAGAAACAAAAGATAGTCTACATAGAGATTGCAAGAACAATGATTATGGAAAATCTCTCATTTAATCTAATAATTCAAACCAATGGAAGACTATGGTGAATGCAATTAGTGAAGTGAGTCCAAGACAAGGATGGAGTGGACCTTGCTACTCCGATATGTGGACAACGAAAATTGATGAGGAGAAGGGGATAAATCTCTTACTTGCCCCTATGCATGAGAAATGGTCTAGGTATGGATGCACTATCCTCTGCAATGGATGGAGAGAGAGAGAGAGAAGAGGGATAATTAATATTCTTATGCCCTATTGCTACTTTTTTTCTACGTGTTGGAAAAAAAAAAAAAAAAAAAAAAAAAAAAATATATATATATATATATATATATATATATATATATATATATATATATATATATATATATATATATATATATATATATATATATGTTTTATAAATTTTGAGATTTAGCATTTATCTAAAATTCTAAATATTAATTTTTGAATTTCATGCATAGCTGGGTCCATTTAATGTAGTGCAAGTTATCACCGACAATGCAAGCAATTGTAGGCATATGGGGAAGCTTTTGAAGGGTGAGTATCCACATATTGTGTGGGACTCCATGTGCAACTCATTGTCTTGATTTGCTCATGAAGGATATTGGAACGCTATCATTGGTAAAAGCTTGCACACTACAAGCCTCGAGCATAGTTACATTTTTCACACAAAAAGTGGAAATGTTAGCTATGTTTAGAGAGCATAGCAAGCTTGAAATAAAGTAGCCAACCACCAAATGCTTTGCATACATGTAGATTGTTCTTTTAAGGTTGCTTGAAGTCCCAAGTGCCTCTAAGACAAACGGTGGTATCTACCTTTTGGAGA
>CM035439.1:86047011-86147011 GCA_020310875.1 Ceratopteris richardii | reverse complement strand
GCTTGAAAATAATGCTTCCAAACCTTTCGTCCAACCCAAGGCAAATCCTCAAAGTTGAACAGTGTGTGTCTATCAAAGTAAATTTTCCTACCTTAATCATGAAACCAGAAACTCTCAAGATCATGTTCAGGAAACCTACCACCCCTAAAGATTTTGAGTGGTGTCTTGCAAAAACAATAGAGTATCATGAGCAAAATGCCAAGCATATTCTCCAGCCTCATTTGAATCCCAAAAAGGGCCCCGTCCCAAGTATGTGTGTCAAGAAGACAAAACAAGTGGTGAGTAGCAAAAGAAAAAAATAAGAGTAATGGACCCCAAGATTCTAAGACAATGCAAAGCTGACAGGTGCAAAGAGTTATACTCTAATGATTGTATCCCTATCCAAATCATAGGGAAGGTAACCAGGGTGTCCTACAAGCTATATTTACCTCAAGGAATCATGGTACCTGTATTGCACACAGGTCACTTGGAAAAGTGGCTCAAACATGATGAGTTGGTACCAGCTCAAAAGAAGGTCCAAGGCTTGGAGGATTCCACTTGAGATGTTCCACTACAGCTTGTGTTTTTGGATCAAGTCACTAGGAAGACCCATAGGGATTCTTATCCAAATGATTGATGGAGATATGTGACTCAAGAGTTAGTTACCTCTTTGATGGATAAGTTCCCCAATTCGCAATCAAGGCAATTGTCAAGGATAGTAATTACATATAAGGGGGAAGTGTTATGTTCCCAAACCCAAAGGATAGCTAGATAGTCTCCTTTGGCTAAAGTGGGTGACCAAGTGTTGAGTGTCCATCAAGTGTGAACTTGGTCATCTCCTTAAATGTGTCTATAAATAGATTATAGGACCCATGGGTCTAAGTCCTACGTGTTGATGTATGAAACACCACAAGAAATGAATTAAGGTGACACTAGAACACCTCTATGGTCACCATTAACTCATTGCCACTCCAAACTTTGAGAAATGATAGCCTAAAGTAAGAACTTTGCTTCTACAGAAATTCCTAGTCACTGAAATGACATACCTTCAGTATTTTGTTAATTTCTCCTAGCTCAAGTATTATTTCTCCATGAAACTTTATAGGCTGAAACTAGAAGAATAGAGCTTTCCAACAAGCTATCATATGCATCAAACGGATCTCTAGAACTCAAGTTATGGCTCTCACAAGATGACCCTGTATGACCTTCCAAAACTGGAAATTTTACCTGTTTTAGTAAGAGCGCCTGTTTAAAATTAGAATTCGATGCCTAGCATCGACTTGCAACGAGAATTCGATGCCGGGCATCGACTTGGAGTGTTTTTTGCCACTTTTCAGCAGGGATTCGATGCCGGGCATCGACTTCCCGCATAAAGTCTTGATCTTCTGGACACCAAAACTATAGGTGATTTCATGCACACTTAGAATATGACTTATCAATTGGAATTCGATGCCATGCATCGAGTTGCTCCAACAACATCATGTTTTTCAAACACTTCAGTACTGAATGAAAAATATAAAAGAAAATATGACTTATCAACAGAGATTCGATGCCAGGCATCGAGTTGCTTGGAAAATTTGATCTTTGTAACTCATCACACAGTAGGTAATCATGGAGATGATGGAGAGAGGCTCATACACAGAACTTTACTCAGTTCTTTCTCATAGCTATGAAAACTCAGAAGTTTTACAGATGCTTTCTCACTCAGAGAAGCACGACTATACACAGTCGTATAAAATGAACTCCTTCTTCTACTCTCTGCGTCAGTTAATACTAACTAACTTATATAGACTTTCTCATTCCCGTGATTTTTAAAAAACTTCTAGAACTAAAGTAAACTAACTTTACAAGTATGATACACTTGTGAATTTGTCCCTTCACATAGGCATGGGGTTTTCTTTCTAAGATTTGACCTTCAAATATATGTCTAATTAGTGATTGTTTCTCCAACACTACGTCCACCTTTCATGTTTGTGGGCATGGCTTATGTTTTGTCTCCTTGGCCAGAAGGATCCTAGCATGCCACTAACAATATTGATGGTTGGAAACCTTCTAGTGAAGGTTATGAAGATCGTTAATGATGATTGATACATGATTCTATGAATGATCAAATGGCAAATACTTAGATGATAATTAACAATTTTGTGTCTATAAGTTCATTGTTCAAGCTTTAAAGTCTTTATATTACATTGAACATTTACGTTTTGTTATTTGACGGAATCATTGAATTCATAGTTCATTCTAAACTTTCAAGTGAAGGTTATGAAGATCATTAATGATGATTGATACATGATTCTATGAATGATTAAATGGCAAATACTTAGATGATAATTAACAATTTTGTGTCTATAAGTTCATTGTTCAAGCTTTAAAGTTTTTATATTACATTGAACATTTACGTTTTGTTATTTGACGGAATCATTGAATTCATAGTTCATTCTAAACTTTCAACGATTACAAGTTCTTATGCCTACGTTACCACATTCAAATTATCAACATCAGTTTGTCCAGCTCTAAATGAATCTTAAATTTCACTGAACCATGCATGGCATAATATACGAGTTGTGACTTTGGATATTTGAAAAACGTTATTAAAAACTTGTTTGCAACTTGATGCTAGCAACTAATACCCATTGTTATCATGTTGCAAACCTCAGTGCAATCCCATTTCTAACCACATTACACAATGGATCTAAGAGGGAATATTGAATGTTTTACATGCCATTGCACGCTCCTTAACTATCAGATCATCCCTATCTAAACCAAACCAACTACTATCTCCCACTATATCTAACTCCTCCTTTCAAATACATACAATTATACGTATGTATATGCGTATGTGTGTGTTTATACACTATATCCAACTCCTCCTCCAATGCTGATGTTTACTTTGGAGGATCTTTGAGATTTAGGGCAAGATTTTTGGCATAAATAAAGATGTGGAATGCAATCTTCAAAGGAATGTCCCGTAACGTGCATAAATACTAGTAATGTGCATAAATACAGCTCAGTGCATCATGTGATTGCAAGACGTGATTATTGTTCAATCGTCAACCTCGAGGAACCATGCAAGAAGGTAGCACTGGATAGCACGTGAAGTGTAATTTATAAGTGCTCAATAAGCTATTAAATCGACAAAAACCAAGCATTCAATGTACGCGAATGGGCGGGGTTCAAGAAACGAGTGCAGAGAAACCAATAACGTCAGGTTAGTAGACATCGATTTTAGTTGAATGCTATAGTCTATGTAGCACGTACGGGTGAATACAATGAAGCCGAATGGTTTGGTAGGTGCGTTCTTTAGACAGAGCATCGAATCCAATGTTTACAAGGTCGACAATGGCATGTGCAATGTCCGAGTGCATATACGAGCAAGCATTCAGCTGAAGACGTCGAGCTAAGCCAAAGAAAAAGAGGGAAAAAAACGAACTTAACAGAACCTGCTTAGGGGAAACCTCATTTCTCTTCTTCTGGAGTAGTCGAGAGAGCTCTTTTGCAATCTCCATACAGGTAGCACACTTAATGTACTTGACATCCCCCTTGCGAGCAGCAGGGGAAGCAGGTTTCGACGGCTTGGCTGTGATCGCTAGTGGGACCATAAGCACAAGCACAAAGAGAAGAGCAATGGGAGCAGAGACACTCGCCATAGCTCCTCACTTTTGACTCACTACCCTCTACTGCTCGTTGACGTAACTCCGATCCACTCTAAATGGAGATGGAGCTTCTTTACGAGTGATCCGCTGTAGAAAAGCTTCACGCAAAAATGCCTTGTCTTCTCGAACTTTCTATCTCTAGAAAGGCTGTTTGCTGATCATTTTGCCCTTCACATATGCACTAATTGTAGAAATGTATCATGAGTGTAGTTGATGTTAATCAAAGAAATAAAGTGTAAAAAAGAACCTTTGGTGTGACTATATAACATATACAAACCACCTAATGAGCATGTTGCACAATGTACAAGGGATTGCAAAATAGACAATCAATGTTGGAGTTTGAGGTCTGCGGAAGCACACAAATAGCACAAGGAAGAAGAAGAAGCTTGGATCACAACAGACAATACTCAATGTATTACCAAGACTCAATGTATTACCAAGAGAATATACAAAGATAAGTAGCCCGTTAGGGTAATGGGCATATATACAAGCCGGGGAAATAAATTTCTAAAGAGGGAAAAAAGATCCCCAGCGATCCTAGTGTGTTCACACGCATCACTACCTAAATATATCAACATGTTGCACAATGTACAAGGGATTGCAAAATAGACAATCAAATGATAAATGTATAGATCTTCCTTTTTGTCGCACCTTTGCTACGGCATTTGTAACATTTTCTTGACTTCCAACCTTTTTCAAGGAAATTTTGTGTTAGCAAAGAGGGAAAAAAAGCCACATTTGAAAGGGAAAAGATCTTAGAAGATAGAAGAAAGATCTGAACAAGGAAGGCTCCTCATTGATATCAAAGAAAAAACTAATTTTTTTCACATTTAGGTTAGAGTTATACATAGAAATCGACCTCTTTTATCGTTCCAAGGGGAATGAACTTGGGTTAGTTATGGTCAAAGAGTCCTTGAGCCTCTAGAGTGACATTATACTTTTTGGGCATTTTTTTTATTTTTAGATTTCTTTTTAACCAAAGGTGTTTTGAGCTTCCAAGATTGTTTTTAACTTTAGGAAGACATTGTAGTGTGAAAAAGAATATTTCATAAAGTATAAATAGACAATGGCCAATACTTATAAAGGGGACTGGGCTTCATTTGTGAATAGTGAGATAGAAAATATGTGTTCAACTTCTCTATGTGTTTATGCATCTCTTATCTCTCTCTTTCATACACGTGAGAGTGGACCGTGAAAGCAGCCCCAACCCATTTTTCACCTTGTAAGAATGATGTTTTATTGTTTCTTTTCTGATTCATCATGAGAAATATGATTTATTTTCTCCATTTCTTACGATATCTAGGTTTTGTCTTCATATGCCTTGTATAGCGGTCACATACATGATTGAGTAGTGTGATCCGTCATGCTTGATGTTGGTAAGATGTGGTATTTGCGAGTCTATAACAAATATTTGACACCATTTTCAAGGATCATGATCACCTAAATGATTCCTACATGATGGAAGAAGGTATGAATGTGAATTCGATTGATGCGTTAAAGCTTTTGCTTGCATGTTCATGTGTGTGAAGTTCACCATCATCATCTACACACATCTTCGTAGTTAGGGTTAGGTCAAGGAGCAAACAGGAGGAAATTACAGTTTAGATATGTCTTTCTATCTTCCTCAAACTATCCCCTATCTTGTTTTTCATCTTCCCCACCTTCTTCTTTTTAGACATAGTCTAATCATGCTATTGTGTCATGTGTACGAGACAAGGGCAAGATTAGGAAAGGTCCCTAGGGGTTATTTGAAGTTTCTTAGATAGGTAGTAGAGTGAGTTTGCATGATGGTCATGTATCCACAATATACCACTCTATAAACTATCTATTTTAGGAGAAAGTAGATAAGAAGGATGGGAGGTGAGTAGCACCACATCATTTCATTTGGTAATCAAAACTATTGAAAGAGATCTTCGGGTCTATTAGCAAAAGAGAGAACTCATGGCTTTTGGGAGGACTTTAATTTGAGAGATCTCATGTGTAAAGCCACCCTTATCATCATTGTCTTGGTCCATGTGTGAGATTTGTAGAATGGGGGAGCACCCACGCAAGGAATCAATGACCTTGTGGGTCATAGGAGTGTGATTAGTGTTCACATAGTGCCCATTGATTAAGGAATAGCCCCCTAATAAAAAATTGTGCACACAATACAAGTGTGAAAGCTTCAAAGAGGCACTCAAGAGTGTCTCCTCTTCTCTTGCAAGTACGAATGAGTGAAATCATCCTTCTTATACCTCCAAAATTCAATTCACAATTGCACCTATAAGTCTTTTGTGAACCATAATTAGCTACATGAGTATCCAATTGGAGAGCTTTCAAGCTCTAAGCATTCTATACAAAATATCCTTCGTTTGGTCGGTGGCAAGGCATATTCCCTTCTCAAACTTTGAAGAGTATATATATTGATTTTTCAATTCTTCTACACCATCTTTGAAGTCAATTGGGAGATGATTTGAGCAATTGGAAGCTTTCTGCTTCAAGTTGGAACTTGGGAAAATAGTATTTACAAAAAAAATCACATGTGTGCATACTTGGACACTAAAGATAAGTGTTACTGTTGAATTTTGCATTGAGATTCTTCCTAATTGCACTATTGTTTTCTTCTTAGAACATCATATGTCCATGATACGTGCATGTACATACTCCTTATTGCACATGTAATCTTTGTTTGAGTTTGAGGTCTGCGGAAGCATGCAAATAGCACAAGGAAGATGAAGAAGCTTGGAGCACAACACAACACTAAATGAATTACCAAAGTGAATGTACAAATATTAGTAACCCATTAGGGTTATAGGCATATATACAATCTAGGCACTACAAGGAATACGGGCGCATAGTGATGGTTAATGCGACACAATTTCGTCGCTACAAAATTGCAGAAAGCATCGCAACAAGCGTTCAGCGCATAACATCGGTTAAACGATGAAAATTTTGATGTTTTTATCGACATGTGGCACGAAGGGATATGTGACGGTTACATTGAGCATTGCTAAAGTGACAATATAAAAAAGAGTCGCATTAGCAATGCTAATTTGCATTGCATAAGCAACGATAATCAACATCGCTCGACACTATCTGGACAGGAGCTTACGACGCTTTAGAATCGGTTACATGACGAGTTTTTGACGAAGAAAATAAAAATTTTGGAGGCTCTTCGATCGGCATCTACACGCACATGATCGAAGAGCTCTCCAACGTTCACAATTGCAATGTGCTTAGGAGCTGAAACAATCGCTTCCTGAATTGTTGTTTTGTCTAATCTCTATCTTATCTCTCTCTCTGTTTCTCTCTTTCTACCTCTTTCTCTCTTTGATTTATCTCCCTCTCTCTCTCTCTCTCTCTTTATTGCAGGTTATTCAAGAAGTTAACCAAGCAAAAAATATGGCTAACTATTGTAAGTACAATTTCCATCCTTTGTATATCATTTGCATTGCGTTATTTTCATTAATTAGCATACTCACACTTATTGATATGCACATATACACTTATACATGAAGATGCACGTTCACACATATACACAAGCACATACACACACATACATGTGCACATACACTTACACATACACACACATACACATGCATATGCACAAACATTTCTACAAACACATAAAAGGACTTGCATGCATGCATTATTGCATATATACATACACATACATACATTAACACATACTTAAATACATGTATATGCACATCCACATGCATGCACATTCACATGCATGCATATACACATGGATGCAAATGGAAATGCATCCACATGCACATGCATGTTTCATACATATACACATGCATATACATACACTTGTAATATATTTATACACATACACATACATATGCACATACGCATATATACACACACATACACATATATACACATATATATGCACATATGTACACACACATATGCACATACATGTACACATATACATGCAGATACACACATATACACATACACTTACACATATACATGCACATACATACATATACACACACATAAACATGCACATGCACATACACATACATATGCATATACACTTACACATGCATATGCACATACATACATATACCCACACATACACATGTGCATGCACATACACATACATACGCATATACACTTACACACGCACATGCACATACATGCATATACACATATACATATGTACATACATAAAGATACACACATACACACATATACATGCACATACATACACACACATACACATGCATATACATATTTATACACACAATACACATGCACATAGATACAAATAAACACATATACATACACATATACACATATACACATATACACATACACTTACATATATAGATGCACATACATACATATACACACATACACATGCACATGCACGTACACATATATACGCACATACACTTACACATGCACATGCAGATACATGCATATGCACATATACATATGCATATACATACATGCACATATATATACATAGATGCATACATATACATGCATATAGACACACTTACACAAATATAGATATATACCTACATGTGCATATATACATTTTATATACACACAAACACACATAAATATGAATGAATTATTTGATTAAAGTAATAAAACACATGCTAAATATAAACAACAATAAAAATGAATAGAACAAGACTTTTCATTATTTAATACTGTACACACAATTCAAAACTTAACTAAAATGAACTATACATACATATATATATATATATATATATATATATATATATATATATATATGTGTGTGTGTGTGTGTGTGTGTGTGTGTGTGTGTGTGTGCGTGTGTGTGTGTGTGTGCGTGTGTGTGTGTGTAAATACATATCCAATGTCATTGTTATCAAGATCTTGCTCACACGCACACAGAGGTTACGAATGCAGAAAACACACAGAAAAAGAGAGATAGCAGGAGATGAGACTGAATGCAGTATTGGGTGCAATCTCCACCCATGCACTCTGTTTTGACAGTCCACAGAGTGCATGTATTTATAGGAATTTTTTATTACATCGAAAAGAGTGGTTACATGAGAGTGGCTTCGAAAAGCATGCGTGAAACTAAAAGTTGGTGACTTTCATAGAAAGCCTTTCTTTTAATATCAGAAACTCCAGTCTACAATGACCCTTATTCTAACCACTATTTTTCTAACTATTTCTAACAATAGAACCTTCTACCCGGATTTATTTACAAACTAAATTATAAATCGTATTTATTGATGTCCGCCCTAAAGTCGGATTATTGATGTCCACCCTTTCACGCTTTCACGCCCTCACGAACCTTCAGCTGCTATATCAAAAACACCAAAACACATTAATACATTAATAAATTAACACTCTAACAATGCATTGTTCAACATATTCCATAATGTATAACATGCCCCTCAATTGAAAAAGCAATTGACCTCAGTTGATAAAGTAAAATAAACATGGATGGCCAGTCACATTTTCCATCACTGAATGAAAATAAGCATGTTCCATGTTCAGAAAAACATGCATGGAAATGTTCATGGAGGAATTACATTAATGTGTTTGTGTATGATACGCAGAAATTAAGTGGTCATAATGAGGTGTTAATTGTGTTTTATGTATCCATTGATATTCTTCAATAGAGTGATTTTTGTACTTAACCAAATATCGATGGTATTGAGTACCTGCGCATGTAGTAGTGACATCATGATCAATTATTTTCTCAGGAACCAAGATTTGATATTGTTCTTCAATCAAAGGAGGGTCATCAAGAAGTGGAGTGAGTGGTAAAGTGCCTTTAAATGGTTTAAGTAAACTAATATGAAAAGAGTTATGTATATTCCAATGAGATGGTATATCTAATCTAAATGAATTATCGTTAATTTTTTCTATAATGCGAAACGGTCCATAATAGCATGGTGCAAGTTTAATTTTAGGATGCTGCAAAATATTTTTGAGACATCTTTTAATGATACGCAACCATACAAATTCATTTTCCTTGAACTCCTTGGCTAATCATTTAGTATTGATATTACTTATGTATCGCTCTTGACTTTTCCTAATGTGCTCATGAACATCGTGAAGTATAGAAATGTGATCTTGAGCAATAGAATTAGCCATCAAAATGTCGGTGTGGGTGAGTGACATGGAAGTGGGAAGCTTTTTACCATAAACAATTTCAAAAGGTGTACGGTCAGTAGTGGTTTGTGTGGTGTTATTGTAAGCAAATTGAAGCAATGGAAACTTTTCATCCTAATTAGTTGGATTATCTAATGAATAACAACGTAATAAATCAAGAATAGTACTATTTGTGGCCTCACTTTGTCCATTACTTTCGGGATGAAATGCAGAGCTAAAATCTGTTTTAGAACCAAAATGTTGAAATAAGGAAACCCAAAAATGATTACAAAATCTAACATTATGATCATATAACATTACTTTAGGAAATCCATGATGTGGGAAAATGCATTTAATGAATAATTTTGCAACATGAGGTGCAGACAAAGTTTTTCTACATGGAATGAAATATGCATATTTACTAAACCTATCAACTATTGTCCAAATCATATCATTATGTGAGGAAGTGATGGGAGGACCTGTAATAAAATCCATAGAAATTTGTTCCCATGGTTCGTTCAGAATGGGAAGTGGCATTAATAATCCAAATGGTTTACCATGATGACGTTTTACGCACATACATACAATGCATTGAAAACATAATGTGCAATATCTTTTTCCATGTGGGGCCAAAAGAAGAAATCTTTGCAGGCAAAAATGGTGCTTTGTATGCCCCTATGACCCATGTAAGATGGTTCATGCATTTCTTTGATGACAAAATCTTTAAAAGCTTGGGTTATGCATAATCCATGTTGAAAATATAGAAAACCATTATGAAATGTATAATGTTCATCAGATAAAGATGCACCATTGTTGAAGTCATGCCATGCACATGAAAAATACAAATTAGATACATAAGTGGAAACCATTTCTTGAAAAGAATGTATTTGGATGGCAAAAATATTATGCAAAACAACAGAATGTGAAGGAAATCGGCTAAGAGCATCAGCTACAACATTAGCTTTACCAGGTTGATATTGGATCATGGGTTGAAAATTTTGAATGAATGATGCCCATTTAAGATGGCAATCAGAGATTAAGGGCTGATTTAATAAATGCTTAATAGTCTGTTGATCAGTTTTGATTAAGACCTCAGAGCCCATAAGATAGTGTTTCCAAATTCGCAAAGCATGCACAACTGCTAACAATTCTTTATCATATGTACTATAATTCTTTTCTGAGGGCTTAAGCTTCCTACTCTCAAATGCAATGGGATGATCATTTTGCATTAAAACTATACCTATCCCTGAACCACTAATATCAGTAACAACATGAAAGGGTTGTGAAAAATCAGGTAGTTGTAAAACAGGTGCATGTGAAAGTGCATGTTTGAGTTTTTCAAAGGATTGTTGTTGGGTAAGTCCCCATGCAAATTTTATTTTCTTTTTCAATAACAAGGTAAGGGGCAATGCTAAATAAGAAAAATTTCGAACAAACTTCCTATAGAAACTAGCCAACCCAAGAAAAGAACAAACATCATTGACTGATTGTGGTGTAGGCCATTCTACTATAACTTTAATCTTTTTTGGATCCACATGCACACCTTCACTTGAAATAATATGTCCTAGATATTCTAGCTTACGTTGAAAGAAGTAACTCTTTTCAGGATTAGCGTAGAGTGTATTCTCTCGTAGTAAATGAAAAATTGTTTTAAGATGCTTCTCATGCTCACTATCATTCTTACTGTAAACAAGTATATCGTCGAAAAATACAAGAACAAAAGCTTGGAAATCAAGAAAAATGTTATTCATCATTCTTGCAAATGTAGCAGGGGCATTAGTAAGTCCAAAGGGCATTACCATAAATTCATAATGGCATGTTTGAGTTCTAAAAGCAGTCTTAAAAATATCACTTTGCGTCATACGAATCTGATGGTATCCTCATTTTCTATCAATTTTACTAAAGACACGAGCTCCTCATAATTTATCTAAAAGATCATCTATTTGAGGTATGGGGTATATATTCTTTATTGTGATCTTGTTAAGGGCTCTATAATCAATGCACATTATCAGAAACTTCTATGAGGAGGTTACGCAAAAGTGATCCTATGGAATATGCCAAGTTGAGAGACCTATATTCAAAAGAAGATAAAGTACAAGATTTGTGCGACAATGATGAAAATGATGGCATGACAGATTTTATTGAGGATTGGTATCAAAATGACAGTGAGAGCATTGATATTTCTAAAAATGAGAAATATTTTCGAGAGGAATGTCTAAAGCATGTATATGACACAATTCATTTGACATGACTAAGTGCGAGCTTACTTCTTCTCAATCTTCAAAATCATTTTGGATGTAGTAATGTATCTGTTTTGGCACAATTAAGGTATAATTTTTAATTTTCTATCTATTTATATATACATGCATAAATATATACATATAAATATATACATATAAATACATACATACATAGACATACACATATATATACATGAATGCACATATAAACATACACACACATATATGCACATACACATGTTATGAGAGTAATGTCAAATTATACATACCTATATCAAATGAAGATATTTTGTCCATCTAGCCTTTGGAATTGTCCACCCAGCCTTTAGAATCTTCCTGACACATCTGCTTCTCCTATTGTAGTCGACCTAATACCTATGCCGCTAACTCTTTTATGAACTTTGCATACAAATATTAAGTATGAGTTAGCTATGGAGGTATTAGGTCATTTAAAAAATAGGAGAAGCAAATTTATCTCAAAGATTTTTGAAAGATGGATGAAAAAGGGTGGGCAAACAGGAAGCATTCATTCAATGCAAGTTCTTGTTCTTAACTTCGCTGGGCGGAAAGAAAGCATTATTCTGTGCAGGTTTTTGTTCTTACCTTAGCTAAGGTAAGAACAAGAACTTGCATTGAATAAATGCTTTCTGTCCACCCATCCTTTAAGACTATTCATCCATCTTTCAAAATCTTTGAGATAAATTTGCTTCTCCTATTTTCCAAATGAACTAATACCTCCATAGCTAACTGACACTTAATATTTGTAAACAAATATGTAAGTCTTAGTTGGCAAGGCAGGTAATTGATTGACTATAAAATGGGAGACAGCCAAACGATTCAGTGGTCTAGATATCTATATGAAAGTTTGCAAACCACAATAAACAAAAAGGAAATTACAAATGAAATCAAATATACATAGCTACACATGCATACATACACATACATACATACATACACAATCATACATACGTACATACACATACATACATACATACATACATACATACATACATACATACATACATACATACATACATACATACGCATACATACACACATACACATACATATATGCATACTCATATGCATACATATACATACATATACATATATAAAATGCATAAATACACATACATGTTAGTATATGATCAATTTCTACCCCTCATGATTGTATGCACATTTTGTAAGGCCCCCATTATGAGGAGAAGCCAAGCGTGCATTACCCAATTGATGGGAATCCCAACTTGTATGTTGGATGAAGGTCATATTGGATCATGTAAGGTATTGTAAGGAAAGGGAGTTACCAGGGTCCCCAATTGTGGGGTCCGGGGTAGTAGTGAGCAGCCCCGGCTGGGGGGTCCAAGGGGGCCAGCAGGCCCCCTGGCATTGGCCCCTTGGTGGAGGTCCGGGGGCAGCGTCCGCGGCACGACGATAAAGGAAATATTCCCTTTCGGAGTCAGAAATCATTTATATTTATTAGGTCGGTTCAACTGGTCTAAGTCGTGTATGGCAATTACGAGGGCGGTGGCCACCCATGCTCTACCGCCCATGTATAGCCGTCCACGGAAGGCCACCCATGATCCTATATATACATGACTTCTGTGTCACGAGGTAGGAGATAAGGAAGAGAGCTCACACACACACTCTCACTCTCAAGGAGAAGCACACACACAAATTGAGGCAAGGAAGAATGATCTTCTTCTTCTTCTTCTATTACATAAAATGAATGTACAAGAATGACCTAAAAACAAGAATACAACAAGTGCAATATAAAGACCAGTACATAAGGAAAAACCTAATGTCCGTGAATGAGTGAGCTGGCAAGAAACAAATGTGCCATCACTCTCGGTAGATAAATCTAATAAAGCTCAATGAAGTATCCCTGACATATACCGGCGTGACCACTATACATGTCAGAGAAACGAAAAACTGGTACGTGTCATCCTGGATCATCACATGTTGAGCTTGATATCTCAACACTCCCCCTCAAGCTCAACGCCATATCCTGTAATCCAAGCATCTTTCAGAACTTCTTCAACTTCTCAGCTCCAAGTGCTTTGGTGAAAATATCAGCAACCTGCTCATCTGTTCTCACATAAACAAGATCAATATCACCTGCTAATACCTTCTCTCTGATGAAGTGATAATGTACCTCGATATGCTTTGTTCTAGCATGGAAAACAGGGTTCCGTGCTAACTGTATGCTGCTAAGATTATCACAATAGATAGTGATAGGCTTTTGCACTTCCACACCTAAATCTGCAAGTAACATTTCCAGCCATGATGCCTCACATGCTGCCATTGCAGCACCTCTATAGTCACCTTTTGTACTCGACAAAGCAACAGTGGGTTGCTTCTTGCTGCTCCATGTAATAGCTGCACCTCCAAGTGAGAAAAGAAAGCCACTAGTAGATCTTCTATCTGGAGTACTACCAGCCCAATCTGCATCGGTGTATCCATGAACCTGCAACTCCACACCAGCTTCATAAAACAATGCATAATCCAAAGTAGCACTCACATAACGTAGAGTGCACCTCAGAGCATCCAAATGTGGCTTCCTGGGAACCTGCATAAACTGACTTTCAAGTCCAACAGTATAACTTAGATCAGGCCTTGTAATTGTGAGATATATAAGACTTCCCACAATTTTCCTGTACATAGTAGCATTGTCCAATGCTTCACATGATGTAGTATCCAATTTCAAATTCTGATCTAATGGCATAAAAATTGGCTTACAATCAGCCATACCATACTTTTGCAGCATATTCAAGGCATATTGCCTTTGTGACATCCATATACATGTTTCTGTATGTATAAACTCAATGCCCAAGAAATAGCGCAACACACCAAGATCTTTCATGTCGAATTCCTGCATAAGAAGTTTCTTTACCTCTTTGATGCTTTCTTCATTATCACCACCTACAATCAGGTCATCAACATAAATAGCCACAATAGTGATGCCATCATCAGCCTTCCTTGCATATAGTGAGTGATATGCATCACACATAGAGAATCCAATGCTGGTTAAGTAATCAGCAATCCTTGCATGCCATGCACGAGGGGCTTGCTTCAGCCCATACAAAGCCTTTTGCAACCTGCAAACATATTATGGATGCTTTGAATCTTCATATCCTTGTGGTTGGTCCATATATACTTCTTCTTGTAACTCACCATGTAGGAAAGCATTCTTCACATCCATCTGATGCAAAGTCCATCCTTTTGTTGTAGCTAATGCAACAAGTGTTCTGACAGTAGACATTTTAGCTACAGGGCTGAATGTTTCCTCATAATCAATGCCATATGTCTGTGCATAACCTTTAGCTACCAATCGTGCTTTATACCTGCTTATGCTACCATCAACATTATGCTTTACCTTGTAAACCCATTTGCAGCCTATGGATTTCTTTCCTTGTGGCAATGGAACCAGCTTCCATGTATCATTTCCATAAAGTGCAGCCATCTCCTCATCCATAGCTTTTTCCCAATCTGCATTACCAATTGCATCTTCAAAACAAGAAGGTTCAGCATCTTGTATTACCTTTGTCATGTAGGCACAATGGCGAGCCATGTAACTATCATATGTCAATCGTTGCAATGAATTACGCATCCTCCCAGATCTTCTTGGTCCTGGGTCACTTCTCCTTGTATCATCTACATGTGCCCTTCTTACCCCTGGAGTCTTCACAGAGGGCAATCCAAGTTCCTCATCAATACTCTTTTCTGAACCACTTGAATCTCCATCAACATCGTCAAAACCTGCACCTGTTTTACTACCAGCAGAAAGCTTTTCTTTACCTTTCTTGGATGTATTTGATGAATTTGTTGGACTGAAATTTCCACGCAATCTTCCACTCCATGGATTTGAGTTGGAACTATTGCTTGGTGATGCATCCGGTCCACTCAAAACCTGAGATTCTGCACTAGATTTTTCAGCATTTTCTTTGTCATTTGGTTCAAGATTCAGTCCTTCTTTGGCATCTGCATAGAAGCTTGACATTTCATCAAATACCACATCTCTGATCACCTTTACCTGTCGTGTGAGTGGGTTATAACATTTGTACCCCTTTTGCTCAAGGGAATATCCAATGAAGACACATTTTTTTGCTTTCGGATCAAGCTTCGTCCTCAACTCATCTGGAACATGTACATATGCAATACAACCAAAAACTTTCAGATGTGATAAGTTTGGCTTTTTACCTGTAAACTTCTCTTCAGGTGTAACTTGATGTATAGCAGCAGTCGGAGTTCTGTTCATGATGTATACAACAGTATGCACAGCTTCTACCCAATAACAATGAGGCATATTCTTCTGAGCCATCAAGGCTCTTGCTATTTCTGCAATATGTCTATTTTTGCGTTCAGCAACACCATTCTATTGTGGTGTGTACCTGCATGAAAACTGACGCCGAATTCCATGATTTTTTAGAAAACTATTGAACTCATTTGACATGTATTCACCTCCTCCATCAGATCTTAATGTTTGAATGTACTTCCCTGTCTGCTTTTCCACCATAGCTTTAAAATTCTGGAAGTGAGTGAACACCTCTCTCTTCTCTTTCATGAAATATACCCATACTTTGCGTGTATGATCATCAATGAAGGTAACATAAAACCTGCAACCGCCCATAGATGTGGTCTTTGCTGGATCCCAAACATCTATATGTACTACTTCTAGTACATTCTCACTAACATGCTTGTCATGTGGAAATGATGCTCTTGACTGTTTACCAAACTGACATGCTGCACATACCTTTTGTATTTCTGCAACTTTGAAATTTGGTAGTCCATGGACAATCTCCTTTGACTGCATCATTTTCAACCTTTGCAAGTTTGCATGTCCAATCCGTTTGTGCCATATCTCTATATCTGCAATAAATCCTGCACCTTTTGCAAACATGGCTGCATTCATTTCAGGAATCTTCACATTTAAGGTGAACATCCTACCCACTTTGTTTCCTTTGGCAACCAATCGTCCATCCTGCTTGTACTCTTCTACATATAATCCATCAGCATTGAACCTGACTTGTAATCCCTGGTCAACCATTTGTCCAACAAAAACCAGATTCTTTGTTATATTTGGAACATGCAACACATCAGCAAGATGTTTTACCTTCCCATCCTCCATAGACAATGCTATGTTTCCTGTATGCTCAATAAGATGCGATGTATCATCACCTGTTTCAACATATCCAGGAACTGGCATTTTCTGCAAACTACTAAACCATTCTGCATGATTGGTCATGTGATTTGAAGCACCTGAATCAACATACCAGACATTGTCATTCGATTTTGAAACACCAGCCGACACCGTATTCATCATGTGATGTTGAACCATAAACAACTTCTCAGAATCATCTGCACTTGTGGATGCATAGTTGTTTTGCTGCCTTCTGTTATTTTGATTCTTTAACCTGCAATCACGTTCAAAGTGTCCAGGTTTACCACAATTCCAACATCCTTTACTATCATTACCTGAATCATTTCTTTGGAAATTTCTGCGACCTCTTTGGCTCTCCCTGCCTCGAAATTGTCCTCTTTCTCCTCCATGATTCTGTTGTTGACCTTGGTCTTGGTTACTGTTTCCTCTTCCACTTCCAAAACCTCTACCTCTCCCTCTTCCTCTGCCAGAGTAGAATACCTGCTCATAACTGGGCTTTCCTTGGGAGTTTGAGTCCTCACCAAGATTCTTTTCTTCAATAATCAGCATAGATACCAGATCAACAAAATTCGGAATATTTTCCCTGGTTTGTATGGAAGTTCTGAACTGCTTATATGCAGCTCCTAAACCACGAAGGCACACTTCCACCTTATCATCATCATCTACATTCACGCCAATAGATGCAAGTGACTCACATATGCCTTTGATTTTAAGAGTGTAGTCACTTACCGACATGCTCTTCTTTTCCAATGTATGCAGCTCGTTCTTGAGTTGCAGTTTCCGTGCCTTTGTATTAGTCTCATACAAAGTGACCAAGCTGTTCCAAGCCTCTTTTGGAGTCTTGGCATCTTGTATGTGTCCAATCATGCTATCCTGTATGCTAACAGATAGCCAATACATTACCTTTCGTGCTCCTTGATTCCATTCCTCATATGCTCTTAACTGATCTACAATCTGATTCCTTTCTGGTAACTGCAGAGCATTTTCATTCTCTCCTTCGATGTACTTCCAGTAGCCTTTTCCCATCAGGAAATTCGTCATTCTGAATCTCCAAGCATGGAAGTTGTTCTTGTCCAGCTTATCGCTCATAAGCTAACTCATTCCATCTGCGTTTGCCATTTCTGCAACAATTCACAACACTGCAAAACACTACAAGCAGCACTTCTGCTTGAACACTGTCGCACTATGACGTGACAGTTCGATCTCAGAAAAACACAGTTTTCGTGTATCAACAGTACACGGAATCCCTTGAAATTCTGGATCTGGAATATATGAGTGTCGCCGAACACAACGCAAGTTACAGTCTCTGAAACTGACCTGGTTTTTCTGTGGGCCCTACCTTACGGGCTCGAAACAGAGGTCGAGATGGCTCCGAAACTTCGATCTAACAAAAACAAGTGACCCTAAAGAAATAACTCTCGAAAATATTTTGAGGTCTTCTACCTTCACGGCAATTTTCGTAGCAAACGGAGGCCGTTTGTGAAATCGCGTTTTCTCCACGCCTTGCCGCGTAGTCTTCACCGTCGCCTTCTCCACGAGCTCTCTACAGCCACGCTGGCTCTGATACCATGTCACGAGGGAGGAGATAAGGAAGAGAGCTCACACACACACTCTCACTCTTAAGGAGAAGCACACACACAAATTGAGGCAAGGAAGAATGATCTTCTTCTTCTTCTTCTATTACATAAAAGGAATGTACAAGAATGACCTAAAAACAAGAATACAACAAGTGCAATATAAAAACGAGTACATAAGGAAAAACCTAATGTCTGCGAATGAGTGAGCTGGCAAGAAACAAATGTGCCATCACTCTCGGTAGATAAATCTAATAAAGCTCAATGAAGTATCCCTGACATATACCGGCGTGACCACTATACATGTCAGAGAAACGAAAAACTGGTACGTGTCATCTTGGATCATCACATGTTGAGCTTGATATCTCAACATTCTGCACTACCTAAGACATCGAATTGAGCCAGCATACCTCTACCTTGTATCTCCCTACTTAGAGTTGTCTAGATCACCATTTAAGCTCTACCTTGAGAGCGCACGGGTGGACAACGCCATCATCTTTGTACTTGTTGTTAGTAGAAAATTGTTGAGATTCTCATATATCTATCATCTTCTCTTCTATTGATCCTGTGTTATATTGCATAACTATTGTCTTACATGGTATGAGAGCCGTAAGGTTCGAATAGCTTGAGAAGTATCACTATTTTAGCCTACTAGCAGACTAGAATATCAGTAGATTATTCGAGTGATTACAGATTGGCTTCATCATTGAACACTGGTCTTGGTGCTTCAGCTAATGTTAATGCTGCACCTATTCGAATTCGCCCACCTGCATTCACTGAAGGGAAGCTACATGGAACCAACTGTACACTCTAGAAGTTCAAAATTTTTGAAATTTTGGACTCCTATGAATTACTTGACACTGTCATGGGACCGATGGGATTGGATCCAAAGCCTATACCAGTTGAAGATCCGGCAAATTCAAGATTGATGATTCAGCCAGATCCAGATCTTCTACGAGCTTGGAAGAGGCGGAATGTTGATGCATTATGTGCAATTGTCACTAGTGTAAGTGATTCTGTGCTTACTTTAGTTCAACATACTACTAAAGCACATGAGGCTTGGGGCATATTGGCTTGTCAATATGAGACCAAGAATCACACTAGGATACAGAATTTAGAAAATCAGTTGGCAAATGAAAAGCATTCTGATTCTCAAAAGGCTGAAGATTTTATCAAACGGATAAAACATCTTCAAGATCAATTGGCTACAGCTGGTGTTGTTATAACACCAGAAGACCTGGCTCCAAGATGTGTACGTGTTCTTCCAGCAAAGTATGATGGATTAGTAACATCCCTTAACACTCAGGTAAGACCAACTCCCCTTACATTTGAAGAGTTTTGTGCTATGCCTTTAGAAGAAGAGATGCGGCTGAAGAATCGACAAAGTACAAGTGATGCTGCATTCTCAGCAAATGCAAAAGGTAAAGGCTCTTTTGAGGGATCAAAGAAGAAGCCAAAGAAGAAAAATTTCACAGGGAGTTGCTTTTATTGTGAAAAGAAAGGCCATGCCATCAAGGATTGCAGAAAGAAGCAAGTTGATGAACGGAATGGGACTGTAAAATCATCGTGGAAGAAGAAAGAATCTGCAAGTATCCAGCAGAAGGGACTGGAACCATCTCTTTTATCACTTCTCCAAGTGTTGAGAAAAAGTTATCCGATGTTCTCTATGTACCTACACTTGAAAGAAATTTGTTGTCAGTTTCTGTAAGAAGAAAACTTTGTATGGACTTAAGCAAGCTCCACGGGCTTGGTACCAACAGATAGATAATTTTTTCAAAAATATGGGTTTTGAAAGAAGTACTTCGATCCTCAGGAACTCATCAATCAAACTCGGATCAACTTGGGAACTGAGTTTGAAATGACAGACTTAGGTCTACTCCATTTTTGTCTGGGAATCGAAGTATGGCAAAGGAAGGATGGCATTTTCATCTCACAACAAAAATATGCCAAAGAAATTCTCAAGGCATTTGGAATGATGGACTGCAAACCAACTAGCACACCTATGGAGGTAAATCATAAGCTATCTATGGATGATAACATGCCTGATGTAGATGCTAAGAAGTATAGGAAGCTCGTTGGAAGTCTTATCTTTCTGTGCAACACTAGACCAGACATTTGCTATGTTGTTGGAGTGTTAAGCAGGTTTTCCAACAAACCTAAGGAGAGTCATTGGAATGCTCGAATGCTGGAATGCGAATTCTAAGGTAAATTACAGGAATCTTGGATATTGGTATTTTTTATACCACATGTGATACACTTCAAGGATATTGTGATTCACATTGGGCTGGAGATTGTGATCCTAGAAAATTAGTTTCTGGATATTGTTTCTCACTTGGTTCAAGAATATTTTCTTGGGTAAGTAGGAAGCAACCAACTCTTGCACTCTCCTCCACTGAAGCAGAGTACAAAGCAGCTTGTTTTGCTTCTTGTGAGGCAGCCTGGTTAAGGAGAACTCTTGCAGATCTAGGCTCTCCACCAAATATGGTGACTGTACTCAAGTGTGATAACCAAAGTTGTATGGCTATTGCAAAGAACCCAGTATTTCATGCTCCCACCAAGCACATAGAAGTACAGTACCATTACATTCGTGAGCTAATTGAAGATGAAATTGTGGAGCTAGAATAATGCCCAACAGAGGAAAATTGTGCTTGACATATTCACTAAAGCACTTGGAAGAGAGCAGCTCAACAGACATCTTTAGCAGATGGGCATAGGACCGAGACCTACTTGATTTATCATCGGTAAACATTGAGGGGGGGTGTTAGTATATGATCAATGTCGACCCCTCATGATTGTATGCACATTTTGTAAGGCCCCCATTATGAGGAGAAGCCAAGTATGCATTACCCAATTGATGGGAATCCCAACTTGTATGTTTGATGAAGATCATATTGGACCATGTAAGGTATTGTAAGGAAAGGGAGTTACCAGGGTCCCCAATTATGGGATCCGGGGCAACAGTGAGCAACCTCGGCTGGGGGTCCAAGGGGGCCAGCGGGCCCCCTGGCACTGGCCCCCTGGTGGGGTCCGGGTGCAGCACCCCTGGTGCGACGATAAAGGGAATATTCCATGGAATATTCCCTATCGGAGTCAAAAATCATTTATATTTGTTAGGTCGGTTCAACTGGTCTAAGCCGTGTATGGCAATTATGCGGGTGGTAGCCGCCCATGCTCTACCGCCCATGTATAGCTGTCCACGGAAGGCCACTCATGATCCTATATATACATGACTTCTGCACTACCTGAGACATCGAATTGAGACTTCTGCACTACCTGAGACATCAAATTGAGCCAACATACCTCTACCTTGTATTTCCCTATCTAGAGTTGTCTAGATCACCATTTAAACTCTACCTTGAGAGCGCACGGATGGACAATGCCATCATTTTTGTACTTGCTGTTAGTAGAAAAATGTTGAGATTCTCCTATATCTGTTATCTTCCCTGCTACTGCTCCTGTGTTATATTGTGTAACTATTGTCTTACAATACATACATACATACATACACACATACATACATATACACATACACATACATATACGCATGCACATGCATATACACATCCACATACACATACACATAAGCATACACATATACAAAATCATATGCATATATATACATACATACATATATATATATTTATTTATTTATTTTTATTAATATATCTTTTTTTCATGAACTTACATGTTATTATCTGAAAAGTTTTTACCAAGTTAGAATATTCTTCCTACCTCACATGATGAAATGAAGAAGATTATCAACAATCTTGGTATAGATTATCAATGTATACATGCATGTCCTAAGGATTGTATTTTATATAGAGGTGAATATGCAGATTCTTTGACATGTCCAAAATGTCAATCTCCTCAATATAAGGACGAAGAAGGTAAAATCCCAAAAAAGCTATTGAAACATTTTCCATTGGCTCCACGGATTAGACATATGTTTCAAGGCCCCAAATTATCAAAGCTTTTGACATGGGGACATGACCATAAAAGTACTGATGGAATAATAAGAATTCCAACAGATAGTGTTGCTTTTTAGCATATTGATTCTACATGGCCTAATTTTGCATAAAATCTATAGAAGCTAAAGTTAGGAGTTGCATTAGATGGGGTTAATCCACTCTCCAAGAAATCTAATAAATGTTCAACATGGCTAGTAGACTACAATCTTCCACCATATCTTAGCATTAAAAAGGAACATTTAATGCTTTCACTTTTAATCCCAGGAAAAAGACAAGTTCAAGATATGAATATATATCTTGCTCCTCTCACTGACAATCTCCAAGAGTTATGGAGAGGTATTAATGTCATTGATGTATCGAATGAAAGATTTATTAAGATTCGTGGTATTGTGGCTTGGACTATTCATGATTTTCCAGGATATGGTATTTGTTCAGCTATTGATGTAATTTTTTAATTCAATATGCATACAAATAAATGTGAGTTAATCTAATTATATTTTTATCATTTTCATGATGCAAGAATATCTACTAAGGGTTATAAAGCTTGTCCATATTGTAGTGATTGGTTGAGATCAATCTATAGTAAGAATCTCAACACAAATATTTATCTTTGACATCGATGATTCTTCCGGAAGAATCTTTTGCAGCAGAAAATATCGTCATTGACTCCCCGCCCCACACTTCTACTGTAAATACCACTACTGTTGTTGAAGTACCCAACATACCGACCGCTCCTCTTTCACCTCCCGTCCCTCCAGTCTCTCCTGTACACCCTACCTCCCCTCGACCATCCATGTCCTTCGATGGCGCGATAGCAGAAGCCCTTGTTGCCTCAATTCCTCTCACCCTTTCTGCACCCACACAACCTAGCCTCCCTCCTAGGACTTCCACCCTTCCATCTAGTCCATTTCTCCATCTATCTGTCCCTTCCTTCCCCATCCCCCCAAGACCCCTATTCCCATTTCCCCCTCCATTGACATTCTCCCCCGTCTCACCTCCCCGACCCACTATATTTCCTCTCTCCCCTCTCCACCAAGCAATACACAAAACCCCGTCTGTGTAAATCCTGTATTCACACCCACTCAAGCACCCACTATCACTCCACTCTTCACGGTTACTGCACTCGACACAGCATCTAGTGACATGGACATATCACCACCCACTACACCACCACTCACCTCATCCATTTCACCACCACATTTAGGCACATCACATTTCTCCACAGTCACCACGACATCCACTTTCCCATCCCCATTTCCCCTTCCCCTTGCATCAACACCTACAACATCTTTACTCACTCCACCGTTAATATTATCACCCACAATCGACACTGCATTCCGTCATATGTTCGCATGTATGACACAAGTTAGAGATGAGTTCGAATCTCTAGGCACAGTTACCAGACGCTGTAGCAGACCACGAACGACTTACAATCGAAGTTGAATTCCTTAACCATCGAGAATGCCTCCCTTAACACACGCTACCAAGAGCTATGCCATGCCTACCATACACTTGAACTAGAAAGTGAACAAAAGACAAGAGAGGCCATTACGGATATCGACAATTTGTTAAAGGCTCAAACCATTCGCAATGCGATGCTCACTAGAAACATGGGACTACTAAGATGCCACCTAGCAGTAGCCAAAGAAGAGAATCAACGCTTGCAGGAATAGAATAGAGAGAACCTTGAAGCTGCTTTAGATCAACCAGACGAACCATTGAGTCACAACTGTTTCAAAGCTGTCCCCTCTGAATCTATGAAGATACTATTGGAAGACCATGTCAGACTACTCGAAGATTATGACAGTATGAACGAGGCATATCAAAAGCTCAAGGAAGACCACAAAATGCTACAGTTGCGAGCCCCTGTACAACAAGTACCACCAGCTCGTGCGACCACATCTATTGAAATCATCAAAGAACTCAACGCTCTACTAAGTGGACGAAGAACATCAAGTAAGACACACTTAAGTGCTCCTGATGACGCTTAATTAATGACAAAAAAACACATACAAAGGAACTCAAAAGGAATAAGTGATTGGTATTAAAGAATCAGCAACGTGTTTGTACAAGGATCATTGGGTTAATTGGAAGGGCATATGAACCTTAGATCGGGAAGACACCTAGGGAGAGACCATCAAAGTATTAGATCATCCGAGGCTAGTGTCAACCATATGGCTAGATCTTGGGCCCAGTAGTTGCGTGATTACCCCCACGTTTTAGACTCAAAAACTAGTGACTTTGAGATGTCTTACAACATGGAGAGACATGTGGGTAGCTCAGGAGTGGCATACCTAGAAAAACCTTAGGGTCCCTACAAGACTCAATTGGAATATATCAGGACCAATTGCTTAGGTGCACGCATCTATGAGGATGGTCTGAGAAGATCTGTTGTCCAAATTAAAAACCCGGATCAACCCATTGGACTAGAACACCCTGTAGTCAAGTTCAAAAATGGTTCTTACATAGATAAAGAAGGAACAATGTATGTGGTCACCAACCAACCTGAAAGGACGGATGAATTTGGCAACATAATCTTTGAACCTGAAATAGGTGACATAGAGCAAGGGAACTTAGGAAAAGAGCCAAAAACCCCTTGAGGCAAGCAAGTTGTGACTAGAATAATCACTCTAGAGTGGGTTCCCCAGGACAATAGGAGCATAGATTTGCTCATGAATCGAGAGACAGACGAGGCCTTTTGGAGGTGTAAGCCTAAGAAGCCTAACGAAGTGGGAGCACTTACCATCTATGAATTAAAAGATCCTGATACCCCAGACAAAGTGACCTATTTAGATGATGCTTCGGAGAGGATCTTTGTGGTCTCAGAGCATGGAAGACACGCATACACTTGGAAGGGTGAATTTGTTTTTCCCCAACCTCGACCCATTATGTCTTATGGTCACCAAGGAGCTGGAACATCTTAAGCTCATGGGACTCAAAAAGAAAGGAGTAGAGATAGACCCGGGGTGAGCTTTGCTAACCCAATGGGAAGAGAAAGAACGAGGACTGAGACGGATAGGATGGACAGGGAGAGACAGAGGGACCTAAGGAATCTAAGGAATGCATATGAATTCCCTCTGCAAAGGCCTAGAGAACACGCTATAACCTTAAGGCCCACACAATTGGTTAAGTCCATGAAGAATTGCTTTGATGGCACAGGAGATCCGTATGACCATGTAGCAGAGTTTGGGCAAGTTTTGAGAGTTGAGCAAGTTGAAGACTTGTTCACCCAATACAGTGCTTTTGGCCTAACTCTCAAGAACACCGCATTGACTTGGTTTCAACTCCTTCACCGAGGTCAGTTCAAAAATATAGATCAATTTCTTGAAGCATTCATCACTGAGTTTTCCAAGAGTGGTATTCGGCATAACACATCCTCCCTGATATACAGCTTCAAGCAAACACCTCAAGAGACAGTGAGGCTCGTAGGAAGAAGGTTTAGGCAATACCTAGAGAGATGCAATGTTCCAGAGTTACCCACTCTAGCCAAAGAAGTGGTCTTATTTCTAGACGGATTGTTAAGTACCAAATTGAGATCATACGTGTACTTGAAGGACCCTAGATCCATAGAAGAGTGTGTACGCATGTGCATAGACATCAAAGATAATCTAAGGGAGGAATTAGAGCTTTCAAAGATCTATAAAGATTCAGATAGTTCTACTAGCCTTGCTTCCTCACAATCCACATCGATTGAGGATCTAGTAGAGAAGGTAGCTCAGAAATTAGGAGTCTCTAGCAAGCAGATTCCTAGATTTGCCCCAGGAAAACGATGCTATACATGTGGAGGAGACCATATGGCTAGTGTGTGCCCTATCATGGCTCAACCCCAAGTTAATCCTAACAGCCAATACTCCACCATAGAAAGGAGATACACCAATCACACTGCACAATACTGCCCATATAACAAACAAGATTTTAGACAAAATTATCCTCAACCATATCCACAACAAGGAAAATACCAGAATCAATACCCACAACAGCAGTATGGTAGGCCGCAGCAACCCTATCAAGGGCAGCAAAGACCTCAACCAGTCCTAGCGTAGCAATGCCCTCCTCTAGCCAATGTGATCCCAGTGAAGTATGCAGCTGCAAAAGAAAATCTAAATAGAGCTTTAGTGTCAGTGACACCATTGCTTTCAAAAAGTGACCCAAGCGATCATAGTTTTGTCTCTACCCATATTGATAGCCCACAGGCTTACTACATGCAGTCACCCGAGCATAATGAGTCATACTATTATGAAGAACCGAGTGAATCTAGTTGGGAGCCAGAATATGTGAATGTCATGTACGCAAACCCCAACTCTAGACCTAAGCCTAGGCAGATAAGACCTCCATTTCCTAGAGGGCCATGCTACCGATGTCAGGGAGATCACCTCATTCATGATTGCCCTCTATGTGTACCTACACAAAACCAATCTATGACATTTCAAGGCTTTTGTCCAGATTGTGGAAAGGAGCACTTGTTATGAGAGTGTCCTAAGAACCCCACCAGTATGCCAAAAATTGCTCCTATCAATGTTATGGGGTTAGTGGTAGACTCCACGGGAGGTGTGACTTCCACGATCCCGGTGCAAGTCATCACGAGAGCTCAGGCACTTAAGCAAAACCAAGACTTAGGCCAAGAAAAGAATTCGGAGGTTAGCGGGGCCGAGAGTCAGAATAAGAAGAGGACAAGAGCTTGGAGAGAAAGTCGTGAACATATGAAAAGAACACTGAGTCATAACAAACGAGAACAAAGACATGTTCTCCTTTAGAAATTACAAAAGTATGTTAAAAATAAGGAAAAATTAGCCTATTTTCAATTGTTCCATAGAAATGATAAGGCCCATTTTAATTAGGGCATGAAAATCATATGATTTTCTTTCATGATACTTTGTTTCAATCTTTATTTCAATTTTTGTTTATAAAAACATGCTATATTCAACATTACAAATTCCAATTAGAACTTTAACAAATCTTAGATGATTAAGACTACATGATTTCATGAAAATGGAAATTGAAAAGTAATTCATTTTATTTCAAGCCCACATAAAGCATAATTCTATGCCATTTTAAAAAGGGATTAGAATACGTCTAAGAAGGATGCATTTTCCATGATGTTTTAAGACTTTTATGTGAAAAATAAGAGTGAATCATATAAGGAAGTCAACGCTCACTCTTGACAATACAAAGCATAATCATACAACAACCATGTGGCCATATATGTGTACTAGTAATAATAGCCAATTATGCCAAAAAAAACACCATGAGATCAAAATGAAATAGATGAGATTAAATTGACTATACATATTGAGAGAAAACACCATGCATATCATCATACATGATTCATTGATGTCTAATAATCCAAATGAAAGAGACTTTATTGTTCATCGTTGCACATTCTATGAAATAAATCTGTTAGTTTTTACATGCTAAGAGACTTCAATAAAACTTTGTTCAAGTTACGTTAATAGAATACTCTAAGACATTTCTTTTTTCCTTGCCCCAAGTCTTTATCCTTTGAAAAATCGCATTTCTCTCCCTCTCTCCCCTTTCTCTCTCTCTGAGCATTATCATGGTCAAAGTTAAAAAGCAAGAAAATATATCACGTTTGATATTACTTTATGAGAACATATTGCACGCATTTAAAGCGAAATGTGTAGTCTTTTTTACTTTGTTAAAGTGAAAACTATACTTTTCAGTGAGAAGTCAATGCCCGACATCGAGTTCTCGCTGAAAACTATACTTTTCAGCAAGAAGTCGATGCCAGGCATCGACTTCTCACTGACAATGAAAGAAAAAAATATAAAATTCACTTTTTTCTCACTGAGAATTCTGCACCAAGGTGTTGATGATCATCTATACTTTGTGGGCATGGAAAGACAACATGAGGTAAAATTATCTTCTAACGCACTCTATTAGTCGTGCCTCCCTCTGGACTTTGAGTATGCTTTGTTGTTAGTGAATTTTAGTCATCGTTAGTGAGAGTTGATCCACTCAGGAACATTGATGCTCCAAATAAAGAGAGAAGAGAGCCTATCTATGCCACCTACAAGTCACACAATCCACACACGCTAATGAGTGATGAGCTTTTCTCTATACTTCCATACCAAAGATATATGCACATAGAAGGTGTTTGGCAAGAATCACAGAAGTGGAGATAGTCTGTCTCAATCCTCATTACTGCACTTTTATTCCCTTTTGCATGCACAAAGAGGTGTGATCATATTATCCATAATCAAAGCCTTACCATAGACTATCTATTTGTGCAATAATGAACAACATAGTCTCATTTGTTTTCCTCTCATTTTCGGTGAGATTCCGATATCTAGCATGGACATCTTTCCAAAATCTACATTTGTTGCTCTAAGAAAGTATGGAATATATATTTCCATTAAAATAATTTAGAAGGAAGAGTATGACGTAAGTGTTGATGTGTGAAACATCACAAGAAATGAATTAATGTGACACTAGACAACCTCTATGGTCACCATTAACTCATTTCCACTCAAAACCTTGAGAAATGATAGCCAAAACCAAGAACTTTACTTCCTCAGATTTTTCCAGTCACTGAAAATGACATACCTTTAGTATTTTGTGAATTTCTCTTTGCTCAAATATCATTTCTCCAAGATCTTTTGGTGGATGAAAGTAGAAAAGTAGATCTTTCCAACAAGCTATCATATGCAAGAAACATATCTCTATAACTCAAGATATAGCCTTCACAAGATGACCCTGTGTGACTTCCAAAAGTGGAATTTTTGCCTATTTTAGTAGATGCCTAGCATCGACTTGCAACCAAAAATCGATGCCAGGCATCGACTTTGAGCTTTTTTAGCCACTTTTTTGTTCCTGAAATAGGCGCGTTTAACACACATATGATGAAAACCACTTTTATGTGGGAAGTCGATGCCAGGCATCGACTTTATGCTGAAACTTGATGCCAGGCATCGAGTTGCTCCAAAAACCTCATGTTTTTAAGAAGTTCTAGCAGTACATAACACTCAGAGAATAAAACATGGTCAATTTTTAGTCTTTTCTAGCTCATTTCCTTTTTGTTTGATCCAAGCTAAATGAGTATTCTCATAAAATAAGGCTTTTTTTATCCATTTCATAATTCTCTCTTAAAAGTGTTAGATAAGGTACTCTAAAATTAGCAAAATTTTGCTACCCTAAAGTAGTCAAAATTTTGAAAATATGTTCAAAATTTGCATATTTTTGGGGGGTTTTAGAAAACCTTGTATACTCGTATAAAGAATTTTTTAACATCATGCAAAAAAGGCTATTTTAGTGCATAGGGTTTCTCTTTTTATGACATAGTTCTCGTTTGTTATGACTCACTGTTAAAGGCAATGGGCAAAGAAGATGAGCGAACTCGAGGAAAGTTTGAGAGAAACAAAAGCCAAGATAATAGAAATCACATATCAAACACACTCTCACACATCACCTCCACTACCATCCCCATCACCTTCCATTCCCCAACCTTCTAATCCACCACACGTAGCCCACCCACCACCAAGAGTAGGTTTAGTCTTAGCCGATCCCACTCCCGAGGACAGAGACATGATGCTTAGGGCATATCACGCCAGAATCTAGGAAGGGCCAAATGTAACAGATCATGAAAAGTGTTACCCTAGAGCGGACCTAGAGCTCAAACGAACAAAAATTTGCACCAAGATGGTGGAATTGGCTCAAGCCATGTTTGAGGCCAGTCGCCTTTTCAATTGCTCTAGCTCCACTAGAACACCATTTAGATAGATTGGAGAGGTTAATTGAAAAGTATAGAAAAGGAGTCACCTCCCACGCTCAGGAGAGGGCAAGTGATAGAATAAGCATTCCTCCTCAAAAAGCTTATGTGCCTAACTCCACTGAACCAGACACCTCTTCTTCTATGAATCGATATTCACCAGAATTTCTGCGGGAGATTCAAGAAGAGAAATGTGCTAAAGAAAGTGAAGATTCTCCTCCAATTGAACTTGTGGATGACGCGCATGATCAATTCCCACAAGACATTCCTTCCATTTATGGAGAGCAGGAGAGTGTCCAATCTCATGAGAGATTAGACTTTGAGTCTAATTCCTTACAGGAACTACCCCATTTCATAGGCCCATGGGAAGCTGGGAAGCTAAGTCCACTTGTATGAGAGCACCCACGGTCATGATAAGAAATGAAGACTCAATCATACCTAGGAATATGGAGGTAGTAAAGAATACTAAAGTGGAGTGCAACCTCCCTTTAGAAGAGCTACTCAAGGTTGAGCCTGAATTATGGAAACATGTAGCTAAACAAGTGCCAGACATAGCAAAACCTCGTTCCTAGGTAGGATCCCATAGAACAGTGCCATAAATACCTTTGGACAAGATAGGGGACATGAGTGAAGGAGAAGAAGGAAACACCTATCTCCCTATCACTCATCAGGGTTACACGACCAAGGCAATTCTGGACTCAAGCGTAGGAGTTGCAATTGCTACCACTTCCCTATGGAAGTGATTGGGCAAGCCAACACTCAGGCCCACGAGAATCAAGTTACGAATGGTTGATGGTCACATTGAAAGACCCTTAGGGCTACTAGAAGGAATAACTCTCACCACTTGTGTAGATTTTGAGCATACTTTTGCTATATGTGACTTTAGCAAGAATCATGCCTACGAGATGATTATGGGAAGACCCTTCTTGAGGCAATTGCACTTTGTACAGGATTGGGGGACAAATTCTTTGTATTTGCCACACTTGGGTGTCACGACCAAAGTGAATCTCAAAGATTTCTCTCATAGAGATGTGCCCCCCATTCAATGGAATCCCATCCATAGAGCCACAGATGATACAGAGTTGGGGTATTCCATAGGATCAGGATCCTCATGGATGCATGAAGACACTCACTTATGGATGTGTAAAGTGACCAAAGAGGAAGAGAAAAGGGAAAAGGCTAGAGAGGTAGGTGCGAAGGAAACGCATAGGCCAATACAAGACCTAGCCTATGCACCTGTAGTATTTCCTGATGAAGAGTTTGAGCCTCATGGTTGGGTAGAAATCTTAGCAACTATGGATGTAGCCATCAATGAAGAGCAATGGACACCCCACTATGACGAGGATGGCTATGGCATTTCAGTCTTCACAATAGAGCCAATCATGTGTGATTATTGAAGAATGTGAACCTAGCACTGATGCATTCAAGGATGCAAGTGACTCCGATCTAGAGTCAATCATTATGGATCCACCCTTTGCATCAGATGAGGAATATTTTTTTGAAGTAGAAGCTCACCCTCAGAGACACAAAGAAGTTACGAATGAGGTGAGATTAACCACACAGGTGACCACTAAGAATGAAGGCAAGAAGAGAAAGAAGAGAGAAGTCGCACAAGAGGAAGAAGAATCTTTGTTTGAGGTCCCTCAAAATTTCAAGAAGTATGAAGTTGAAGATAAGAGAGTCATGATAAGGATGCCTAAACATGAAGCAGTCATAGGAGAGGCCTATGATAACAAAGAAACTACAAAGAAAATCATAGTGACCATAGAGGAAGGTGAAGAGCGATGCACATATATAGGACACGACCTAAGTGAAGATGAGGAGCAGGAGTTGATAGCCTTACTACGAGAATATAGAGATGTGTTTGCACGGAGTTACAAGGACCTGAAAGGTGTAGACCTTGACATATGCTCACATACGATCCCCATGACCTCAGATGCCAAACCCTTTAAACAAAAGCCATACACATTCAATGACAACTATGCTACCAAGATCAAAGAAGAGATAAATCGCTTGGTTGAAGCTGGATTTATCTATGAAATCGAGCACAATGAATGGGTATCCCCCATTGTAGTGATGCCCAAAAAGAATGGCAAATTATGTGTATGCATTAACTTGAAGAAGGTTAATGCAGCCACTATCAGAGATAGTTATCCGCTTCCTATCACTGAGCATATATTAGAAAGGGTAGCAGGCAAAGAAGTGTATAGCTTCCTGGATAGGTTCTCTGGTTACAATCAAGTAGCCATTGCACCAGAAGATCAACATAAGATGGCTTTTGCCACGGAGTGGGGCATATTTGCTTTTCGGGTAATGCCATTTGGGCTTACCAATGCTCTTGCAACCTTCCAGAGACTGATGTGCCATGTGTTTAAAGAGGTCCTGAGGAAGAATTTGGAAGTCTATGCCGATGATCTCTATGCTCATTCCAACATTAGACAGACCCATATACCGGAACTCAGGCAAATCTTTGACAAATGTAGAGAATATCAAGTCTGCCTGAACCTAGAAAAGTGCATTTTCATGGTCAGGCAAGGCAAGATTCTAGGACACATAGTGTCAAAGAATGGCATATCCACTGACGAAGAGAAACTGAGAGCTATCACAGAACTACCTAGGCCAAAGAATGTCAAGGAGGTGCAAGCTTTCATGGGGCATTGTGGCTATTACCGACGTTTTATACACATGTATGCCATCATTGCAAAGCCTCTATACAGACTTTTGACCAATTTTGAGTGGACGGATGAATGTGAGAAATCTTTCAATGCGCTTAAACATTGATTATGTTCAGCACCAATCTTGACTACACGAGATTGGAACAAGCCATTCCATGTCCATGTGGATGCATCCAATTATGCTATTGGGTGTGTACTTGCACGACCAACTGGTGAAGGTAACATGGATCTTCCAATAGCCTATGCCAATAGACAATTGAATGCAGCTGAACGAAATTATACCACTACTGAGAGAGAAGGATTAGGCATGGTATATGCAGTTAAAAAGTTTAAACACTATTTGCTTGAAAATAAGTTTAAATTTTTTACTGATCATCAAGCTCTACTGTATTTGGTAAACAAGCCATGCAATACAGGTAGATTAGTAAGATGGTTCCTCTTACTAATGGAATATGACTTTGAGGTAGTGGTGAGAAAAGGCAAGACTCACTTAAGAGCAGATCATCTCTCGAGGCTCACATCCGCAGAGGCCCCACAAGGAGTATCAGATGACCTTCCCGATGCTTACTTGTTTAATTTGGAAGTTGTACCATAGTGGGCCAAGACCTTAGTATCAGTACTGACATATGGGCCTAAACATCCAATAGTAAACACTCAAGATAGGGAGGTAGTAAAAGCCCAAAAGTACCATATCATGGCAGGGAGTATGTACAAACATATAGATCAAGGAATATTAACTTGTTGTGTGGAAGAGGATGAGTACGCGAAGTGGTTGCAATTAGCACATGGAGTGCACTGACCAACTATGGAAGCAGATGTCCATAGGATGTGCAAGGAATGCCCAATCTGCAGCACTAGACCACTTGTGGAACATGCCACTCTTTATCGTGTGTCTTTAGTGCCAGATTGGAGTAAGCCACTATTAGCCTTCTTGAGGATGAGAACCTTTCCCCAAGAGATGATGTTGGCTAGACAAAGGAGCTTAGAACAAGAGGCACTAGACTACTCACTCATTGGAGATAATTTATACAAACGTGGTAAAGATGGTTACCTAAGACTGTGTGTCCATGAGAGTGAATATCTTAGGATCTTGGAAACTGCTCACCAAGGTGTAGCAGGAGGACACTTTGGACCAGATAGAGTGATCAAGGCAATAATTTTTGCAGGTCTTTGGTGGCCCACGCTTCACATGGATGCACATACCTATGTGAAGAGGTGTGATGTTTGTCAGCGAACTCAGTACCCTATACGTAAAGATGAGATGCCATTAAAACTTATGATGGGTGGAGGTGCATTCTCTAAGTGGGGAATAGACTTTGTCGGTCCTATTAACCCCCCAGCTAAGGGTTCCTATGATGAATACATTATTGTGGCCACTGATAATCTAACCAAATGGGTAGAGGTAAAAGCGACAACGAAGAATGATGCCCAGATGACAGCTAAGTTCTTATTCGAGAATGTGTTCACCAGATATGGATTGCCAATAGAGTTAGCGAGTGATAGAGGCACACACTTCTTGAATGAAGTCGTTGAGATCATTCTCCAAGAATTCTTGGTGATACATAAGAAGTCGGCTCCCTATCATCCACAAGCTAATGGACAGGCTTAGAGCACAAATAAGATTCTATGCAATGTAATGACAAAATTGGTTAATAATAAACGCTCTGATTGGGACAAACAGCTACACCATGCTATTTGGGCATACAGAGTTGCCTATAAAACGGTACTCCAAGCCACACCCTTTCAGATGGTATTCGACCAAAATGCAGTGCTTCCATTGGACTTCTTGATACCTACATTGAAAGTAGCACAAGAGCACGATTGGACATGCCATGAACTTTCTTCTAGAATCTTCGATCTTGAATGATTAGGTGAAACAAGGTTGAGAGTGGCAGCAGGAATTTATGCAGCCAAGAAAAGACAAAAGGCATATTTTGATGCACATGTGAAGGATAAGGGCTTGAAAGCAGGAGACCTAGTCTTAGTCTACACTTTGAAGCAACATGCTTGGAAATTAGAGAAGAGAGGCTATGGACCAATGATTATCAATAGGATCTCCACAAGTGGAGCAGCTCAACTAGCCACTTTAGAAGGTGACATCCTACCAAGTTACATAAGTGTATGCAGAGTCAAGTTATATCAAGAACCCCTAACGGAGGAGATGCTAAATCGACTCAATACTGGTAAGAAACACAAGGAAGAAGAAAAGCAAATTCGAGAAGAAGCACATGTAAAGCTTTAGAACACATCCGACGAATGAAACTGCAAAGACAAGGTAGAGATCCACCTATGTCTAACACTCAAGAAGCTCGAGCTTATCACATGGCCATGTGCAAAGCATGAGGTGAACGTTCCCATAGGATAGTTGATCGACGACCCTTTGTGACCCTAGAGGTAGGACAAGGAGACAGTGCAAGGATCGTAAGGACTTTGATCGACTCAGGAGCAGCCACTAGTGCTATCAGACTTTCTTACTGCCATGAATCTTCAATCCTATCGAGGCATATCTCATAGGATTGTGGAAACCCCTTACATGGGTGAGGTGGAACTTCCCCTCTACATTCAGGAGGTTCTAATGATAGTCAAAGTGCTAGTATGTGAAGATGAGGATCTTACTGAACCTCTTGTCTTGGGCCAAGACTAGATCTATGATCATGTAGTCAACCTCAACCTAAGAAGTGGACTTCTTCAGGCTTGGGTGGGCCAAAACTGCATCATGATGGAATTAGAGAATCAAGCACTTAGGCCACTAGAAAAGGCACCAAATCCTGGTCCCTCCAGGAACCCACATGAAGATAACGATGCCATTCTTCTCCAAAGTTCTATGGTGCAAAAGATTGTCACTATTGACGAAGGTGCAGAAGTCAATGAGGAGTTCCCTTCTTTTCCAAAGAGGATTCCAGGAAAGCAAGTAGGACAACACATGACACAGAGGAGGTCAATGATCAAGAAGCATGAGCAGCAAACTGTGCCATATAAAGTACCTCTTGGCATGAAGCAGATTTGGATATGCAAGGGTGGAAAACCCACGGCTCTAGAGACAGGTTCTCAAAGATGCACCAAACAAGCTACACCATTGAGGATTATGACAAAGGAGTACACTAGGCAACACTCTAGACATACCATTTCTATTTGGGTCCCAAAGCGGTCAATGAAGGCTATCCCAAATGCTAAACAAATATGGGTGCCCAAGACCTGCTTATGAGCTCAAATAGCTTCACCTCCATTCATGACATTGAATCAACATTCACAGGCACTCTTGACACAAATCCCAGGGCAAACACCTACACTCCACACCATTACATCTCCGATCACACTTAGGAATGTCGAGAAATGGGTACCCAAAAATTCCCAAATCCAACACAATTTGATCCACAAATCTTTACATGTCATCACCACTAAAAGATACAATCCCACAATCAAAGTTTGGAGACTGAAAGCCCGGATCAAACCCCCTGATCCAATTTTGTAAATGAGTACACTATGATGTAGGTGCATTCTGAGTACATTGCACATCCAAGAGTATGCATCTAGGGTGAACACTAACCTACTAACCAACATTCACACACATCACAAACACTTCACCCACTAACCCTTAACCACTTGGAATGTCATGTTAGTATTGTGGAGGGAACACCATAACATCCTGTTTCCTATACAATGCTAATGTGCCTCTCTTCTTCTAGCAGATAAGCATCAACAACTACAAACAATCTCATGGCAGAAGCAGCAGGCCTGAGCTCACTGGCAGGAGTAAGTACTGCAGGGATTAATGTAGAGATTCTACCTATTGACGTGCCACCAACTGAATGACCTGTAGAGCTGCAACACCTCCAGCAAATACCTATATCGGATCCTCCCACAGGAATAACAGAGAGAGTCCATGCAAATTCTCATTGGTTCAATGGCATGCCAGGGCCCTTAGGAGAGGCTAAGTATATTTGGGACTCCAAGTGTGAGTATGACAAGTCATGGATCCAATTCCAATTCTTTTTCGAAGAATTCGAGACTCTCCAGAACACACAAGAACTTCAAACCATATGGTAGCATGCAGGGCTAGTGGAGTACTTTGAGGCACCCTTACCCAAACCAGATCTCCTACGATGTTACTATTTGGTCTCAACATTACAGGCTAATGAGGAAAAGGACAAACCAGGAACATTCGTTCTTCCTTCTTTATTGGCCAACAATGAGTTGAAAAGGTTCAAACTTACATTGGAATTGGTGAGCTTTGCTTTGAACATGCACGGCACGCATGTGCCCTCTGAGAAGAATGTTCTCATTCCCACTAACATGAAGAACCGAAAGCTACAAAAGTTGAAAGATATGGCAGCACTCACACCAAATGTGTCCATCCCTCTCTGTATATGCATGCAACATTTTGCATTTCCTGGTCAGGATCGATTCACACAACCCCATAAATGAATATGGTTTGCTCTTTACTTGGCGAAGACAAGTGCACTACCGATTAAGCTTCTTGTATGGATTATGGAGCAGTTGTATGAAGCAAATAAAAGGTCATCTAGAAAGCTAGTGGTGAATGGTTGTTGTGCAATCACACGCATCATCTACAACATAGCATACGATGTACCCATTGAACGTGCTTTAACCTGGTCACAACTACAAATGTTTAAGAGACTCAAAACTGCCACACATCAATCCAAGCGCATGAGGGGCTCAATTCCTTGTGTCTAGACACGTGAAGTTCTAACGACTCCAGAAGTCTCACCACGAGGAGTTGCCACCGTGCCTCCCTTTACCATTCGAATACCCAGATCTGGATCTGAAGGCACATCACAAGCTGCCCCATCGGCTCCTCCTGTCCCATCTGAATTTGAATTTGCTACGACTGAAGACGTTGAAGGGATGAGCACCTTTGATTTCAAATCATTTTTACAGAATACCCAACTCTTTGATGTAGAATTCTTTTTGGACATAGAAGAACAGGGCACCTCTTCCCAAAGATGGAGGAAATCCACAGACAATCGCCATGTACATTGGGATGATCATCAGCAGAGAACTTTATCTCAACAACTAGAACACTCAGAGGGAGAAGAAGAGGACAGAGAAGAAGCAGAAGCAGAAGAAACCACAGGAACCCTAGCATATACAACAGAACTCTGAAGGCTATATCAAATCATGGAACGAGTACAACCGCAACAATGGCTCATCAAATAGAGTAGTAGGATGCTCATGGATTAGCTATTGGAAGAAGCTGGATTTGACTCTGAATACAGCGAAGACCTACTATTGATGGCAGAAACGTATGGGGTACTGGAAGCAGTTCGATCAGCGATATTGAGGCCTCCTGTTCAATATGATCCACGAAGATTCCAAACACGCCCATGGTCTGGTAAAAACATCCAGATTCCCATTAGTACGGTGGAAGGACCTATTATTACGTCTGAACCCATTGAGACAACCTCCCAAGTAGAAGTAACCTCTGGCCAAGAGCTCCCAGTCACCCATGATGAATCAACCGAGCCAATACCACCAACCCCCCCACCATCACCTCCTAGAACAGAAGCCATGGAGATCACCTCGACTACTCACCCCACAGGGAAAGCCTTCATCTTCCGTAGTCCCACCTCCAGTTCCACCTTGTTTTCCTCTTTTGAAAACCCTCTATATAATACCACCAGCATCATAACAGAATCCTTCATAGAGCCTGCCATAGGACAACCAGCCCCCATACCCTCGGTCATAGGCCATCCTGACACTAGATCCATATTCTTTGGATTCTCTACCACCACGCTCCCTTTCATGACCTTCCCGCCTCCGGTGTCTCACTTCCCACCCCCCATACCACCAGTCCTTCAACCCGCCCATGACTACTTTTGTAGAATGTTTCAATCCACCACCCAAACCCTCTCGTCGAGCCCATTCCCAACATCCACACCACACTTATTCTCCACGATCACACACACACCACCTACCATTCTGATATACATGGTAGACACCACCTTCACCCCCACAGCTGAAAGCATGGACATTTCACCACCGACGGCACCTCCCCCTCCCCCCACACTTCCACTATCCCCCATCCCTCCTCCAGCAATTTCACCTACACACAAACATCTCCTGTAGACACCACATTCACACTTCCCATTCCCCAATTCCCTTCCCTTGAATTTTCCACTGTACAAAATACACCTTCATCTATAAGTAATGCATTTGACACCATGCTTGCATGTGTATCACAATTAAGGACAGAATACAATCAGCTCCAGCAACATAACAAACGATTGCAAGAGCACACTGAAGTGCTACATCATCATCTTGCTACACTAGAAGAGGAGAATGCCCGCCTCCAAACACAATTTCAGACTTTATAGGAGGCTCATAGCATATTGGAAGTAAAGTTACAGAACGTAGACCAGGAAGCGATACAAGTGGTGGAAGGCCATCTACAAATACAACTGGAATGCAACTCAAAACTTCAACGAAATATGGCACTACTCAGATGACACCTTGCAGCAACTCAAGAGGAAAATCGACGTCTAAAACTACAAAACTAGGAGAACTTAGAGGCTACCATTGAAAGCACACTCGGGGCACCCATTAGTCCCTCAAAATTCCAAGCTGTGACCCCAGAGAACATCAAGATAATCCTTGAAGACTATGCTACTCTACTTGAGGCACATGACCAATTATCAGAGGAACTTGATCAACTGAAGCAGAAACAACAGAAAAGCACGACAGCTGCCGCTCAAACCAGTGCCTCCACTGCTTCACTTCTCACTGACTCGGAGGCCCTACAAGCTCTCCAAAAACAAGTCACAGAATTACAGGCACTCCTACTACAATACGAAAGACCACCTTCCCCACCTAAGGTTCCCACAGATGAAGAAACAGTACAAATTCCTATGGAACAGACATTTGAAGAGGACTACGAGCCTCAACCCATCCCAGGGGGATGACAAATAGAAGAAGGTCAGGATACTTTCGAAGCTCCATGACCTCCGTGGTTAAAATAGGTGGAAGAAATTGGGAGTTCTCATGAAGAGCGCATGGTGGTGCAAAATCAAGCCATGAGAGTCATAGAAGAAACAGTATTACAATCCAATTACTTCAAGAAGTTGTCATCCAAACGTCTCATCATATCATCAGAACTCCGATACCGGCCTTACTATGTCATTCTGGCGGATTACAATGCGGAAATACAGAGAGTCACAAGAAAGATTCCTTCCTTCGCTACCCAGTGTCAACCCGAAGACCTTCCTCTAGAGGCGCAGAAAGGCAAGATCTATCAATCGACATGGCGGCAAAAGCTTCTAGAGACATACCCTAAAATGTTGCACACATGGAACCACACGCCTTTACATCTACTTTACAATCCATGCTATGGCCCAGTTCCACAATGCAGATCATGGAAAGCATTCAACATAAAGGTACAGAATAATGCTCAACGTAAGGAGTGGCTCAATTATCCGTACATAGCGCCACCACAGGGACCACCATCAATAGCTTACATGATGGCAACAATTCGACATTGGATGCCTCGACTGAAGCCCATGCCAGATGTTGCAGCCCAAATGATGCTTAAAATTTTGGATATGATGCAAGTTGTGCTCAAAACTTTTAGAAATGTAGAAGCACCACAGGTACGTTTACCAGGGTTTACCAATGGAAATTACGATTTGGTGTATGACATGAGCACCACCCCCAGCATTCGTGTGGCTTATGCTTGGCATGCACACATCAAATACCTTCCTGCATGTTATACATAGACATTTGAAGATATGTTCAGATCAGGTTTATGAGAATATCACTTGGAGGTCTTCACACCTAAGCCCACACACCTGCTTTATCTCTTTGCATGTGAACAAGCCATGTACTCTGAGTACTACACAACATCGCAACCAGATGTCCCAGGTGCAATAAATTGGGATGCATTGCAAGCTGATCTAGCAAGAGGATTAAGGATAGGAGAACACGAGCTGGCCACCAACATTCTCCAATACTATATTGACCATCCTACATAATAGAGGTATGTCAGGGGCGATAGATGCTAGGAAGGGGGGAAGTGTTGGCATACAAGCTAAAAGAAGAGCATACCAGCACAAGGGAGCAGTCATGCACAATCCGGTAACAAGGCCTAATCATTTTTTCCATGAACTATTTCCAACTCGAGTGATTTTCATCACTACACAAACATTGTAAATTCTGTTTTTGGTAAATAGACTCCGTTTTGTTCAAGCCGAGGAGTCCTCAAGCTTGAGAGTATTAGAATTATCTACATACCAATTTTCATAATTTTTAGACTTTGTTTGAGCCCTCAAATAAGCTCTAGAACCTAATTTTTAACTATGCCGGACACTAGGGCCGGACAAGGCCAAAGCTAGTCAAAAAACTATAAAAAGAGCTAGAGAGCTCATTTTTGGGGTTAGATTGTTAGTGATTTGAGTTTATGTAAGAGACTTTTTGACTAATGCAAAGAAATCCATTGATCCTCTCCTTGTTCTTGCCTTGTGTGTGCGTGTGTGTATGTGTATGCATGTTTGTGTGCTTCTCACTCACGCACTTGTGCCATCACTTGCTCATAGTGTTCATACTAGTCCTCACGTCTCAATGGATTGACATTTATGAGGTGGATCTCCTCACGCTGGTACTTGCCATTGTGCTAGAGTGACAATTCTCAACATCTTAACAATGATTAGGGTGTTTCTCCTTATTTTAAAGTAACGGAATGCTACAATTATTTTAAAGTCCTCTAATTTTCATGATTCTTAGATATGATTTTTCTGAAAGAACGTACCTTATGATATATATAGATGCACTTTAGATAGGGCATGCTATAGTTATAGCTTTACTATATGAACTATATGCTTGGACAAAGTAGTGCACACATCTATTCATCACCATTTGAGTACATTAGGAAAACTCACATGTAGAGTCTCTTTTGCCTTTGGGAGTACAAAACTATTATTAAGAGACTATTTTCATGTGGTTTGCTACATACATATACTTGAAATCGCAATTTTGGAATGATTTCATTATAACAATAATAGAATTTAAGAATTGTTTTTGTTCATTAGAAAAAAATAATTTTTTTCCTACAAAAGGTGGTGCTAGTTCCATTTGTTGCATTTATTTGGAACATCTTCATGTTGTACATGATAGTTATATCCATAGTCTAGATCATAATAATATTTCCACTAGTGGTGAGTTATCTTCTTTAATAGGACTCGCTAGTTGATGAAACTTTTCCACTTTCAAGATATATATACACTATTCTTTTACATGTATAGGTTTTCAACTATGTTGATTAGTAAATGCCTCAAAGTTCCCCAAGATGGGTGCCTCTACCTTACGAGGTCGGGTGTGTGTGTCTTTCCAAATTCATTGTACTCTCAAAAAAAAAAACTATGTTGATTACTAAAAAAAGTATGTTTTTACTCAAGCCGAGTAAGTAATTTCCCTTTATTCCATATTTTTATCATAGTTTTCAATTAGAGTTTGGTGAAGACGAGGATGAGTTGCCAAGCTCTCTTTGATGACAAGTTGTCATAGTAAATAGTCAGCGTATAGACGTAAAGATTTTGCTCGAGTGTGTGAACCAATGCTAAAGTTAAGTGCACATCACCTACACTTTTTGCTAAGACTCCAAAAAACTTTCCACGAGTTTCTGAGCTCAATATTCTAACCAAATTGATGGAGAGAATTTGGGTCTTCTGGAGGCCTCATTTGAATTCAAAATTTACATCAACTTTGGGCATTATATAAAGAGAAAAGAGAAGAAGATTTTGTTGGAGTTTGAGGTCTATAGAAGCACACGAACAACACAAGGAAGAACAAGAAGCTTGGAGCACAACACAACAGAGAATGTATTACCAATTGAATGTACAAAGATAAGTAACCCTTTAGGGTTATAAACATATATATAAGCAAGGGAAAAATACCTCCTAACAAGGGAAAAAAGTGCCCTGATAGTCCAAAATTTTTCATACATCACTACCAAAATATATCAACAAATCCCCCTAGGAGTGATGTGGTGAACAAAGAGCTATCACCCATGTATACAAAAGTGCAAAGCTATGTAGAAAGAGATCAATCCACAAAAGGAGTTAAGCCCAAAGCTTTGTAGAGAGCTTCAAACTTCTCATGTGGGCACATATGCAAAATGATCTCTGCGCTCTAACTATCACTGAAGATGGTGGTGAAAGAAGATTGACCAACTCCCAAATAAGTCAAAAGGCATCTAAGACACACACACACACACACACATACCCAACAGTCACTGTGAAAGCAGCCCTATACTCATCCTCACAACTAGAAGTGACCACAATAGGCTTCTTCTTGCACGAAGATATGCATGAGCTACAAAACATGAAGCAAAAACCATTGATGGACACATGAGTGCCATAACAACTAGCCCAATCCAAGTATGGAGGTACCACTAAAGTGGAGAAAGATGTGCGTAACCACCTTCCAATGCTTGACACATGCAATGCATAAGCCTGCTCATCTGAGAGACAACGGACTAAATATCAGGCCAAGTTATGCATAAGTAAATCGAGCATCCAATAGCTTGTTGCTCGAGTGTCATGAAGGCTCAATTGTAAACCTATTTCCATAGGAGTGGCAATATGTTTGCAATCTTCAAGGCCAAAACGTTGCAATAATGTGTCAATATATATTGTTTGACAAAAAGCTATTCCCCCATCAAGTTGCATAAATTTGGATGCCTAAATAATGATGCAAATGCCCCAAATCTGACATCTTAGAAGATGCATGAAAATCAACCTAAAATTCAGAAATATGCTTCTCATTATGACCAATGAGAAGAATAACAGCAACATGTACAACGATGACCATAAGTACATCATCTACATGCTTAATATATAAGGCGTTCTCAGTTGGGTTTTTTTTCAAAACCATGTGCAATCAAGTAGGCATGCATCTTTCCATACCAAGCATGTGGTGCTTGCTTCGAACCATATAATGCCTATTTCAGCCTACACATTTTGTTTTCATGCCATTCTGCACAAAACCATGGGGTTGAAATACATACACTTCTTCATGTAAGTGACCATTCAAAAATGGAGTTTTAATGTCTAACTAATGTACATTCCAACCATGATGAGTTGCAAGTGCACAAATGCTATGAATGGTGGTCATTTGGCATGTCGGAGCAAAGGTCTCATCAAAATCTTTGGAAACAAGCCTAGCTTTATACATATCAACTACTCCATCAAAATCTTTGGAAACAAGCCTAGCTTGAGCATAACCTTTGGAAACAAGCCTAGCTTTATACATATCAACTACTCCATCAGGATTGCATTTCAGCTTGTATACCCATTTAGTGCCAATGGCCTTTTTGCATGGAGGAAAATCACATAAAGACCAAGTACCACTCTTCATAATAGCATGTGATTCTAATTGCATACTAGCCATATAATTTTCAAATTTTTGTTCTTCATCAAAAGAAACAAGCTCATTCTCATCACAAAGACTAGAGGCAATCATTGCATAGCAATCTGATGCAAAGGAAGCACTATGAGAGCCTGAACGATATGATATGATAAAGGTGCAACTCATTTTCTATCTCTCAAAGTCTTCACCAGACATTCCGGCATAGTTTTAGCCTCTTCGATGTTAGCACTCTCATCAACTAGTGCATCATGTAAATCTCCATCAAGAATGGAATGATTTGCATTATCATGTGGAGCCTATAAAGGTTGAGAAATTTCTTCATTTGGACTAGCATTGACCGTTGACTTGTAAAAATAGGCAACCAACTATCATACACATCTTTGGAGCTAATTGATGTCTCCTTGGTACATGAAAGTAATGGCTTAATTGCATCTTCCACAAAAACATTATGGATAACCAAAATGCATTAAGTATGTGGATGATATAGGTGATAGCCTTTGCTTTTAGAATTGTACCCAACAAAAATGCACTTTACTATTTTATCATCCAATTTCTTATGTTTTTGTTCAAGCACTAAAGCATATGCTAGACAACCGAAGGCATGAAGATGAGCAACAAATGGCTTGCAACCATGCCAAGTCTCATATGGAGTGATAGATTGCAATGCTTTGGTGGGGCACCTGTTAAGTACATATGTTGCACACATAACAACCCCAAGCTAGAAGCTATATGGTAAAGCATGACTTTTGACCACACACCTTGCTATCTCCATGAATTATCTATCTTTCTTTCAACAAATATGTTTTGTTGAAGTGTATACAACACTGTACACTAATCTTTTATCCCACACTCAGTAGAAAATGCAATCAAATAAGAAGACATATATTCCCCCCCTTGATTTGAATGGAGGGTGTTGAATCTACATGCTGACAAATTTTCAGCCATCACTAGAAACTGTTTGAATCACATAGATACTTCGGACTTTGCAATGGATACACCCATGCATGCATGGAGAAATCATCACTAAAAGTCATGAAGTAAAGGTAGTTCCCAAAAGAAGGTGTCTACATAGTACCACAGAAATCACTATGAACAAGCTGCAATTTATGAGTAGCTCAAATTGAACCATGTTTTGGGAAAGAAGAACGTGGTATTTTGCCCAAAATACAGCCTTCAAGTACATGTTTACATGGTGCCTCAAGTTTGGGTTGAGAGGACACCATTTTAGATTTCTACATATGTAGCAAACTAGCAAAATTAAGGTGATAGAAGCATGCATGGCAAAGCTTTGCATGTGAGATAGCCTACGGATCTTGATCTGCATAGGTTGAATCACTCACAAATTTTGCATAGCCTATGTGCTTATAGAACCCACAACATAAAATGTTGGAAGCAATGAAAACATCGCCATTTGAGAGATCATGAACTATACATCTGTCATCAACAAATTTGACAACCAAGCCAATCTTGGCTAATGTTGAAACTGACAACAAATTTTTGTTGATATGTGCCACATACAAAGCATCTGACAATATGAAAGAACTACCATCAATAGTAGTCAAACTAATCTTACCAACTCCCATTACAAGATAAGAGGAGTTGTTAGTGCATGTGGTAGTATTCCCTGTAGGGGCAAGCTCAAGTGAAAAGAAGAAACTACATTGCAAGGTAATTTGTTTTGGCTGACCCACTATCAAAGTACTAAATATCTGATTCTACTACACACATACATTGATCATGAGAAGATGGTTCATAGATGCGAATGATAGAAAATGCCCATTCTTCATTTTGCACAAGATTAGAAGACTCTATTTTAGGTGTAGAGGCCTCAACAACTACCATTCCAAACTCTTTCTTATTTTCCTCCTTTCTAGTCAATTTAGAACAACTCTTTATTGCATGATCTTTTACCTTAGATTATTTGCAAAACTATTTCTGAGTTTTTGTTTTCTTCTCATCTTCGTCTTTCTTCTTCAATTGTGTAACATTAGCAGATTTTTGCTTACTAGTAAATGAGCTCCATTTTCCTTTGCCCTTCTGACTAGCTAAGAAAGCTTGATATACAACACACATAATTGGCATGTTCTTCTTGGACTCATCTTCTTGCGATAAAACAGAGACTAACTCCTCAAATGTAAAGGCATTTGGATTTCCTTTCACCATCAATCAAAGAGTAGAAGCAAACCCCTAATATGAATCTGGAAGACCGTTAAGAACAGTTTGCACAAGTGGACTATCTTGTAAGGCTTCATTATCAAAAATCAATTGCTCCTTCAAATCTTTAATCTTTGTCAAGAAATTGTCCATAGAATCTCTTTCATTCATATGCTCACTCTCCAACTGTTTTCGGAGGTAAGCAACATGAGCCTCATTTATTGCCTGGTACAAAGTGGTATCCAAGCATCCTTTGTTTTTTTGCAAGAGCAAATGTGAGGGATAATGGCATGTTTGACAGACAAAGCTATCAATGCATGTGCCTGAGAAACTCTACCATCCCAATAAAGTTTCTCTATAGTAAGTGCAACAAGAACTGCAGCACAAACAAGAATTTTAAGATCGTCATCTTCAACACCATCTACATCACCTTCAATAACTCTATTTGCAGGTGTAGTAAGATGTTTTTCAACATCCTATAGAACATTCCAAAACCCTTTAGCTACCAATACATGACACATTATACATGCCCACAATGGGTAATTAGTACCATATGGCTATCCTAAATAGCCAACATACAAAATACATCATTGCTTTCATCCATGGCCATTGAGTAAATACTCTGATGCAAAAAAATGATTGTCTTTTGAAAAGTTGAACAAAAGCACCCTGTCAAGCTCTACTAAACCTATAGGAGACTTCAAGGCGCTTGTATTGGAAAACCAAAACCTATACATATGTTTGTCACAAAAGGACAAAATTTCCTGCATATTCTCTACGATAGTGCTCACCAATTTTTGTGCAATTTTGAGATCGTAACTGGGGGGGTGTCGATGGTGACCTACTCTGACACCAATTGTTGGAGTTCAAGGTCTGTAGAAGCACATGAACAACACAAGGAAGAAGAAGAAGCTTGAAGCACAACACAATATATAATGAATTACCAAGTGAATGTACAAAGATAAGTAACCCATTAGGGTTAAAGGCATTTATACAAGCCGAGGGAAAATATCCTCCTAAAGAGGGAAAAAAGTGCCTGATGGCCCTAAGTGTGTTCACATACATCACTATTGAAATATATCAATAGATTCATGGCTATCCTCTAGAATCTTTTGTGTACTAATAGGTTCTCATTAGAGGTTTATACTCTAGGCCAAGCTACCCCCCCATTAAGCTATCCCCCTCCTAAGATGGAATCTTTGCATAGGTAGAGATTTACATCTACCAATATCTCATTGTGTATTTCTTGTTTCATAAGTAAGACAACTCATCTTCTTTCTACTCTTGTAAGATTTATTTTGAGTATAATCTTTGTATCAAGTTTTGATGATCACTTAGCATATTGAGCTTGGATGCTCACTTGTCTAGTCTCTACATATTTGCAAGTATAAGTGTGTGTAGAGTACACATAAGTACAAGCTTCCTGTTTGAATAGTTATCAGTTTGGCTTCTGCAATGAGGTTGGCATACATCATATTCTCTGAATTTAGTGATCTAGGGCTTTTTGGAAATATGATAGGGTCATTTTTCTTTGTGCAAATTTTCATATGTGTAGACCTCTGCTTCAGAGAGAAATCAAAGTTTTGGTTGATTGTGGTAGCCAATAAGGTGATCTCTAGGGAGGGTCCATTGTCCTTCTATTGCAATTATGTCATAACCAAGACCTAGATACATCTAAAAAGGTTTGGGAGTGTCTAGAAAGGCTATAATTTACCTTTACAAAGGCTGAGAAAATCCAGATCAAGAATAGGCTCAACAAAGTCATAAAATCAAAGCATTAATGACCTCATACTCAAACTAAAAGGAATTTTTTATGCACTTGGTTCAATAGTGTATGTCATAGATGATGATGACCTAGTTTCCCACACACTTAATGGTCTTAGGGAAGATGAGAAATGGAAGGCATTCACAACCTCTATGTATGTAAGGGACTCATTACCTGATTTTGAGCAACTCATCTCTCTTTTGGTGATTGAGGAGCTCAACCATGGTGGCAACAAGTCAAAGGGCAGCCAACAAGGCAACCAAAGCTATCAAGGAAGTCAACTAAGCCAAGATGATGGTCAAGTCTTAAAAGGAAAAGGAAGAGATAGAGGTGGAGTTAGAGGAGGAACATATGGAGGAAAAGAATACTCCAATTCAAATGAATGCTTCAATTGTGGGAAACAAGGACACTATGCCAAAGATTATTGGAAAAACCTGTTGATATATTTAGGTAGTGATGTGTGTGAACTCACTAGGACTATTGTGGAACGTTTTTCCCTCTTTAGGAGGTTTTTTCCCCGGCTTGTATATACGCCTATTGCCTTAATGGGCTACTTATCTTTGTACATTCTCTAGTAATACATTCGGTATTGTGTGTTGTGCTCCAAGCTTCTTCTTCTTCCTTGTGCTGTTCCCATGCTTTCGCAAATGTCTAACTCCAACAATTGGTATCAGAGCAGGTCGTCGCTTCATCTAGGGTGCCGTTGACACTCCTCCAATTGCAGTCTCAGAATAGCACAAATTTTGGTGAGCATACTCAGCGTGTTTTTGAGATCAAAACAACTTCACCGTTGTGGTGCCGAAATCACGATCTGAGCTCGTTTCGGCCTCCGAACGCACTATCACAGTGCTTGTGCAGGCTATTTTGTCTTTTTGTGCCAAAGGTATATACCAGTTTCTGCTCGCCAGTATAAGCATCTCAAAGTCTACTACAGGTTTAACAGAATTTGTCTGGGCAGTGATGTTCAACTTTTTGAGATACAGTCAATTTTCTGCATCAAGGTATTTTAGTCACCGGCCATGGCAGAAAGCAGTGATGTATTCCGTATGTTGGCTGTTGAGGATAAGTTGGATGGTACCAACTACCTATTATGGGATTATATGATGCGACATGTGTTGGTTGCAAAAGGACTGTGGAACATTGTGCAGGGTGTCGAAAAACATCCTATTACACCTGCAACTGTTACAATTGCAGGTATTGAAGCTGATGCAGAAGGTGTCAAAGATGATGATATTTTGCACATTCTTATTCGTGCTACGGTTTCTGCTGCACCTACTGCAGAGCAGATTTGCTAGGATGGCAAAGATGCCCAGGCACATGCATTGATAGCTTTGTCTGTCAAATGTGCCATTATTCCTCACATTCGCTCTTGCAGAACAGCTAAGGATGTTTGGGATACACTTACCACATTGTACCAAGCTAGGAATGAGGCTCGTGTTGCTTACCTCCAAAAACAGTTGGAGAGTGAGCACATGAATGAAGGTGATTCTATGGACAACTTCCTAACGAAGATCAAAGACTTGAAGGAACAATTGATTTTTGCTGATGAGGTTATACCAGATAGCTCACTTGTGCAAACCGTTCTGAATGGTCTTCCTGATTCATATCAGAGTTTTGCTTCTACTCTTTGGTTGATGATGAAAGGCAATCCAAATGCCTTATCATTTGAGGAGTTAGTCTTTGTTCTGTTGTAGGAAGATCAATCTAGGCAGAACAAGTCCATTATGCGAGTTGCAAATCAAGCTTTCCTGGCTAGTCAGAAGGGAAAAGGAAAATGGAGCTCTTCAACTAGTAAGTAGAAATCTGCTAATTCTGCACATTCGAAGAACCAAGATAAAGATGAGAAGAAATTAGAAAAGCAGAAATTGTTTTGTAAGTACTTTAAAGGGAATGATTAGATCATAAAGAACTGTCCAAAACTGGCTGTTAAAGAGGCAAAGAAGAAAGAGGCTGGAATGGTTGTTGCAGAGGCCTCTACACCAAAAATAGAGTCTGCTAATCTTGTGCAGAAAGAAGAATGGGCGTTTACTACTGTCTGCAATTTTGACCCATCTTCTCATGAGCAATGCATGTCTACAGTAGACTCAGATGTTTGGTATTTTGACAGTGGGGCAACCAAACATATTACCTCACAGCGCAGTTTTTTCTCTTCACTCGAGCCTGCCCCTACAGGAAATATTGTTACATGCGCCAACAACTCCTCTTATCTTGTTATGGGAGTTGGTAAGATCATTTTGACTACTGCTGATGGTAGTTCTTTCACTTTGTCAGATGCTTTATTTATGCCAGGGATCAAGAAGAACGTGTTATCAGTTTTTGCATTAGCCAAGATTGGCTTGGTTGTGAAATTTGTTGATGACAGGTGTACAGTTCATGATCTGTCAAATGGCGATGTGATTATTGCTTATGGCATTTTATGTCGTGGGCTGTATAAGCTCATAGACTATGAAAGATTTGTAAATGATTTGGCATGTGCAGTAAATGATTCTCAGGCTATGTCAGATGCAAACCTTTGGCATGCACTCTTTGGCCATCTGAATTTTGCTAGTTTGCTACGCCTGCAAAAATCTGAAATGGTCTCCTCTTTGCCCAAACTTGAGGCACCTGGAAAACATGTTTGTGAGGGTTGTATTTTGGGAAAAATGCAGCGTTTGTCCTTTCCAAAAGATGGTTCAGTTCGGGCTACTCAGAAATTGCAGCTTGTACATAGTGATGTCTGTGGTCCTATGCAGACACCTTCTTTTGGTAATTATCTTTACTTCATGACTTTCATCGATGATTTTTCCAGGCATGCATGGGTATATCCATTGAAGGCAAAGTCCGAAGTGTTCATGTGCTTCAAAAGTTTTTGGTTTTGGTTGAAAATCTATCACCATGTAAAATGGGCACCCTCCATTCTGATCGAGGGGGGGAATATATGTCTTCTGATTTTAATGCATTTATGGTTGAACGTGGGATAAAACACCAGTGTACAGTGCCGTATAAACCTCAACAAAATTCTGAACGAAAGAACAGGTCACTCATGGAGATGGCAAGGTGTATGGCAAGAGTCAGTCTCTACCACATAGTTTCTAGCTTGAGGCTATCATGTGTGCAGCATATGTACTGAACAGGTGTCCCACTAGAGTGCTGCAATCTATCACTCCATATGAGGCTTGGCATGACCGCAAGCCATCTGTTGCTCATCTGCGTGTTTTGGGTTGTTTAGCATATGCATTAGTGCCTGAACAACATCGTAGAAAATTGGATGATAAAGCTGTAAAATGTATTTTTGTTGGGTACAGTTCTGAAAGTAAAGGCTATCGTCTGTATCATCCACAAACTAAACGCATTCTGGTTAGCTGTGATGTTGTTTTTGTGGAAGCTGCTATTCAGCCATTGCTTTCATGTACTAAGGAGACATCTGTTAGCTCCAAAGACATGTATGATACTTTGCTGCCTCTTTTTACAGGTGGACAGTCTAGTGCTGGTCCTAATGAGGCAACTTCTCAGCCTTTGCAGGTTTCATGTGATGATGCAGATAATTCCCTTTCTGATGCAGATGTACATGATGCACTTATTGATGAGAGAGCTGATATTGAGCAGGCAAGAACTATGCCAAAATGGCTAGTGCAGACCTTGCGTGACAGCAAATTAGATGCACCTCTATCATATCGTACTCGTTTAGGCTCTCATAGTGCCTCTTTTGCATCAGATTGCTATGCTATGGCTGCATCTAGTCTCTGTGATGAGAATGTGCTTGTTTTGTTTGATGAAGCACAAAATTTAGAAAATTGGATGGTTGCTATGCAGTCTGAATATGATGCTATATTGAAGAATGGTAGTTGGTCTTTGTGTGACTTGCCTCCTGGCAAGAAGGCCATTGGCACTAAGTGGGTATACAAGCTTGGAGTCAGAGCTTGATGCAAAAGGTTATGCACAGGAAAGGGGCATTGATTTTGATGAGACCTTTGCACCTACATGTCGTATGACTACTATTCGGAGCATCTGTGCACTTGCAGCTCATCATGGTTGGAATGTACATCAGTTGGACATTAAAACAACATTTCTGAATGGTGACTTGCATGAAGAAGTGTATGTTTTTCAGCCCTGTGGCTTTGTGCAGAAAGGGCATGAAAACCAGGTGTGCAGTTTAAAGAAGGCATTATATGGTTTAAAGCAAGCACCACGTGCTTGGTATGAGAAGATACATGCCTATCTGATTGCACATGGTTTTGAGAATAGTCCAATTGAAAGCAAATTATATGTTAAGCGTACTAATGATGTGCTTCTGATCATTGTTGTCTATGTTGACGACATGCTGCTCACTGGTCCTATTGAGAAGCATATTGCTGATTTTAAGGCACATTTGCATGCCTCATTTGAGATTTCTAATTTGGGGCATTTGCATCACTATTTGGGCATTCAGTTTATGCAAGTTGATGGTGGAATGGCTTTGTGTCAAACGAAATATATTGACACATTATTGCAGCGTTTTGGCCTTGAAGACTGTAAGCCTATTGCCACTCCTATGGAGACATGTTTACGATTGAGTCTTGATGATGCTGGAGATGCATTTGATGCTGTTCTCTATCAGCAGGCTGTTGGATGCTTGATTTACTTATGCATTACTCGGCCAGATATTCTGTTTGCTGTCTCACAGATGAGCAGGTTTATGCATTGCCCAGGAGTCAAGCATTGGCAGGCAGTTTAGCGCATCTTTTGCTATTTGAGTGGTACTCGGCCACTTGGGTTGTTTTATCCCAAGGGGGAATCACTACCGCCAGATTTGCATGCTTTTTCTGACTCAGATTGGGTTGGTTGTTATGACACTCGTGTGTCCACTAGTGGCTTTTGCTTCATGCTTGGTAGCTCATGTATATCTTGGTTGAGCAAGAAGTAGCCTATTGTGGCCACTTTTAGTTGTGAGGCTGAGTATAGGGAAGCTTTCAGAGCAACTGTTGAGTGTGTGTGGCTCAGACTCCTTATGGCTGACTTGGGTGTTGGTCAGACTTCTGCCACCACCATCTTCATTGACAATCAGAGCGCATTGGAATTTGTGAGGAACCTTGTGTTCCATGATCGCACTAAGCACATTGAGGTGCATTATCACTATGTCAGGGAGAGGTTCTCTGCTCGGGAGATTAGCTTGGCATATCTACCCATGCAGGAGAACATTGAAGACTTTTTCACGAAGGCTCTGCCTAGGGAGAAGTTTGAAGCTTTCCGTAAAGCTTTGGGCTTACTTCCTTTTGTGGAGTGATTTCCACATAGCTTGGCACTTTCTTATACATGAGTGCAAGCTCCTTGTTCACCGCATCACTCCTAGGGGGGATTTGTTGATATATTTAGGTAGTGATGTGTGTGAACTCACTAGGACCGTCGATGCACTTTTTTCCCACTTTAGGAGGTTTTTTTCCCCCGACTTGTATACACGCTTATTGCCCTAATGGGCTACTTATCTTTGTACATTCTCTAGTAATACATTCAGTATTGTGTGTTGTGCTCCAAGCTTCTTCTTCCTTGTGTTGTTCGCGCACTTCCGCAGACGTCTAACTCCAACAAAAGCAAAATGGGAACAACTTCAAAGGGAAAGGTAACTATGCTAACTCTCAACCAATTCAAAATGAACATTTGTTAGCTATGAAACATATTAGTGAAGGTGAACCACATGATGAGGTGTGGTATATAGATAGTAGTTGTAGTAACCACATGTGAGGAAGAGAGGAACTTATCAACAATCTTAAAGCACCCCAAGACAAGATGCCTCATGGATATAGGAGACAACAAAGAGCATGAGATACAAAAAATGAGAGATGTTTAGCTTGAAGGCAACCACAAAGAAAGAGGGTTATATGAGGTATTGCATGTTCCTACTACCACAAACAACCTAACTTCTGTTGGGCATATGGTTGAAAGGGGATACCAAGTTAAGTTCAACCACAAAGTGGGACATAAAATCAAGAGAAGTTTTGATGGTTCAATTGCTAGTTACAAATCAAGGCTTTTGGCAAAGGGATTTGGTCAATCTTATGGGATATGAAGAAACATTAAGTCTAGTTGCAAAGATGACCACAATTAGGACAAAACAATCATTGGGGTTTCTACATCTAGGAGGTGGAAAATATATCAAGTGGATGTGAAGACTACTTTTCCTAATGGTAACTTGCAAGACACACTCTACATGACTCAACCCTTATGGTTTGAAAGCCCTAAATATCCAAATTTTGTTTGAACTTAGGAAACCATTGAATGTTTTAAAGCAAGATCCGGTGTCGATATAAGCTAAGTGATGTAGACCACTTGCTATACCTCAAGAGGGAGGGAGGACTAGTTGTCTACATATGCATATATGTGGGTGACTTGATTATGATAGGAAGTGATGTTGCATGTGCTAAATGGATTCAGGCTAATCTTGGGAATTAATTGAGGATTTTAGACCTTGGAGCACTGAAATATTCTGCTATAATTGAAGTCATTTATGTAGCAAATGGTGTTTATCTAGTTCAAATGAAATACTTGCTAGGTATACTTGATAACTATGGTATGAGTGGATGTAAGCCCCTCACATAACCTATGGATCCAAACATTAAGTTATGTAGAGGTGAAGGGTGGCCTCTTAAAGATATCTCAACCTATAGAAGCATTATTGGAAGCCTCAATTATGCTACTATCGGAAGACTTGACATATGCTATGTTTGGGTATTTCTTTCTCAATATCTGAATTCTCGAAATGATGTTCATCTAAATACAACCAAAGAGTGCTTAGGCACATCAAGCATACAATCAACCAAGGGTTGTAATACTGATGGATTACAACCACAAGGCTTTAGTGATGCTGATTGGGCTAGTTCAAAGGAGGATAAAAGGAGCATATTTGGCTATGTCTTCATGTTGGGTCAAAGATTCATCTCATGGATTTCCAATAAGCAACCTATAGTTGTATTATCATATACCAAGGATGAGAATAGAGCTTTAACAATCGCTACATGTAAGATCATGTGGCTCAAGAAGCTCTTCAAAGACTTGGATGTGGAGGTAAGAGAGTTAACTATGTTTGGATATAACATATCAAGCATTCTTCTAGCAAACGACTATATATTCCATGCAAGAAGCAAGAACATAGAGATTCATTATCACTAAAACCTCAAATTGAAGAGATTAATGAATTCTATCACTTGACCTTGAGGGGGAGTGTTAGAAATCTAGCAATATCAAGTGTCTGAACCAATGCTAAAGTTAAAGTGTCACTTTCACCTACTCTCTTTGTTGAGACTCCAATAAACTTTACACAAGATTTCAATTGAATATTCCAACTAAATTGATGGACAAAAGTTGGGATTTTTGGAGGCCTCATTTGAATTAATATTCTACAATAACTTTGGAGCATTATATAAGGAGGGGAATGAAGAAGATTCATGGCTATCCTCTAGGATATTTGGTGTACTTGTAGTCTCTCATTGGAAGTGTATACTCTGGATCTAAGCTACTCCCTAGCCAAGCTAGCTCCTTGCTAGCTAGAATATTGGCATAGCCAAAGATTTACATCTACCTATATCTCATTGCATACTTTCTTGTTTCCTAAGCAAGATATCTCATTTTGTTGCTACTCTTATGACCTTTCTTTGAGTATAATCTTACTCTCAAGTTTTATTATCATTGAGTACATTGCGCTGGAAAGTTCACTCGTCTGGTCTCTACATATTTCCAGGTGTAAGTGTGTGTTGAGTAGTTATAGTACAAGATGCCTGTTCAAAAAATTATTTGTTACATTCTCTAAATTCGGTGATGTGGGGCTTATTGGAAAGCCTATATGGTCTATTGTTTGTGTGAAAAGTTTCAGAGGTTTAATCCTCTATTATAGAGAACAGATGAAGTTTTGGTTGATTGTGGTAGCCAACATAGTGGTCCTAGCAAGGGTCCATTATTCTTTTGCTACAATTAAGAGGTGATTTACTCCAATTCAAATCACTTATGGTGCACACATAAGGGTTTTGTGCCTAAAAAGGATCCCTGACGTATTCTCAAGACAAGGATTATACTTCAAACACTCTCTAAAACTTCCAAGAATCATATGCTTGGATTGAGAAGAATTTATTTTCTCGTTTTGATCCTTGATGATAATGGTCTTAAGAAGGGGGGAGAGTGCTATATTGTTAGGCTCCAAATAGTCTACAATGTTTAACCTGCCTAGACAAGGTTCATGAAGAGCAAGGTCTAGTGCTTGTGGGAGACAAGCCCTTAGAGGGGAACCATAAGGGTATGTTGATCCTCTCAAAATGATCATACGAGGGGTGTATGGACCTTATAGGTGGTTCTAGATTTTCATGGGGCAACTGTCTATTTGACTTTGAGAGGAGGGCCATAGGCAAGCAATTGAGATCTCACTTTAACAAGATTACTATAATGGAGCCCTAGATAATTAAAGACTATGTGAATATGGGGATTCAAAACCTAGAACATGCACTTCATCCTATCGTATAACATATATAATGAACATACAAAGAATCTAGTAGGAAAGAACATGTAGGTAATACAAGACCTAGTAAGTGGGACTTGATATAATGGTACATCGAGTTCTCATACATTTGGCATCATTGATCAATGCAAGAACAATGTTTTAGGTTGTGTCATATTTAGAGACTACAAGTACACAAAATATCCTAGAGGATAGCCATGAATCTTCTTCATTCTCCTCCTTATATAATGCTCCAAAGTTATTGTAGAATATTAATTCAAATGAGGCCTCCAAAAATCCCAACTTTTGTCCATCAATTTAGTTGGAATATTCAATTGAAATCTTGTGTAAAGTTTATTGGAGTCTCAACAAAAAGCGTAGGTGAAAGTGACACTTTAACTTTAGCATTGGTTCAGACACTTGATATTGCTAGATTTCTAACACTCCCCCTCAAGGTCAAGTGATAGAATTCATTAATCTCTTCAATTTGAGGTTTTAGTGATAATGAATCTCTATGTTCTTACTTCTTGCATGGAATATATAGTCGTTTGCTAGAAGAATGCTTGATATGTTATATCCAAACATAGTTAACTCTCTTACCTCCACATCCAAGTCTTTGAAGAGCTTCTTGAGCCACATGATCTTACATGTAGCAATTGTTATAGCTCTATTCTCATCCTTGGTATATGATGATACAACTATAGGTTGCTTATTGGAAATCCATGAGATGAATCTTTGAGTATAATCTTACTCTCAAGTTCTATTATCATTGAGTGTATTGCACTAGAAAGTTCACTAGTCTGGTCTCTACATATTTCTAGGTGCAAGTGTGTGTTGAGTAGTTATAGTACAAGATGCTTGTTCAAAAAATTATTTGTTACATTCTCTAAATTCGGTGATCTAGGGCTTATTGGAAAGCCTATATGGTCTATTGTTTGTGTGAAAAGTTTCAGAGGTTTAATCCTCTATTATAGAGAACAGATGAAGTTTTGGTTGATTGTGGTAGCCAACATAGTGGTCCTAGCAAGGGTCCATTATTCTTTTGCTACAATTAAGAGGTGATTCACTCCAATTCAAATCACTTATGGTGCACACATAAGGGTTTTGTGCCTAAAAAGGATCCCTGACGTATTCTCAATACAAGGATTATACTTCAAACACTCTCTAAAACTTCCAAGAATCATATGCTTGGATTGAGAAGAATTTATTTTCTCGTTTTGATCCTTGATGATAATGGTCTTAAGAAGGGGGGAGAGTGCTATATTGTTAGGCTTCAAATAGTCTACAATGTTTAACTTGCCTAGACAAGGTTCATGAAGAGCAAGTTCTAGTGCTTGCGGGAGACAAGCCCTTAGAGGGGAACCATAAGGGTATGTTGATCCTCTCAAAATGATCATACGAGGGGTCTATGGACCTTATAGGTGGTTCTAGATTTTCATGGGGCAAGTGTCTATTTGACTTTGAGAGGAGGGCCATATGCAAGCAATTGAGATCTCACATTGACAAGATTACTATAATGGAGCCCTAGATAATTAAAGACTATGTGAATATGGGGATTCAAAACCTAGAACATGCACTTCATCCTATCGTATAACATATATAATGAACATACAAAGAATCTAGTAGGAAAGAACATGTTTAGTCCAAAAGAAAAGTGTTCTTATTGTAGAGAGAGCATACAATAATTTTGTGATGATGCCATAATCAATGAAGGCAAGCTACAAAAGAGTGACTATATCATGGCTACTTATGGCAACATAGGTATTAAGATTACCCGATGATGTTGAAGATGATGATCTTCAATTTACAAGTCACATTGCGGTTCCTATTTCAGCTGCTGTAGAGAAAGTTTGGTGGGATGGCAGAGATGCACACTCACATGCATAGATAGACTTGTTTGTCAAATGTGCCATTATGCCTCATATTCACCCCTGCAAGACAAAAAAGAATCTTGGGATACTCTTATGACATTAAACCAAGCAAGAAATGAGGTTCGTATTGCTTAGCTCCGAAAATAGTTGGAGAGTGAGCATAGAAATGAAGGAGATTCTATGGATAGTTTTTATGATAAAGATCAACGATTTGAAGGAGTAGTTGATTTTTGCATATGATATTTTTCGAGATGGTTCTTTTGTGCATAACGTTCTTAACTATCTCCACAATGCATATCAGAGATTTGTTACTACTCTTTGATTTATGGTCAAAGGAAATCTAAATGCCTTAACATGAGGAGTTCATATCAGTTTTGTTGCAGGAAGATTCGTCTAGGCATAACAAATCAATTATGTCTATTGTAGATCAAGCTTTCTTAGCTAATCAGAAGGGCAAAGGTAAATGGAGCTCATGTAATGTTAAGTAGAAATCTATTAATGCCACACATTCAAAGAAGGAAGAAAAAGATAACAAGGTAACAAAAAAGCAAAAATAGTTTTGCATGCTTTTTCTGACTCAGATTGGGTTGGTTGCTATGACACTCGTGTGTCCACTAGTGGCTTTTGCTTCATGCTTGGTAGCTCATGTATATCTTGGTTGAGCAAGAAGCAGCCTACTGTGGCCACTTCTAGTTGTGAGGCTGAGTATAGGGAAGCTTTCAGAGCAACTGTTGAGTGTGTGTGGCTCAGACTCCTTATGGCTGACTTGGGTGTTGGTCAGACTTCTGCCACCACCATCTTCATTGACAATCAGAGCGCATTGGAATTTGTGAGGAACCTTGTGTTCCATGCTCGCACTAAGCACATTGAGGTGCATTATCACTATGTCAGGGAGAGGTTCTCTGCTGGGGAGATCAGCTTGGCATATGTGCCCATGCAGGAGAACATTGAAGATCTTTTCACGAAGGCTCTACCTAGGGAGAAGTTTGAAGCTTTCCGTAAAGCTTTGGGCTTACTTCCTTTTGTGGAGTGATTTCCACATTGCTTCGCACTTTCTTATACATGAGTGCCAGCTCCTTGTTCACCGCATCACTCCTAGGGGGGATTTGTTGATATATTTAGGTAGTGATGTGTGTGAACTCACTAGGACCGTCGATGCACTTTTTTCCCACTTTAGGAGGTTTTTTCCCCCCGGCTTGTATATACGCTTATTGCCCTAATGGGCTACTTATCTTTGTACATTCTCTAGTAATACATTTAGTATTGTGTGTTGTGCTCCAAGCTTCTTCTTCTTCCTTGTGTTTTTCGCGCACTTCCACAGACGTCTAACTCCAACAAAAGCAAAATGGGAACAACTTCAAAGGGAAAGGTAACTATGCTAACTCTCAACCAATTCAAAAAATGAACATTTGTTAGCTACGAAACATATTAGTGAAGGTGAACCACATGATGAGGTGTAGTATATAGATAGTAGTTTAAGTAACCACATGTGAGGAAGAGAGGAACTTATCAACAATATTAAAGCACCCCAAGACAAGATTCCTCATGGATATAGGAGACAACAAAGAGCATGAGATACAGAAAATGAGAGATGTTTAGCTTGAAGGCAACCACAAAGAAAGAGAGTTATATGAGGTATTGCATGTTCCTACTACCACAAACAACCTAACTTCTGTTGGGCATATGGTTGAAAGGGGATACCAAGTTAAGTTCAACCACAAAGTGGGACATAAAATCAAGAGAAGTTTTGATGGTTCAATTGCTAGTTACAAATCAAGGCTTCTGGCAAAGGGATTTGGTCAATCTTATGGGATATGAAGAAACATTAAGTCTAGTTGCAAAGATGACCACAATTAGGACAAAACAATCATTGGGGTTTCTACATCTAGGAGGTGGAAAATATATCAAGTGGATGTGAAGACTACTTTTCCTAATGGTAACTTGCAAGACACACTCTACATGACTCAACCCTTATGGTTTGAAAGCCCTAAATATCCAAATTTTGTTTGAACTTAGGAAACCATTGAATGTTTTAAAGCAAGCTCCGGTGTCGATATAAGCTAAGTGATGTAGACCACTTGCTATACCTCAAGAGGGAAAGAGGACTAGTTGTCTACATATGCATATATGTGGGTGACTTGATTATGATAGGAAGTGATGCTGCATGTGCTAAATGGATTCAGGCTAACCTTGGGAATTAATTGAGGATTTTAGACCTTGGAGCACTGAAATATTCTGCTATAATTGAAGTCATTTACGTAGCAAATGGTGTTTATCTAGTTCAAATAAAATACTTGCTAGGTATACTTGATAACTATGGTATGAGTGGATGTAAGCCCCTCACATAACCTATGGATCCAAACATTAAGTTATGTAGAGGTGAAGGGTGGCCTCTTAAAGATATCTCAACCTATAGAAGCATTATTGGAAGCCTCAATTATGCTACTATTGGAAGACTTGACATATGCTATGTTTGGGTATTTCTTTCTCAATATCTGAATTCTCGAAATGATGTTCATCTAAATACAACCAAAGAGTGCTTAGGCACATCAAGCATACAATCAACCAAGGGTTGTAATACTGATGGATTACAACCACAAGGCTTTAGTGATGCTGATTGGGCTAGTTCAAAGGAGGATAAAAGGAGCATATTTGGCTATGTCTTCATGTTGGGTCAAAGATTCATCTCATGGATTTCCAATAAGCAACCTATAGTTGTATTATCATATACCAAGGATGAGAATAGAGCTTTAACAATCGCTACATGTAAGATCATGTGGCTCAAGAAGCTCTTCAAAGACTTGGATGTGGAGGTAAGAGAGTTAACTATGTTTGGAGATAACATATCAAGCATTCTTCTAGCAAACGACTATATATTCCATGCAAGAAGCAAGAACATAGAGATTCATTATCACTAAAACCTCAAATTGAAGAGATTAATGAATTCTATCACTTGACCTTGAGGGGGAGTGTTAGAAATCTAGCAATATCAAGTGTCTGAACCAATGCTAAAGTTAAAGTGTCACTTTCACCTACGCTTTTTGTTGAGACTCCAATAAACTTTACACAAGATTTCAATTGAATATTCCAACTAAATTGATGGACAAAAGTTGGGATTTTTGGAGGCCTCATTTGAATTAATATTCGACAATAACTTTGGAGCATTATATAAGGAGGGGAATGAAGAAGATCCATGGCTATCCTCTAGGATATTTTGTGTACTTGTAGTCTCTCATTGGAAGTGTATACTCTGGATCTAAGCTACTCCCTAGCCAAGCTAGCTCCTTGCTAGCTAGAATATTGGCATAGCCAAAGATTTACATCTACCTATATCTCATTGCATACTTTCTTGTTTCCTAAGCAAGATATCTCATTTTGTTGCTACTCTTATGACCTTTCTTTGGGTATAATCTTACTCTCAAGTTTTATTATCATTGAGTACATTGCGCTGGAAAGTTCACTCGTCTGGTCTCTACATATTTCCAGGTGTAAGTGTGTGTTGAGTAGTTATAGTACAAGATGCCTGTTCAAAAACTTATTTGTTACATTCTCTAAATTCGGTGATCTAGGGCTTATTGGAAAGCCTATATGGTCTATTGTTTGTGTGAAACGTTTCAGAGGTTTAATCCTCTATTATAGAGAACAGATGAAGTTTTTAGCCATGGTTGAGGATTACTTCCTAATCCTCCCTCTTAGGGTGTGGTTCAACCATCTCCTACCTATTATTTCTTGAGTCTAACACTCTCTTCCCCTTCTAGAGATCATTATTCTCAATGATCAATCCTTAATCTCCCCTTGAATCGATCTCTTCACCCTTGCACAATCTCTTCAACCTTCTTATTCTCAACCTTGCTCTCTTGAACCCTTGCTCTCAAACTTGGTGTATTGAACCTTGAAGTATTTCGATGGCGATGCACCACACTGCACTCTCCTTCCCGAGAGCTCCACGACGATATGCTCAGAGTACAAAAACGAGCTCCTGACGCCACACACAGTACTCGCACAGAGGTTGTAGAATACGCAGAAAACGCAGTACACAGGGAGCACGAAGACAGACTTCTTAGGTCTTACAAATGCGGTCGAACTTACAATCTGTGACTGACCAGGCCACTATATGTTTTATTAAAGAACATATACAAAGAAGTGTCCGGTGGCCATTTGGTCTTTCACATGGACACTAACGGTAACAATCTCCCACTAAAGGCCAATATGGCCAAAGTAACTATGGGAGAAAAAAAGAAAGAATGATAAAGAATACCTGAGTGTAAGTATACAAACTATACCTCCCACCTGATGGGCATGTTACACAGTATACAAGTGACTGCGTAAGATCAAGAATCAAGTAACCCCCATCAAGTGACAACAGTGTCGAAAGCTATCCTGTGGTAGAGCTTTAGTCAAAGCATCTGCAGCATTATCTCGAGTGTGAACCTTCTCAAGAATAATGCTCTCAGTGGCTAAGCAATCTCTAATGAAGTGATACCTCACCTCAATGTGCTTGGTCTTTGCATGATAGACCGGATTCTTAGCCAAAGCAATGGCACTCTAACTATCACTGAGCAAGTGAGGTACATGCTGAGGCAAACCCATATCGCAAGCAAGACGAGAAAGCCACAATGCTTCCTTACATGCCTCACTTGCTGCAACATACTCTGCTTCTGTGGTGGAAACAGCTGTACATTCTTGAAGACGAGATCTCCAAGAGATAGCACCTCCAGCAAAATGAAAAATGTACCCTGATGTAGACTTACGATTGTCTACACAACCAGCATAGTCAGAATCTGTGTAACCAATAATGGATGCTTTCCCTCTACCTAAGCATAGACACTTGTCCTTAGTGCCACTCAGATATCTCAAAATCATTTTGACCGCTTCCCAATGTTTCTTGCCAGGATTAGACATATATCTGCTCACAACTCCCACTGCAAATGCAATGTCTGGTCTCGTAGCTACCATAGCATACATGAGACTACCAACAGCAGACTGATAGGGAATTTTGGTCATGAATTCCTTTTCCTCATCTGATTTGGGGCAGTCATCCTTGCTCAATTTCACATATGTGGGTAAAGGTGTACTCAATGCCTTTCCACCCTGCATATTGAATCGATGAAGTACTTTGGATATGTACTCACTTTGAGACAAGTATATGCATCTTTTACTTCTATCACGAGTAATGCGCATGCCAAGAATATGTTTGGCATCCCCCAAATCCTTCATATCAAATGTCTGACTCAACTTCCTTTTGAGAATTGACAAATCATAAGAGGACTTCCCAGCAATCAACATATCATCGACGTAAAGTATCAAGCATATCAAGCTGCCATCAGAACATCTCTTTGTGTAGAGACAATGATCCTCATTGCTCCGAGAATAGCCTTGGGACTTCATAAAAGCATCAAACTTTTGGTACCATTGTCTAGGAGACTGTTTAAGTCCATACAAGCTCTTCTTGAGCTTACAAACTAGACTTTCCTTGCCAGGAACTACATAACCCTCTGGTTGTTCCATATAGATCTCATCTGTAAGATCTCCATGCAAGAAAGCTATTTTCACATCCATTTGGACTAGCTCTAAGTCCTCCATTGCAACGAATCCAAGCAACATGCGCAAAGTAGTCATCTTGACCACTGGAGAGAAGATTTCCTCAAAATCAACACCATGTTGTTGCTTAAAACCCTTTGCAACAAGTCGTGCTTTATATTTTGGAGAAGCACTATCTGATGTGAATTTCAGCTTATATACCCATTTACATGGTAAAGCTTTCCTGCCCTTTGGCAAAGGTACTAAGTCCCAAGTACCATTCTTGTGAATAGAATCCAACTCACTCTTCATGGCACGCTCCCACTTGACATGATCCTCTGTCTGCATAGCCTCTTTGTAGCAAGAGGGCTCACCGGCATCTGTTAGCATAACAAAATCTAAACCTGGAACATATCTATCAGGTGGATATGAGACGCGTGCAGAACGTCTCAATGGTTGCTGAACAGGAACATGTGCAGACTGATCTGAATGGACATTCTCTTGAACATCCCTATGTGAAGCATTTTTATGCATGCTAACTGGAGGACTAGTATCCTCAAACACCACTCTTCTCACTTCAACCTCCTTAATCGGCTGTTTATGCATCTTAGACTCATTAAAAATGACATCACTACTTCTGATCACTGACCGTGTTTCAAGATCCCATAAGCGATATCCAAATTGTCCTTCTCGACCATATCCAAGAAAAATGCATTTCTTTGACTTATGGTCCAACTCTTATTCCGTTGACCATTCTTTTCCTTGTTCTTGCTCCTGCCACGTTGTTGATTCTTTCCTTGGTAAGAATCACGAACATTATATGCATCTCCACTCTGAGTGCCAACCATAGATTTTCTACGAATCTCCTCACTCAAGAGTGCTCCACATATGTCATCATAGACGAGTTTACCACCTGGTGCACTATTGCTAATAGCTGTGCAAAATGTATCCCATGATGATGGCAGGGTGCATAACAGCAATACTGCTTTCATTTCATTGTCCATATCCATTTTCTGAGCCTGTAACTGGGAGAATATGGCATCAAACTCATTTAGATGAGCAGCAACACTATCTGTGTCCTTCATACGAAGGTCGTATAATTTTCTCATCAGATATACTTTATTTGATGCCGTCTCTTTTTCATATGTATTGCATAACTTCTTCCAAAGCTCCTCTGCACTTTCACAGTCTAATACTGTAAAGTAAACATTATCTGCTAGGTGCAAGCGAATGGTAGACCTGGCCATTTCATCTAACTCATCCCAATCATCTTCATCCATGTCAGCAGGCTTCTTTGAAAACTGGCTTCCATTGCCTTCTTTGAATCAGCACATCTTTAATCTGATTCTTCCATAGAGCAAAATTTGTGCCATCAAATTTTCGGATCTCAAAATGGTCTTTGCCCTGCAAGTTATAGCTCCTCCTCGGAACGCTAGCACTAGACCCTGATCCACCGGATGTGCCTGAGACCTCTGATGCCATGATCGTAGAGAACTGAATAGAATGATAATGGAGCTAGAAGAGTCCAAACACCAACAAATAAGTGTATCAAGGAGTAAATCGACCACTATATAGTTGACTAAACCAGAAATCTGGAAAAATTTTGCCAGAGTATCTTCTACAATATTAGCATATGACCAGTGTCAAAGTATCATAAAACTGCAAGTACTGACATGTCTACTTGCATAGTGAATCACTGACTCCACTGCATATAATCAGTTACCCAATAGAAGCCAACTAGGCTTATCGAGCACCTATGAACAACTATCATACATCTATGGCGAGGCTGGGTAAGTCTTCCACCTGCATCACTGAAGAGACCCCGACATCTGGGTGTCTCCCAGTTAAGAAAACCTCACCACGACCCTCTTTATCAAACGTAAAAGGCTTTATGCAAAGAACGTAACCGCCATATCAATGCCCACATGGACGTACATAAGCGGTATCCACATAAGCGTACATGGTGTGTATGTGCTCAATATATGCAGTAAAAATGACACTGAAAGGCTGAATACACAGCCCAAAAACTAGCCAATAACACCTGCAAGTGTCTGTCACCTCTGATGTTTTAGGCTTTAAAAACCTGCATAAATTTGCAGCGACTGCTCCCACCAAAACTGAAAACCCCTCGAGAAACCTGTAGTTTTACGAGTGTGGCTGAAAATACAGCCCCAAAGGTTGATATTTATTGTCTGAGAAGTACAAGGAACACTCTTCTTGATGTTCTTGGACCTGTGTGAAGAGAACTACGTGCGAAAGTACTCCGAAATGGCTCCAAAAACACCCCAAAATTGCTTCAGAGATAGGCTTTAAAAGCAAAAATGAAGCTTTGAGGGACCAAAACTTATTCAAGGTAATGTCAACCTTAGTCTTTCCCCTTCTTCAAACACCACAAGAGTGTAGCTTAGTGGCAAGAGATTGCCACGGTTAAGCGAGCTCTGGGGGGAACAGTACTGGGATGGGTGACCTCCCGGGAAGTACCGGGAACCTCTATATTCCTTGATCGTTGAGGTCCTCCCTCGCGCGCAGCCAACGGCGCCAACGGTGACTTCGGTGACTCGGATGACAAGGTATGCCAAGGTCTATGCCTTGGTCGCCGCCTTGGTCGTAAGCCTTGGAGAAAGCCTTGGAGAAAGCCTGGGGGGGGGAGGGGGGGGGACTCTCCTTCTCGAGAGCTCCACAACGATATGCTCAGAGTACAAAAACGAGATCCTGACGCCACACACAGTACTCGCACAGAGGTTGTAGAATACGTAGAAAACGCAGTACACAGGGAGCACGAAGACAGACTTCTTAGGTCTTACAAATGCGGTCGAACTTACAGTCTGTGACTGATCAGGCCACTATATGTTTTATTAAAGAACATATACAAAGAAGTGTCCGGTGGCCATTTGGCCTTTCACATGGACACTAACGGTAACAAACCTTTCCTTTCTGCTTGTTGGCCACTTGCCTATGGAATTGTGAAGAGAGATGGTGGATGCAATCCAAAGATGAGTAGGTGCCGCTACAACCAGCTTCACACCAGCCAACTGAGACTTCAGAGTTGATTAGTAGACCCTTTGAGCTTCCTAAATCCACCAAAATATCAGCCAAGTACTTTGGAACATGTATCCCAAAAGTTTAAGTCAAGACAGACTAGTTGCGAAATGACTAGCTCCCAAAACTTGCTATTTTTGGACATACACCTGCTGAAAAAAATGAACAGTGCTCTCAACCTGGTAGGAATTAGAAAACTTCATTTTGGGCATAGCAAATAGACTTAGCAAGCTTCCCAATCCAAGTTAAAACACTTCAAATGATGGACTGAGCACTGAGAACAAGTTTCATCAATTTCTGGAACATTCCCACAATTCTTGGGGCTCTGCGGAGATAGACCAGTAAGCAGTAAAATGCAGATATCTCCAAAATTATTAATCCAATGACCTTGAAAATTTATATGCACAAAGTAGACAGTACAAGCTATCCAACGCAAGTTAAATCACTGAAACAAGTTCAGTAGAACTTGAGATATGACCTTCTGAAGTTACTGCTCTGAGTGAGTATAGCAGAGAACAAAACAGAGGAGTAGATGATAATAAATGTATAGATTCACATATGATTACAACCACATTGGCAATGAATCTTTGCACAATGGGAGTAGAATGATAGAGCTATGGAGTAAGCTCTTCAATCTCTACAAAATGACATGAAGTGGTCACGTACAAGGCTTGCTAATCGCCTCTTCCTTCTTGCTCTTTTTATAGCTATTCTTGGAGGGAGTTTTGAATTCGAATTCGAATGGCTCCACCTAAAAGTGATCCCCAAAGTTAGGAGAGATTCCCTCAGCTCAAAAATTCGTGATTTTGGTAGTTGGAGCCACGAATTTGCTTTGACATCATGGATGAGGTAAGCCATCCTTTTCCTTTTTTCTTTTTCCATTTACAAGAGATAAAATGTACTCTTTTACAAGAGGTGTTCACATGACTACTCATGTGACTTACAAATGAGGATAATATCAAATATATCAAGCATGTAGGCTTGGGCAAAATGCACCAACAGCTCCCCCTCAAGCCTAACATGCTTGTCCTTCAAATAAGTCTTCAATTGTCCTTGATTTCCTGCAAGCCAATCATCAACTTGAATCTACTTAACTTTGTACCATCAAGAGCTTTAGTCAACATGTCTGCACATTGCATATCTGTAGAGACATAGGATAGTTGAATATCCTTGCTCATTAGCTTCTCCCTTACATAATGGTAGTGGACTTCAATATGATTGGTTCTAGCATGGTATACCGGATTAGCTGCTAGATGTAGTGAGCTTGTGTTGTCACCAAAAATATGAGGTGTTGAAGAATGAAGTCCAAGATCTGTGTACAAAGACTTTAACCACATGATTTCTTGAGTTGCGTTAGCCAAACCTCTATATTCGGCTTTGGTAGAAGATAATGCCACGGTTGGTTGCTTCTTTGATGACCAAGAAATGATTTTTAAACCTGCAAATGATATATACCCGGATGTGCTTCTTCTATCATCTCTAGATCCGGCCCAATCTGCATCTGAGTAGACCTTTAGCTCAATATCTGAAGTATATGAATAGAACAAACCTTCATTCATGGTCCCCTTTAGGTATTTGAGGACTCGCTTGGCCGCTTCCATATGTGGTCTTCTCGGCTTATGTCCACTATTGTGAGTGTTGCATAGTTCAAACTTCCAACCAAGCTTTGATAGCTTGTGATGTCTTCAATTGGCTCTCCTTCATAAGCACTAAGCTTATGATTTTGCTCCATAGGTGTACCTGCACACTTGGTATTTTCCACCTTGAACTTGACGAGCATGTCATGGACATACTTCCTTTGTGTGATGTATATACCTGAATCTGTGTAGATCAACTCCAATCCAAGAAAATAAGTGAGTGGTCCGAGGTCACTTATTTTGAACTCCTCCTTCATTTGACTCTTTACCTGTTTGATTCCTTCAAGATCATTGCCTGTGATAATAATATCATCAACATACACACATAAATAGATCACTTCAGATCCATTCCTCTTTATGAACAAAGAGGTATCCGCCTTGCTAGCTTTGAATCCTTGGTCCCGCAAATAAGTCACCAATCTGAAATTCCAAGCTCTTGGAGCTTGCTTCAATCCATACAAAGCTTTCTTTAGTTTGCATACATAGTTAGGATGATGTGCATCCTCATATCCAGGAGGTTGTGCCATATACACTTCCTCAGAAATCCATCCATTCAAGAAAGCATTCTTTACATCAAGTTGATAAAGATTCCAATTTCTAGATGCAGCAAGACTAATGAGAACCCTAATTGTAGGCATTTTTGCAACAGGAGAGAAAGTCTCCTCATAATCAATACCATGGGTTTGAGCAAACCCTTTAGCAACTAACCTTGCTTTGTGTCTATTTATACTTCCATCTGGATTCCTCTTGATTTTGTATATCCATCGAGATCCGATTATCTTCATAGATGGCTTGTTAGGTACAAGCTCCCAAGTGTCATTCTCCTTCAAGGCTTCCATTTCTTCATCCATTGCATCTCTCCAAGCTTTCTTGCTTTGTGCTTCTTCGAATATGGTAGGTTCTTCATTGGTTGAATCCTTTGCAATGTAGATTGAGTGCTTGGTGACCAAACAAGTATCATAACCAAACCTTTCTGGTTTCTTCTTCTCCCTTGAAGACCTTCTAAGTGGTTGATGTGAGCTCTCCGGTCCATATGTAGCATCCTGCATCTTTGCTTTACCTTTGTTCTTCCATAGCTTTAGTCTTTCCAAGTCTTCTAAGTCAATCTCCGAATCACTTTCTTCAATCTGCTTTGGGTCCTTTGGTTGAAGTGATGGAAAGTCTTCATCCAAGTCATACGGCAGCTTCACTTTCCTGTCATCATCAAACCATGATTTGTTTTCATCAAAAATTACATCTCTACTCACAGAAAATCCTTTATTGGTTGGATTGTACAATCTATATCCTTTTTGGTTTTGGTCATAACCAATAAATACGCATTTCTCTGCCTTGGGATCCAATTTCCCTCTTACTTGAGAAGGAATGTGAGCATAGGCTAAGCATCCAAAGATTTTGCAATGCTCTAGACTAGGTCTTCTTCCATTCCACACTTCATATGGAGTGGTTCCATCTAGTGACTTAGATGGAAGTCTATTTATGAGATATGTGGCTGTCGACACAGCCTCTGCCCATAGGTAGTTCGGCAATCCCTTTTCGTTGAGCATGGACCTTGCAGCTTCGACAATAGCTCTGTTCCTCCTCTCTGCTACACCATTGAGTTCGGGTGTATACCTTGTAGTGACTTCCCTTTTAATGCCTCTTTCATACAAGAAGGCATCAAATTCAGAAGACAAGTATTCTCCTCCACCATCTGAAATGAGTCTTTTCAAAGTCCTACCTGTTTGATTTTCAACAAGAGCAATATACTTCTTAAAGCAATTAAACACTTCATCCTTGTGCTTCATGAAAAACAGAATGGTCCACCTGCTACAATCATCTATGAAAGACACATAATATCTTGAGCCTGATATAGATGGCTCCTTACTTGGACCCCACACATCCGTGTGCACTAGATCCAAATGATTTTGATACATATATCCTTTCTTATTGAAAGGTTGTCTATGAGCCTTGCCGAGTTGACAAGCTTCACACTTATAAATCATGTGTTGCCCTGTGATATTAGGCAAACCAAGTACACTTTGGTCCCTGCAAATCTGTTTGAGTGTCCTCTCACCAATGTGAGCAAGCCTTTTGTGCCACATCTCCAACTCTGTTAGAGTTTGAGATCCATAGCTAAACAAAGCTATGTTCTTTGTATCTTCCACTTCAAAAGTGAAAAGCCTTCCTGTCTTTTCTCCTTTGGCAATCCTTCGAAAGCCTTGCCTTGGGTCTTCAACATATGCTCCAAATCGATTGAATTTAACCTGCAATCCTTTTTCAACAATCTGTCCAACACTTATTAAATTTTTGGTAATTGTAGGGACATACAAGACTTTGCTTAAGAGGTTCATATTCCCATCTGATGTCTTCACATTACCTATCTTCTCCACTGAGTGCTTTGTGTCATCTCCTGTCTGCACTTCATGCTTGTTATGAGGATCTTCCAAATCAGAAAGTAAAGCCACATTTCCTGCTACATGGTTCGAGCATCCCGAATCAATGTAAAATATGTGATCATCATCCTTACCCTTCTTCGTTGATAGATTCATAATCAATAATGAATCTTCTTGACTTTGGTCCTCTGCATAGTTATTGTAATCTCTTCTTCCTCTATGGCCACTTTGATAGTTTTTGTTGTTATTGTAATTGTTGTTGTAGTAGTTGTTGTTGTTGTAGCCTCCATTGTATCTACCTCTATTTGATCCATAGCCACCTCTATTGAATCCTCTTCCTCTTGAGTTCCTTGGATTCCTGAAACATTCTTCAGTAGTATGGTTAGATAAGCCACATATGTTGCAAGGTTGAGATGATTGGAATCTCCCCCTGCCTTGCTTTCCACCTCTGCCTCTTCCTCTAGCTCTTCCTCTACCTGCAAAGTTTGCTTGGAAAGAGCTTCCTTCATCTTCATTCTTCCTATTCTTTGACTTGTCCTTGACCTTAGCTTTATCAGAATATAAGGCAGAAGTTTGATTACCTCTTGAGGACTCACCACCTTTGCTAATCTTTGCTTCATGAGTGAAGAGTTGGCCCATGAGTGTGTTGAGGTCGGGTACATGCATATCCATGTATAAATCCATGGCTGTTGTGAATGACTCCCACTTGTCGTCTGCTTTGATTCCATTCATGATTTGTCTTATGATTTGCTCCTCTTCAATTACCTCTCCAATGCTTCCAAGTTGGTCGGAAATCTCCTTCATCTTTGTGACATAATCAGTCACATTTTGCTTTGGGCTTTTCTTCATTGTTGTGAACTCCATCCACAATTGGTTCTTCCTTGCTCGAGTGTTGGAAGAGAAGAAAGAAGCAAGTGCATTCCAGGTTTCTCTTGATGTCTTGCATCCCTTGACATGAGGTAAAAGAAAATCAGAGATTGAGTTTAGAATATAGGACCTTGCAAGTGCATCCTTCGAACACCAATTCGAAAGTCCTTCCACTTCTTCATGTGATGGTTGCCCTTTGTTCCTCATGGTTGGCATTGCTTCATCTCCGGATATGAATCCATATAGATTCCTCCCTTGAAGGTAAGCCTCCATCCTTAGAGACCATGCCAGGTAGTTGTTTCGATCCAATTTGTCAATTGTTGATGGAAATCCATCTCCCATGTTGCTTGACTATGCTCTGATACCACTGTGAAGAGAGATGGTGGATGCAATCCAAAGATGAGTAGGTGCCGCTACAACCAGCTTCACACCAGCCAACTGAGACTTCAGAGTTGATTAGTAGACCCTTTGAGCTTCCTAAATCCACCAAAATATCAGCCAAGTACTTTGGAACATGTATCCCAAAAGTTTAAGTCAAGACAGACTAGTTGCGAAATGACTAGCTCCCAAAACTTGCTATTTTTGGACATACACCTGCTGGAAAAAATGAACAGTGCTCTCAACCTGGTAGGAATTAGAAAACTTCATTTTGGGCATAGCAAATAGACTTAGCAAGCTTCCCAATTCAAGTTAAAACACTTCAAATGATGGACTGAGCAGTGAGAACAAGTTTCATCAATTTCTAGAACAGTCCCACAATTCTCGAGGCTCTGCATAAACCAGTAAGCAGTAAAATGCAGATATCTCCAAAATTATTAATCCAATGACCTTGAAAATTTATATGCACAAAGTAGACAGTACAAGCTATCCAATCCAAGTTAAATCACTGAAAAAAGTTCAGTAGAACTCGAGATATGACCTTCTGAAGTTACTGCTCTGAGTGAGTATAGCAGAGAACAAAACAGAGGAGTAGATGATAATAAATGTATAGATTCACATATGATTACAACCACATTGGCAATGAAACTTTGCACAATGGGAGTAGAATGATAGAGCTATGGAGTAAGCTCTTCAATCTCTACAAAATGACATGAAGTGGTCACGTACAAGGCTTGCTAATCACCTCTTCCTTCTTGCTCTTTTTATAGCTATTCTTGGAGGGAGTTTTGAATTCGAATTCGAATGGCTCCACCTAAAAGTGATCCCCAAAGTTAAGAGAGATTCCCTCAGCTCAAAAATTCATGATTTTGGTAGTTGGAGCCACGAATTTGCTTTGACATCATGGATGAGGTAAGCCATCCTTTTCCTTTTTTCTTTTTCCATTTACAAGAGATAAAATGTACTCTTTTACAAGAGGTGTTCACATGACTACTCATGTGACTTACAAATGAGGATAATATCAAATATATCAAGCATGTAGGCTTGGGCAAAATGCACCAACAGGAATTACCTTGTTCGTGACACTTTGAGACCTTATTCTCAAACCTCACTATCTTGGACCTGGTTCTCATCCATGCTAGGTTTTCGTGATCTTAAATCTAGTATTATTAGAGATTTTATTTTGAGGGCTTTCCAACAATATCTTAAATGTCTAAATCGAACCTGCGGATTGGAAGATATTGGGATCATTTTTTAAAGTGCCACATGTGCCTTCCATCCACCTTCCCTAAGCCTACTTTCTAGACTTTGATACCAATTGTGGGAATTGAACCCATGACCTATCGGTTAGGAGTATAATGGGCTAAAGACTTGCCTCAAAAGCCATGGTTGAGGATTACTTCCTACTACTCCCTCTTAGGGTGTGGTTCAACCATCTCTTGCATGTTATTTCTTGAGTCCAACACTAGTTGTGAGGATAAATATAGGGTAGATTTCAGAGAAACTATTGAATGTGTGTGTGTCTCAGAAACCTTTTGGTTGATTTGCATGTTGCTCAATCTTCTATGACCACCATCTTCACTAATAGTCATAGTGCATTGGCAATTGCGAGGAGCCCTATGCTCCATGCTCACACAAATCACATTGAGGTGCACTATCATTATGTCAGGAAGAGGTTCTCTGTGGGAGAGATCGATTTGGCTTATGTGCACACATAGGATAATGTTGCAGACCTTTTCACAAAGGCTCTTCTTAGGCAAAATTTTGAAGCTTTTCATGAAGCTTTGGGCTTACTTCCTTTTGTGGATTGATCTGTTTCCACATAGCTTGGCATGTTCTTATACATGAGTGCAAGCTCCTTGTTCACCACAACACTCCTAGGGGGGATTTGTTGATATATTTTAGTAGTGATGTGCACACAAACGTAGGATTGATGGGGCACTTTTTATCCACTACAAGGAATACGGAGGCATAGTGATGATTGACGTGAAAATTTCATCACTATGTGATTGTGCATTTTGTCGCAGTGAGTATCAAGCATGCACCATCATTTATATGATGCTCCGATTGATGCTATTTTCAAGGCTATTAGCAATGTTAATTGAACCATCACTAATGTGATAGTCGCATAAGAGCATTGCATATGTGACACTTAAAAACATCTCATATGTAATGATTTAGAGAATCACCTATCTATCTCTCTTTCTTCTACTCTCTCTCTGTCTCTTTTTCTCTCCTTGTTTCTTGCTTTTTCTTTGTCAATTTACACACACACACACACACACACACACACACACATATATATATATATATATATATATATATATATATATATATATTTCTCTCTTTTCCCTCTTTTTTTCCCTCTCTTTTGATCTCTCTCTCTCTCTCTCTTTGCAAGTTATTCAAAAAGTTCATTGAGCTTAATATATGGCTAAAATTTGTAAGTACAATGTTCATTGTTTGTATACCATTTACATTGTTTTGTTTTCATTAATTAACATACTCACACTTACACATTCACATGCACGCCCATGCATGCACCTACACATACACACACACAAACACATACACATGCATATACACAAATACACTTACACATACATGTACACATACACACGTGCATATGCACAAACATATCTACATGCACATGCATGGACATGCATGCATGCACATGCATGCATGCAAATACACATACATATACACACATAAACACATACTTATACACATGCACATGCATGCACATACACATGCATGCACATGCACATGCATGCACATGCACATGCACATGCATGATCATACATATACACATGCATATACACACATACACATACATATGTATATATACACATATACACATACACAAACATACACATATGCCTAGATATACACATACACATAGACATATACACATACACACATAGATATACACACACATAAATGCACCTACATGCACTTACACAAATATAGATATATACCTACACGTGCATACATACATATACACATGCAACTACACGTACATACATACATATATACACACAAAACACATATGATATGAATGAATTATATGATTAAAGTAATAAACCACATGTTGAATATAAATTGTAAAAAAAAAATTAGTACATTTTTTTCATTTATTAGTACCATAGACACAATTAAAAACATAAATGGAATGAGAACACACACACACACACACACACACACACACACACACATATATATATATATATATATATATATATATATATATATATATATATATATATATATATATATATATATATATATATATATATATATATATATATATATATAGGTGTGTGTGTGTGTGTATGTATGTATGCATGTGTGTATCAATGTAAATAATACATCCAATGTAAAATGTTAATCATTTGAATCCCCTCCATGATCATGATCATCCACATCATCATGAGCATCCTCCTCATCATGATCATCCGCATGATCTGATGTATCTGAAAAGGCATCATGGTTACAGGGGTCAGTACTCTATGATGATTGATATCGTCCCTCCTGTGTCTATCTCTCCACCTCATCCATATCTGCCTTTCCATAATACTATTACATTACATATAACAAACATAAATAAATAAAACATATAAAACATCAATAAAAATAAATTAAATTTTATCAAATTTAATAATACTCACAAAAGCTTCTGGATGATCTTGTATGTACTCACTCACATGTCGATATCCACAATGTGTAGAAAAATTGATTTCATTTTTCATAGGATAATGATAATAATCTTTTTTTTGCATTGAAATAAATTAAAAAATTAATGATTAGTGTTTTAAATAAAATAAAAAATATAGTTTCAATAATACATATACTTACAAATGTAGCAACAAAATTAAGATGGCCCATTTGGCCTAAGCACGACATATGACCTGACTCAATTCTCTTCTTTGTAGTAGCCTATGTTTATTTAAGGAAACAAAAGTATATATATTATATGTAAAATATTTATAAAACATATGAGAATTATAACTCACAATAACATAAACTATTTTTCATACCTTTTGTTGAGGAAATGATTCTTGAAGAGGTAGCTATTTGCAAAAATACTACCACATCTCAGGTGGTATGTCAGCTCTTCTCTTATTTTTTTCTACCATACAATATCTCTTGTTATTTTAATCTCAAACAAAAAAAAAGGATCAATATAGAAAAAAACTTTAAATGTATAAACATGCATACACACATACATACATACACTTACACATAGATACATACATACACATACAGGTACACATACACACACATACACATACACATACACACACATAGATAATAAATACATACACAATTATAAACATGTATATACACATACACACATACATATACACACATACATAGATTTACACATACATACATACACTTACACATACATACTTACACATACACATACACATGCATACACACACATACATAATAAATACATGCACATTTATAAACATGCATACACACATAGATATACACACATACATACACACACACATACATACACTTACACATACATACATAAACTTACACATACATACATAAACTTACACATAGATACATAAACTTACACATACATACATAAACTTACACATACATACATACACATACACACACATACACATACACACACAGATACATACACATAGATACATATGCATACACAAACATAAACATACACACATAAACATACACACACATACATACATATCATATTACTAAGAATAATAAATTATAATAGACATACACAAATACATACACATATACACACATATGCACAAATACACATACACACAGATACACATGCATACACATACATAACACAAACATACACATACACATATGTACACACACATACACATAGATGCATACACATACACACACATATACATACATACATACATACACACGTCATACATTTGTGATTTTGTATGTGTATTTATATGTTGTTCAATGTATCTTTGTATATGTGAATATGTGTGTATGTGTAAATGTGTACATGTGAATGTGTATGTATGTAAATGATTAGATTATTAATATCTAGTACTATTTTTGCTACACAATCATATTCTGATCAATCAGAGGGCACTCCACTGACGTCTCCTATTCGTGGAGGACTATTTACTATAAGTATATCAAACTTTTAATTAAAATATTTGATAGATACATACATGATTGATATATATATATTTTATTGTTATATTATAATCAGATTCTGATCAATCAGAGGGTACTCCACCACCTGCTACCCATGCAACAACTTCACATGTGTCATCTGATAGGAATTATGATGATTTTTACTATCAATAGCATATTATATGTTGGTGTAATTTATGTTATGGCACGTATTGAAGACCACGATTGGAATGTATTGAACATGAGGTAGATTATGGTACTTTTGAGCATGCACCACCACCTGATCAATGTGATAATCCTTGGGTATGTATTGATTCCATAAATACATATCATTATTTTATTTGAAAATCAATTACAAAATAAAATTATACTTAATATACAAGAATATTTGCTTGATGATGATGATGATGATTCTCCTACTAATAATGATAATATACCTTGTACATGTCATGGACATGCAGTGTATCAATTACAAACTGACATTTCACAAAATCCTCTACCTCTTGGTTTATAGACTAAAATGATTGGAGATTATCCATTGCCAACTTGTGATGTGAAGGAAGTCGCTTGATATGAATAAGTGCAAGCTTACTTATTCTCAATCTTCAAAATCATTTTGGGTGGAGTAATGTATCTGTTTCGACACTATTAAGGTATATTTTTTATTTTTCTCTCTCTCTCTCTCTCTCTCTATATATATATATATATATATATATATATATATATATATATATATATATATATATATATATATATATATATATATATGCACATACACATACACATACATAAACATGTTATGAAAGTAAGGTCAAAGTGATAAAATCTAAGGTGAGAACAAGAACCTACATCGAATGAACACTTTTTGTTCACCCATCTTGTATATAAAAATATAGGGAAAATCAACACAAGCTTACACTGTCCAGAATAAAAAAACACAACACGCAAAAAAAAATGAAAGGCCCCTATAAGAATAGAATCCTTTGGCTCTTTGGCATTCAATCTGTTTCCATCTTTGATTAGGAAACCTTTAGAATCTTCGAGATAAATTTCCTTCTAATCCAATTTTTCAGACAGCTTAATACCTTTGTTGGTAACTACTTTGTGAACTTTGCAGACAAATGTGTAAGTCTCGATTAGGACAGCAGGTATTAGTTTTTTTGAAAAATGGGAGAAGCAAATTTATATAGAAGATTCTAAAGGTTTAGGAATCAAAGATGGAAAAAGATTCAATGCCAAAGATCCAAAGCGGATTCTTTTCTTATAGGTTCCTTTCGTTTTTTTTGCGTTCTATTATGTTGGGTACTTTTCTTACCTCTTAGGTTCTTCAAGAAAATTTATCTGGAAGAACCTAAGAGATAAGAAAGGTACCTCAAATAATAGAGTGCAAAAAAAAAAATGAAAGGCACCTGTAAGAAGAGAATCCTCTTTGGCTCTTTGGCATCGAATATTTTTCCATCTTTGATTAAAAAATGTTTAGAATCTTCTAGATAATCTTGCTTCTCCCACTTTCCAGATGACCTAAAACCTACATTGCTAACTAAGACTTGCGCTTTGTAGACAAACATGTAAGTTTCAGTTAGCAAGGCAGGTATTAAGGCATCTATAAAATTGGGAGACAACCAAGCAATTTAGAAGCCTATATAGACAAGCCGTAGCTTGCAAGCCTCATGTCAGACATTGATCCCTATGGATCAATGTCATGATCCCTATGGATTAAGTGTCAGACAGACATCGATCCACATGGATCAATGTCTGACACCTCAATAAACAAAAAGAAAATTAGAAATGAAATGAAAAAAATTACTGCTACCACATCTATTTGGTGAATGCAACAATGTATCAAAAAACATAGATAGATCTCACATGAACATTTTGACCATACCACATCAACTAAGATTTACACATTTACAAAATATGAACATACTTTCATATACACACATACATGCATATACACACATACATGTACACATACACACACATACATACATATACACATACACACATACACTCACATACACACATACACACATACACATATACACATACACACACATACATATACACGTACACATACACATACACATACATGTACACATACACATACACATACATGTACACATACACATACACATACACACATATACACATACACATACACATACACATACACATACACATACACATACACATACACATACACATACACATACACATACACATACACATACACATACACATACACATACACATACACATACACATACACATACACATACACATACACATCCACATCCACATCCACATCCACATACACATACACATACACATACACATACACATACAACATACACATACACATACACATACACATACACATACACATACACATACACATACACATACACATACACATACACATACACATACACATACACATACACATACACATACACATACACATACACATACACATACACATACACATACACATACACATACACATACACATACACATACACATACACATACACATACACATACACATACACATACACATACACATACACATACACATACACATACACATACACATACACACATACACATACACATACACATACACATACACATACACATACACATACACATACACATACACATACACATACACATACACATACACATACACATACACATACACATACACATACACATACACATACACATACACATACACATACACATACACATACACATACACATACACATACACATACACATACACATACACATACACGTACACATACACGTACACATACACATACACATACACATACACATACACATACACATACACATACACATACACATACACATACACATACACGTACACATACACGTACACATACACATACACATACACATACACATACACATACACGTACACATACACGTACACGTACACATACACGTACACGTACACATACACGTACACGTACACATACACATACACATACACATACACATACACATACACATACACATACACATACACATACACATACACATACACATACACATACACATACACATACACATACACATACACATACACATACACATACACATACACATACACATACACATACACATACACATACACATACACACACATAAACATACACATGCACATGCACATGCACATACACATACACATACACATACACATGCACATGCACATGCACATACACATACACATACACTTACACTTACACATACACATACACATACACATACACATACACATACACATACACATACACATACACGTACACATATACATACACATACACATACACATACACATACACATACACCTACACATACACATACACGTACACATACACGTACACGTACACATACATGTACACGTACACATACACATACACATACACATACACATACACATACACATACACATACACATACACATACACATACACATACACATACACATACACATACACATACACATACACATACACATACACATACACACACATAAACATACACATGCACATGCACATGCACATACACATACACATACACATACACATGCACATGCACATGCACATACACATACACATACACATACACATACACATACACATACACATACACATACACATACACATACACATACACGTACACATACACATACACATACACATACACATACACATACACATACACATACACATACACATACACATACACATACACATACACATACACATACACATACACATACACATACACACACATACACATACACATACACATACACATACACATACACATACACATACACATACACATACACATACACATACACATACACATACACATACACATACACATACACATACACATACACATACACATACACATACACATACACTACATACACATACATATATACACACATATTTATTTATTATTTTCATTCATAAGATTTTTTTATCATGAAATTGCAGATTACTATTTGAGAAGTTTTAATGCAACACTATTCTTCCTACATCACATGATGAAATGAAGAAGATAATCAACAATCTTGGTATAGATTATCATTGTATACATGCATGTCCTAACAATTGTATTTTGTATACACATGAATATGTAGACTCTTTGACATGTCCAAAATATCAATCTCCTTGATGTAAGGGCGAAGATGGTAAAATCCCAAAAAATCTATTGAGACAATTTCCATTAACTCCACAAATTAAACATATGTTTCAAAGCCCTGAATGATCAAAGATTTTGACATGGGGATTTGATAAAAAAAAAGTACTGATGGAGTAATGATAATTCCATTAGATAGTGCATCTTTTCAACATAATGATTCTAGATGGCTAGATTTTGCCCAAGAGCCACTCAATCTAAAGTTAGGAGCTGCATTAGATGGGGTTAATCCATTTTTTATGAAATCTAGTAAATGGTCAACATGGCTAGTGGTAGTCATCAACTACAATATCCCACCATACCTTAGCATTAAAAAGGAACATTTAATGCTTTCACTTTTAATCCCATGAAAAAGACAAGTTAGAGATATCTTGCTCCTCTCATTGACGATCTTTAAGAGTTATGGAGAGGTATAATGTCATTGATGTATCGAAAAGCATTAATCAAAGACACATTATGGTTCGTGGAATTGTGGCTTGGATTATACACGATTTTCCAAGATATGGAATCTATTTAGGTAATGATGTAATTTTTTTATCCTATATATATATATATATATATATATATATATATATATATATATATATATATATATATATATATATATATATATATATATATATATGTGTGTGTGTGTGTGTGTGTGTGTGTGAGTTAATCTAATTATATTTTTATGGCTTTCAAGCATGCAAGAATATCTCCTAACGTATATAAGACTTGTCCTTACTGTGATGATTGGTTGAGATCAATTTATAGTAAGAATCTCAATAAAAATATTTATCTTCGACATCGATGGTTCTTGCTTAATGATCATCCATTACGATGCAAAAGAGAAGTGATATATTTAATGGAAAGATTGATATATGTCAATGTCCAAAACCAATGACACCTATGGATTGGTATCACAAATGGACATATGGATCTCTTATACATCTACAATCTGAAATCTTTAGTGATGATGAAGATGATGAGAATCTGAAGATTAGAGGTAAATGAAAATTATCACCAGGAGATAATATGTCGATATGGTATTCTTTGAAGCATTGGAGAGAGTTAAAGATCTATCATCTTCTTGATCCTATGCATATATTCAAGAATACTGGTTATTCATTATGGTAATATCTTCTTAGATTAAAAGACACAACAACATTAAGAAACTATTTAAAGGATCAAAACTCAAAACCAAATTTATGGCTAATTTTTGGTAAAACTTGACACAAAACAACTTATGAAATTGATCTTTGGATACCTATGACAAAAGAGATGTAAACTATCAACAATAGGATTCAGTCAATTCGAACATCTACATGATATGGAGCATCTTTCCAAAGCATGTTTACTTTGGATGATAAGAGCTTATCTGGGTTAAAGATAGATGATTGGCATAACTCTCTGAAGCACATTGGACCTCTTGTGTGGATGTGCAACGAAAGGAGTATGGGTGATCTATAATCTTGGATCGCTTATAAGATAGTTATCATACTTTTATGTTTAATATATAAGACTATTTGATATCTTTTCTTTATGAATTAACTTCTTTATAATTTAATTTATGAGTGATAATAGGTGAAAGGAGCTACTATGTTTGATGGAGAAAGAGCTTCCAATGTCATTTTTCGATATTCAAGTTCATTTATTGATCCATGTTGTGGATGAAACAGAGATTACGAGAGTTATAAACACTTGATGGATGTTTTGGATTGAGCAATTTAAGGGCATATTAAAAGGTTATTTGCAAAAAAGAGCAAAACCAAAATGATCTATGGCAAAGGTGTGGATACTTGAGGAGTGCATTTACTATGTTAGTGAATCGCTTGAAAGAGTTCATGAAGAATCTCTATGTGCATGGACTAACAAGTATTCTTCAAAAGATAGATGAGTTATTATCAGTTAAGGGATTTCCATTTTAATTTAGGTTGCAAGAAAAAAAGTAACATTTCTATTTTTATTGGAACTAATAGCGAATCCATGCAAGTATTCATGAGAATAATGATATATCTTCAATGAGAATAGTGAGAATAAGGGAGTTCCATTTCAATTTATGTTGCAAGAAAAAAGTGATATTTCTACTTCTATTGCAAATAATAGTGAATCCATGCAAGCATTCATTAACAAATATGAACAAGAACTTCAAAATCTCCAAAGTAGAAGACAAAAAGCAAAAGATATAGACATAATCTTGATAATAATGAGAATAATGATATATCTTCTTTCACGAATTGACTCTATACTCATATGCAACGGCCGATTCAAATAATGAACGAATCTCAGATGATCAGAGGAGTTAATAATAGGTTGTGAATGAAAGGTAATTTGATTTTACTAGTATTCTATTTTTTCATGTATATGTATATTAATTTTATTGTAGGCTCGAATGTTCACTAATATTTGGGCTTATGGACAACATATTAGAATCAAAGTTATTGATTCTTTGTGTAAAACACAAGATTCTAGCATTGTTGCTCCTTTCAAGCAACTATCACGTGTGAGTTCAAAAGATACAAGCCTTATAGATAGCAAACTTAGCTACATAGGAATGGTTGTTGGTATCTACAAAATATCGTTTCATATCTTCAAACAAGTAAAAAAATTATATATTTTATGATATAGTTTATTATTTTTTTTAACACATAATAATAATTTTTTTTTAATATTTTGATAGATTATTTTGAAGGTTGATTGGTTTCAATCAAAGTATAAAGGTAATAATTCCACATTGAGAAGGGAATTATTTGGGTTTTGGGAAACTCACTCTTCAAAAATAATGTGATTAGTTAGAACTATATATTCTTCCTAGGCATATTGAACAAACATTTTTTTATAAAAATCCTGATGCTTATTCTTCATGGCAAGTCATTCATGCTCAACCTAGAGGTCTTCATTGATTGACAACTTTATTCTTAGAGAGATTGAAGAAAGTCATGTTGATGATTCATCATCAAATATTGAGAGGAATTAGAATCATTCTACATGACAAAGATAAAATAATCCACTTGATGAGAAGAATAATACACCATGTGCTGATTCTATAGATGATGAAGAGGAACTACCATAAATTAATGTTACTCCATCAACAGATGATGTCATTTATGAGAACACAATTTTAACAATAGAAAAATAACAAAAATCAATAAAGATAATGAAGATGAGACTATATCAATGTCTTACCAAAATCATGGTAATAGTGAAACACATGACTAGATTAGAGAGTAGATCCCTCTCTATTCATTTGGAATACGAAATGAATCCCAACATAGAGATGAATATATATTCTTGTAGGCTAGAACATTATGCTCGAGAAAATAGCTTAAGGTTTTTCCAAATAATTCTCTAGCTTTCTAGCTTGAGTTAATTATCATTAATTTGAATCATTTGAATTGGTATCAAACACTAGATTCTTCTTTATTCAAATGTAATACAGGTGAATCCCACCATAGAGATGAAAACATTTTCTTTAAAGTTAAAACATGAAGCTCCGGGGTATGCCTACAATTTTGTGTATAGCTTTACTTTTTAGGACAAAAAATCTCTCCCATGTATGTATGCATGTGTGTGATACATGTCTATGTATATGGATATGAGTGTGATCTATGCATGTATATATATGCATATGTGTATTCATGTGTGTATATGTATGCATATATTAGTATGCACACATGTGTATTTCATATGTGTGTGTGTGTGTGTATATATATATATATATATATATATATATATATATATATATATATATATATATATATATATATATATATATATATATGTATGTGTGTGTGTGATGTGTATGTATCTACATGTGTGTTTTATATATATGTATGTGTATCTGCATGATGTGTATGTATCTATATATGTATTATGGTCCTCGTTGATTCGAGTAGCTATATATAGAGAGGCATAAGGTTGGGGGAGAGACATCTCTGCAGCAGATGGTGGAATATTTTCTCAAATAAATGCACAATGAAATCTACATCAGAGCATACTACATTTGTATATATGTACATTTGTATACACTTTTCTTATATATTCTTAAACCTAGAATCCTATTATATTTACTCTTATTTTCAGATTTTTATTATTATATGGTCATCATTGATTCAAATAGTGAATGATTTGTGTTCAATGTAGGTGATGCATCTGCACTTGAAGACAAGGTAATTGAAATCAATGTATACAATGATAAGAAGAGGACTAGATGCAATGTGAATATATATATATATATATATATATACACGCACACACACATATATATATATATATGTGTGTGTGTGTGTGTGTGATATATTTGCATGATGTGTTGAGTATCTATATATATATTATGGTCCTCATTGATTCGAGTAGCTAATGATTTGTGTTGAATGTAAGTGATGCATCTGCACTTGAAGACGAGGTTATTGAAATCATCATAGATACACACACACACACACACACACACACACACACACATATATATATATATATATATATATATATATATATATATATATATATATATATGTATGTATGTATGTATGTATGTATGTATGTATGTATGTATGTATGTATGTATGTATGTGTGTGTGTGCATGTGTGTGTGTGTGTATATATATATATATATATATATATATATATATATATAGACACACACATAAATATAACAAATAAAAGCAGTGCATTGTGATGACGATGTGCCATAAGTATGTGCATCTCTTTTAGGCACCACTTATGAGACCACCAAGTGCCAAATTTTGTATCTAGTGAATTAAGTATGTACGTTTTGTCTCTCTCATCAAACTCACAGCAAAAAAAAAGATCATATAAGTAAAACATAGAATATATAGTTTAATTTATATGTAAAATTTATACTTATGCCCATTTTAAGTGAACAAAACACAAGTAGGAATCACATAAATCTCTCATTATTTTTTTAAACTCCAAACCATGCCTGATGTATACTATATTGCCCTTAGGTTCTATGTCACATTCCAGCCCTAGGCTACGTATGCATGTCCTCATAAGTACCTATGTTGTGCTCTTAGGATTTGGAGGTGGTGCAGGTGTCCTAAAAATAAACATATAAAAATGAATCGAAACATGTGTTATAATATCATTAAAATGTTGAATTATAAAAAGAAAAGATAACTATGGGCAAACACCTCTCTTCCTACAAATGAAGTAGTAGAGGAGCCTTCCTTTGGCCACTGGGTAAGCATCTAGATCGTATAGTCTAATTCCTCATCAGACATGTCTGCATACTCATGCATGACAGCCCCTAAGGAATCAGACTGAAATTTCTCTCTCATAAGATTCTTTAGGCAAGTAAGTTGTCCTTTGATCCATAATATTTGTACATATAAAACAAAATGGATTATAAATATATATATATATATATATATATATATATATATATATATATATATATATATATATATATATATATATATATATATATATATATATATATGTGTGTGTGTGTGTGTGTGTGTGTGTGTGTGTGTGTATGTGTGTGTGTGTTTGTATGTATGTGTATGTGTCAAGGTGGTACGGAACGTTTGGTACGGCACGTACGGTATGCGTACGGAACGTGGTGCCGTACCAAACACCGAGATATGGAACAGTATGGAACGTTATCTCATATATATATATATATATATATATATATATATATATATATATATATATATATATATATATATATATATATATATATATATATATATATATATGTGAATGCAATGTTGAATGTATGCACCATAATATGCATTTGTGACATATGTGCACACTTACTACTTAGTACTTAGCGCTTGCCACTAATGATTATATATGTAATATGTATTATCATTTAATATTTATTATTTATGCATGTGCCATATGACATATATTCATTGAATGTGCACTTTGCACATCTATTTAGTATTATCTATGTATGTATTTACGTAGTACTATTATACACATCTGTCATGTATCATGACTCATATAATATTAAATATATTTATTATTATATAATATATATTAGATATGTGCACATTGCATTCTAGAATCTACATCATATATACATTGACATTTGCACATGTATCTATAAGAAAATTATATTATATCATATGTTATTATGTTGATAAACCGTGTGAGTTGGAGTTTGCACCCAAAAAAAGGGTTCAATAAAAATTTGGCTCTGCAAGCGTTTCGAACGCTGTTTGGAACGTGCATTCCGAACGGAACGTTTCGTACCCTACAGGGGGGTTTGGAACGCGAACCGATCCAACCCTGGTATGTGTGTATGCATGTGTATGTGTGTGTATCCATGCATGTGTATATGCATGCATGTGTGTATGCATGCATGTGTGTATGGATGCATGTGTGTATATATGCATGTATGTGTGTGTATATAAGTGTATGTATGTATTGGTGTATGTGTGTGTATATGCATGTATGTATATATGTGTGTATGTATATGTATGTATGTATATGTATGTATGTATATGTGTGTGTATGTATGTGTGCACGTATGTGTTTGTATGTGTATGTGTTTGTATGTATATGTGTGTATCTATATGTGTGTGTATGTGTGTGTATGTGTTTGTATGTATATGTGTATGTATGTGTATGTGTGGATATGTGTTTATGAATGTGTATGTATATGTGTATGTGTGTGTATGTGTATGCATGTGTGTATGTATGTATGTATGCATATGCATGTGTGTGTGTATGTGTGTGTCTCTATGTGTGTGTATGTATATGTGCATGGCTATGTATATTGTATGTATGTGTATGTATCTGTATGTGTGTATGTGTGTGTATATATATGTGTGTGTATGTGTATGTGTGTGTGCATGTGTATATATATGTATGTGACTCTATGTGTCTGTATGTGTATATTTGTGTATGTATATGTGCATGTGTATGTATATGTGTTTGTGTGTATGCATGTGTATGTATAGTGTGTTTGTGTGTGTATGTGTACGTGTGTGTATGTATGTGTGTATGCATATGTGTGGTTATGTGTATATGTGTGTATGCATGTGTGTATGCATGTGTGTATGCATGTGTGTATGCATGTGTGTATGTATGTATGCATAATGCATGTGTGTGTATGTATGCATGTGTGTTTATATATGCATGTGGGTGTATGTGTGTGTCTATGTGTGTGTGTGTCTATGTATGTGTATGTGTGTATGTGTATATGTGTGTATGCATATGTGTGTGTATGTGCATGTGTGTATGTATGTGCATGTGTGTATGTATGTATGCATATGCATGTGTATGCATGTGTGTGTAGGTATATGTGTATGTATCTATATGTGTGTATGTCTATGTGTATATGTGTATGTGTGTGTATGCATATGTTTGTGTATGTGCATGTGTGTATGTATGTATGCATATGCATGTGTATGCATGTGTGTGTATGCATGCATATGAGTCTATGTGTGTGTATGTATATATGTGTGTGTATGTATGTGTATGTGTGTGTATATGTGTATGTATGTGTATGTGTGTGTATATGTGTATGTGTGTATGTACATGTGTGTATGCATGTGTGTATGTATGTACGTATATGCACGTGTGTGTATATATGCATGCATGTGTATGTATGCATGTGTGTGTATGTATGCATGTGAGTGTATGTGTGTGTGTGTGTATATGTGTTTATGTATATTTGTATGTATCTATATGTGTCTATGTGTGTGCATATATATATGTGTGTATGCATCTGTATATATATATGTGAATTTATATGTGTGTGTACGTATATGTATGTGTATGTGTATGTCTGTGTATGTATATGTGTGTGTATGCATGTGTATGTATATTGTGTGTGTATGTGTATGTGTGTATGTGTATGTGTATGCATGTGTGTATGTATGTATGCATATGCATGTGTGTGTATCTATGCATGTGTCTGTATGTATGCATGATGTGTATGTATGCATGATGTGTATGTATGCATGTGAGTGTATGTGTATGTGTATATGTGTGTGTATGTATATGGGCATGTATTTAAACCTATATGTGTGTATGTGTATGTGTATATGTGTTTGTGTGTGCATGCATATGTGTGTGTCTTTGCATGTGTGTGTATGTATGCATGTGAGTACGTGTATGTGTTTGTATGTGTGTGTATGTATTTGTATTTGTGTGTATGTATTTGTGTGTATGTATTTGTATGTGTGTATGTGTATGTGCATGTGTATGTATGTATGCATGTGTGTATGTGCATGTGTGTATGTATGTATGCATATGCATGTGTGTGTATGTATGCATATGCATTGTGTGTATGTATGCATATGCATTGTGTGTATGTATGCATGTGAGTGTATGTGTGTGTGTGTCTATGTGTGTGTATGTACCTATATGCCAAATGTGCTTTTGCTCTTTCTCACTTAGATGTACTCACACCCTCTCTCTGTCTCTCACTTTGAATCCCCACACAAATGTGTAAGGAGAAATTGATTTTTCTTTTTGTAGCTTCAAGACGTCACTTATACGATGCTTCGACATCATAGGTAGTTTGCCAATGTTGCTAAGAGCATCGCTAATCTACTATGCTCTTAGCAATGGTAGTTATATGCATCTTCTTCTTTGTGTTTTTTTGTGTCCTTTTGCAGAGCCCAAACTCCAACATCGTTATAATTTTATTGGCATAATGAAAGTGTTGGGTTCCACAAAAAATTTCACCTAATACTTGCAACCAAAGAAAGTGTGCCCATACGTATTGCAAATGAAACATTATCCCCTCCATCTAGTATTTATGAACAAGCATCCTGAATTTAATTTAATGATCACTACAAAGTCTTCTGACAAAAAGCAATTTGCAATGTAGTACAATAAAAATCAATCAGTCATACTAATTGTAAGGAAAAATGAGATCGATCATCAAATCAGCTGTCCTAAAAAGCATTATTGTAGCCCCAATGAATGTGTGATGATCAAAGAATAATAGACCCACAAATAGACCATGGATGATACCTTTTTTATCCAGCTTGGTTGTGTGAGGCAAGAAAGAAAGAGGCTAGAATGGTTGTTGCAGAGGCCTCTACATCCAAAACAGAGTCTCTTAATCTTGTGCAGAATGAAGAATGGGCATTTACCACTATTTGCAGTTATGACCCATCTTCTCATGAACAGTTTATGTTTGTAGTAGAATCAGATGTTTGGTACTTTGATAGTGGGGCAACCAAACATATTATCTTGTAGCACATTTTCTTAACTTCAGTCGAGCCTGCCCCTACAGGGAATACTGTCACATGCACTAACAACTCCTCTTATCCTATCATGGGAGCTAGTAAGATCATTCTGACTATTGCTGATGGTAATTCTTTTACATTGTCAGATGCTTTATTTGTGTCAGGGATCAAGAAGAATTTGTTATCAGTTTCAGCTTTAGCCAAGATTGGATTGGTTGTGAAATTTGTTGATGACAGATGTACAATTCATGATCTGTCACATGACAATGTAATTATTGCTTCTGGCATTTTATGTCGTGGGTTGTATAAGCTCATGGACTATGAAACATTTGTGAATGATATTGCATGTGCAGTACATGATTTTTAGGCTATGTCAGATGCAAAGCTTTGGCATGCACACTTTGGTCATCTGAATATTGATAGTTTGCTATGCCTATAGAAATCTGAAATGGTGTCCTCTCTGCCCAAACTTGAGGCACCTGGTAACCATATTTGTGAAGGCTTTGTTTTGGGCAAAATGCAGTGTTCCTCATTCCCAAAAGATGGTTTAGTTCAAGCTACTCAAAAATTGCAGCTTGCTCACAATCATGTCTATGGTCCTATGCAGACATCCTCTTTTGGAAACTATCTTTACTTTGTGACTTTCATTGATGACTTTTCGAGGCATGCATGGGTATATCCATTGAAAGCAAAGTATGAAGTGTTTATATGCTTCAAATAGTTTCTAGTTTTTGCTAAATATGTGTTAGGATGTAAAATTGGCACCTCCATTCTGATTGGGGGGAATATATGTCTTTTGTGTTTAATGCATTTTTGGCTGAACGTGGGATAAAACATCAATGTAGAGTGTCATATACACCTCAAAAAAATGGAGTTGTTGAGCGGAAGAATAGGTCACTCATGGAGATGGTGAGGTGCATGGTCAAGAGTCATGCTTTACCACATAGTTTATGGTTTGAGGTTGTCATGTGTGCAACATATGTACTTAACAGGTGTCCCACTAAAGCATTGTAGTCTATCACTCCATATGAGGTTTGGCATGGTTGTAAGCCATTTGTTGCTCACTTGCCTGTTTTTGGTTGTCTGGCATATGCATTAGTGCCTAAACAACATCAACAGAAATTGGATGATAAAGTAGTGAAATGTATTTTTGTTAGGTACAGTTCTCAAAGCAAAGGCTATCGTCTATATCATCCATAGACTAAATGCATTCTGGTTAGTTCTGATGTTGTTTTTGTGGAAAATGCTATTCAACCATTACTTTCATGCACTAAGGAGACATCTGTAGCTCCAAAGATATGTATGATACTTTGTTGCCTCTTTTTACAAGTGGATAGTCTAGTTTTGGTCTTAATAAGGCAACTTCTCAACCTTTACAGGTTTCATGTGATAATGCGGATCATTCCATTTCTGATGTAGATTTACATGATGCACTTGTTGATGAGAGAGTTGATATTGAGGAGGCAAAAACTATGCCAAAATGCCTGGTGCAGACTTTGTGTGACAACAAATTAGATGCACCTCTATCATATCATACTCATTTTGGCTCTCATAGTGCTTTGTTTGCATCAGATTTCTATGTTATGGCTGCCTCTAGTCTCTATGATGAGAATGAGCTTGTTTCGTTTGATGAAGCACAAAATTCTAAAAATTTGGATGGCTGCTATGCAATCAGAATATGATGCCATCATGAAAAATGGTACCTGGTCTTTATGTGACTGGCCTCCTAGCAAGAAGGCCATAAGCACTAAGTGGGTATACAAGCTGAAGCATAAGCCTGTGGAACAATTGACATGTATGAGGCTAGGCTTGCTGCAAAGGGTTATGCTTAAGAAAGAGGCATTGATTTTGATGAGACTTTTGCTCCTACATACCAAATGACTACTGTTCATAACATCTATCCACTTGCAACTCATCATGGTTGTAATGTACATCAGTTTGACATTAAAACTACATTTCTGAATGGTGATTTGCATGAAAAATTGCATGTTTTTCAGCCATATGGCTTTGTGCTAAAAGGGCATGAAAACAAAGTGTGCACATTGAAGAAGACATTATATGGTTTAAATCAAGCACTACATGCTTGGTATGAAAAGATACATGCATATCTGATTGCACATGGTTTTGAGAACAATCCAACTAAAAGCACCTTATATGTTAAGCGTGCAAATGATGTTGATGACATGCTACTTACTAGTCCTCATGAGAAGCATATGTCTGATTTTAAGGCTGATTTGCATGCCTCATTTGAGATGTCATATTTGGGGCATTTGCATCAAAATAGCTTTGTGTCAAACAAAATATATTGACACATTATTGCCACGTTTTGGCCTTGAAGACTACAAACCTATTCCCACTCCTATGGAGACAGGTTTACGATTGACTTTTCATGATGCTCGAGATGCATCTGATGTTGTTCTCTATCAGTAGGTTGTTGGATGTTTAATTTACTTATGCATTACTTGGCCAAATATTCAGTTTTCTTTCTCACAGATGAGCAAGTTTATGCATTGCCCAGGTGTTAAGCATTGACAGGTGGTTAAGCACATCTTTCACTATTTGTGTGGTACCCACCTACTTGGATTGTTTTATCCCAAGGGGGGATCACTACCGCTAGATTTACATGCTTTTTCTGACTCTAACTGGGTTAGTTGCTATGACACTCATGTGTCCACTAGTGGTTTTTGCTTCATGCGTGGTACCTCATGCATATCTTGGTTGAGCAAGAAGCAGCCTATTGTGGCCAGTTCTAGCTGTGAGGCTGAGTATAGGGAAGCTTTCATAGCGAATGTTGAGTGTGTGTGGCTTAGACAAGACCATATATATTCTAGTTATCAAAGCTTAATTGGTGGCTTAATATATGCTACTCACACAAAACCAGATATATCATATGGTGTGGGTGCTTAGCTAGTTCATACACTCACCTAGAAGACCACACATGGATGCTGCAAAGAGAGTACTCAAGTACCTCAAAGGAACACTTAATGAAGGTATCTTCTAATCTTACTCTTCATATTTGGATATGAAAATCTATTCAGATGCATATTGGGCGGGAGCAAAGGATGATAGAAGAAGTACCTCCTGATACTTAGCATTTGCAGGTTCAAAATTGGTTTCTTGGAGTTCCAAGAAGCAACCAACAATGTCTTTATTTTCAACTGAAGTAGATTATAGAGGTCTCACTATTGGAACCCAAAGCAAAATATGGCTCAAATAGTTGTACTCAAATTTGGGACTTGTAAGTTCCAAGCCCCATATACTTGGAGATAATGTAAGTTCCGTGCATCTAGCTACAAATCCAATTTTCCATGCAAGGACAACGCACATAGAAGTCCATTACCACTTTCTCAAAGAGAAGCTTATAGCAAAGGAAATTGATTTATCATTTGTTCCTACTGAGAAGCAAATAGTAGACATGATGACAAAGGCACTTGGTGGGATAAAGCTATGCAGATTCAAATCTATGGTAGGTATTCATTCTATCAGAGCTTGAATTATCAAGCATACTATAGCTTGAGGTGGAGTTATTAGATCATCAAGCTAATACTATGTTTGAGATGGATTTTATCTACATCAAAAAATTGATCATTTGAATTGTGCCCTTTATTTATGCTAATTCTTTGGGGATCTTTTATGATCATTTATCCAATGTAAAAGCCTAGAGCTTTATCTTGAAAAATGATAAAAGGAGAATTCATAGTCCATGAGTTTTTTGAAGATATTCGAATTTGGTAGTTCAATCAATTACCAAAATGTAGATCAAATTGATTTCCTTCTTCCTCATACTCAGTCATCTAGCATAGCTCATTAGAAAGATAATATATTCTCTCTCCATAGAGATCCAAATCTAGTGACTCAACACATTAGAAAGATAACACATTCTAGCTTCTGTGTAAAAATTTTTAAGACATTTGGAATTAAATTTAGAGAAATTTTTAGTTGAAGGTCTCAAGGTCAATTTTTGTACAACCCTAAAAAGTCAGGGGTACACCTAATCATTGTTAAACTTAATTCTCAATAATTGTTTAGTATAAATTGGGGATTTTATGCATTATAGCAAGCTAACCTATGTATGACATTTACCTAAAAGGATTTTTTCCAATTGTTACTGTGCTGGCTACTCTGTGTGTTTGAAATCATAGCTTCCATCCAAAAATAGAAGGTTTTGTGAGCTAGTGAGGGTGCAAGTTATCTGTTTTGCATCAACTTGTGCTTGGTGATGCTCCAAAGTACCCATTGGCTTTTATTGTACTAATCAAAAGACCACAAGGTCTATTTTTGTTGGACCATCTTCACCATCTGACAACCGTACTTCCAAGTTTATCCAAGCCTCTCCATCTTCCTTCATGTATGTATGTATGTACGTATCTATGTATGTATGTATGTATATATGTATGTATGTATGTATGTATGTATGTATGTATGTATGTATGTATGCATGTATGAAAGAAATCTTGCATGTATGTACATACCTATGTGTGTATGGATGCATGCATGTATGTATGTATGTAGATGTGTGTGTGTATGTATGTATGTATGTATGTATGTATGTATGTATGTATGTATGTATGTATGTATGTATGTGTGTATGTATGTATGTATGTATGTACGTATGTATGTATGTATGTGTTATTGGAGTTGGACATATGTGGAAGCACGCGAACAACACAAGGAAGAAGAAGAAGCTTGGAGCAAAACACACAATAATGAATGTATTACCACTAGAATGTACAAAGATAAGTCACCTGTTACGGCAATAGGCGTATATACAAGCCGAGGGAAAAAAACCTCCTAAAGAGGGAAAAAAGTGCCCTGGTGGTCTTAGTGTGTCCACACACATCACTACCTAAATATATCAATAAATTTCCCGTGGGAGTGATGTGGTGAACAAGGGGTTGGCCCTCATGTATAAGTAAGTTTCAAGCTATGTGGAATCAATCCACAAAAGGAAGTAAGCCCAAAGCTTTGCGGAAAGCTTCAAACTTATCCCTAGGCAAAGCCTTCATGAAAAGGTCTGCAATGTTCTCCTGTGTGGGCACATATGCCAAGTTGATCTCTCCAACAGAGAACCTCTCCCTAACATAATGATAATGCACCTCAATGTGCTTAGTGCAAGCGTGGAACATTGGGTTCCTCGCATTGCCAACGTGCTCCGACTGTCAGTGAAGATGGTGGTGGCAGAAGATTGACCAACACCCAAATCAGCCATAAGGTGTTTGAGCCACACACACTCAATAGCAGTTGTGAAAGTTGTCCTATACTCATCCTCACAACTAGAAGTCACCACAGTAGGTTGCTTCTTGTTCAACCAAGATATACATGAGCTACCAAGCATGAAGCAAAAGCCACTAGTGGACACACGAGTGTCATAGAAACCAACCCAATCACTGTCAGAAAAAGCATGCAAATATGGTGGTAGTGATCCCCTCTTGGGATAAAATGATCCAAGTAGCTGGGTACCACTCAAGTAGTGAAAGATGTGCTTAACCTCCTGCCACTGCTTGACACCTGGGCAATGCATAGACCGGCTCATTTGTGAGACAACAAACTGAATATCTAGCCGAGTAATGCATAAGTAAATCAAGCATCCAACATCCTGCTGATAGAGAACAACATCAAATGCATCTCCAACATCATGAAGACACAATTATAAACTTGTCTGCATAGGAGTGGTAATAGATTTACAATCTTCAAGGCCAAAACACTGCAATAATGTGTCAATATATTTCGTTTGACACAAAGAGATTCCACCATAAACTTGCATAAATTAAATGCCCAAATAATGATGCAAATGCCCAAAATCAAACATCTCAAATGAGGCATGCGAATCAGCCTTAAAATCAGCAATATACTTGTCATGAGGACCAGTGAGCAGCATGTCATCAACATACACAACAATGATCAGAAGTACATCATTAGCACGCTTAACATATAAGGTGCTTTGAGTTGGACTGTTCTCAAAACCATGTGCAATCAGATAGGCATCTATCTTTTCATACCAAGCATGTGGTGCTTGCTTTAAACCATATAATACCTTCTTTAACTTGCACACCTGGTTCTGCACAAAGCCACGGGGCTGAAAAACATACACTTCTTCATTTAAGTCACCATTCATGAATGTTTTTTTATGTCCAACTAATGTACATTCCAACCATGATGAGCTCCATGTGCACTGATGCTACGAACAATAGTCATTCGGCATGTAGGTGCAAAGGTCTCATCAAAATCAATGCCTCTTTCTTGCACATAGCCCTTTCCAACAAGCCTAGCCTTATACTTGTCAACTGTTCCATTAGGCTTACACTTCAGCTTGTATACCGACTTAGTGCCAATGGGCCTTCTTGCTAGGAGGCAAGTCACATAAAGACCAAGTACCATTCTTCATTATAACATCATATTCATATTGCATAGTAGCCATCCAATTTTTAGAATTTTGTGCTTCATCAAACAAAACAGGCTCATTCTCAGCACAAAGACTAGAGGCAGCTATAACATAGCAATCTCATGCAAAAGAAGCACTATGAGAGCCTGACCGAGTATGATATGATATAGGTACATCTAATTTGCTAGCAGCCAAAGTCTGCATCAACCATTTTGGAATAGTTTTTTCCTCCTCAATATCAGCTCTCTCATCACCAAGTGCATCATGTAAATCTACATCACAAATGGAATGATCTGCATCATCACATGAAACCTATAAAGGTTAAGAAGTTGCCTCATTAGGACCAGCATTAGATTGTCCACCTATAAAAAGAGGCAGCAAAGTATCATACATTTCTTTGGAGCTAATAGATGTCTCCTTAGTACATGAAAGTAATGGCTGAATAGCATCTTCCACAAGGACAACATCACAACTAATCAGAATACATTTAGTCTGTGGATGATACAAATGATAGTCTTTGCTTTCAGAACTGTACCCAACAAAAATACATTTCATTGCTTTATCATCCAATTTCTTGCGATGTTGTTCACCCACTAATGCATATGTGAGACAACCAAAAACACGCAGATGAGCAACACATGGGTTGCGACCATGCCAATCCTCATATGGAGTGATAGACTGCAGTGCTTTAGTGGGACATCTGTTAAGTACATATGTTGCACACATAACAACTTCAAGCCAGAAACTATGTGGTAAATCCTGACTCTTGACCATACACTTCGCCATCTCCATGAGTGACCTATTCTTTTGCTCATCAACTCCATTCTATTGAGGTGTATATGGCACTATACAATGACGTTTTATCCCACGTTCAGCCAGAAATGCCTTAACATCAGAAGACATATATCCCCCCCCCTCGATCAGAACGGAGGGTGCCCATTTTTCATGCTGACAGATTTTCAACCAAAAACACTTTCTTTGAAGCACAAAAACACTTCGAACTTTGCTTTCAATGGAGATACCCATGCATGCCTAGAGAAATCATCAATCAATGTCACGACGTAAATATAATTTCCAAAAGAGGGTGTCTGCATAAGACCATAGACATCATTGTGAACAAGCTATAATTTCTGAGTAGCTCCAATTGAACCATCTTTTGGAAAGGAGGAATGCTGCATTTTGCCCAAAATATAGCCTTCACAAACATATTTGCTGAGTGCCTCAAGTTTGGGCAAAGAGGACACTATTTCAGATTTCTACAGGCATAGCAAACTAGCAAAATTCAGATGACCAAAGCATGCATGTCAAAGCTTTGCATCTGACATAGCCTGAGAATCATGTACTACACATGTTGAATCATTCATAGATTTTTCATAGTCTATGATCTTATACAGTCCACGACATAAAATGCCAAAAGCAATAATCACATCGCATTTGATAGATCATGAATTGTACATCTATCATCAAAAAATTTCACAACCAAGCCTATCTTGGCTAAAGCTAAAACTGATAATAGATTCTTCTTGATCCCTGGCACAAATAAAGCATCTAAAAAGGTGAAAGATCTACCATTAGTAGTAGTCAAAATGATCTTACCAACTCCCATGAGAGGATAAGAGGAGTTGTTGGTGCATGTGATAGTATTCCCTGTAGGGGCAGACTTGAGTGAAGTGAAGAAACTGCGCTGCGAGGTAATATGTTTGGTTGCCCCACTATCAAAATTGCAGACATACACTGCTCATGAGAAGATGGGTCAAAACTACAAACAATAGTAAACACCCATTTTTCATTCTACACAAGATTAGCAGGCTCTGTTTTCGGTATAGAGGCCTCTGCAACAACCATTCCGGGCCTCTTTCTTCTTTGCTTCTTTAGGAGCCAGTTTTGGACAGCTCTTAATGACATGATCATTTGCTTTATAGTATTTGCAAAACAATTTTTGCTTTTTTGATTTCTTCTCATCTTTGTCTTCCTTCTTCGAATGTGCAGCATTTGCAGATTTTTGTGTACTAGTAGATGAGCTCCATTTACCTTTGCCCTTTTGACTAGCTAGGAAAGCTTGATCTACAACACGCATAATGGACTTGTTCTGCCTAGACTGATCTTCCTTCAACAAAATAGAGACTAACTCCTCAAATGCAAGGCATTTGGATTTCCTTTCATCATCAAAAGAAGAGTAGAAGAAAAACTCTAGTATGAATCGGGAAGACCATTTAGAACAGTCTGCACAATGGAACTGTCAAGAAAGACTTCATCAGCAAAAATTGACTATTCCTTCAAATCTTTGATCTTTGTTAGAAAACTATCCATAAAATCACTTTCATTCATATGCTCACTCTCCAACTATTTTCAAAGTTAAGCAACACGAGCCTCATTCCTAGCCTGGTACAATGAGGTAAGTGTATCCCAAGCATCCTTAGCTGTTCTGCAAGAGCGAATGTGAGGAATAATGACATGTTTGATAGACTAGGCTATCAATGCATGTGTCTGAGCATCTCTGCCATCCCAAAAAATTTGCTCTATAGTAGGTGCAACACAAACCGTAGCACAAACAAGAATCTGTAGAATATCACCATCTTCGAGGC